>JAQFVV010012418.1:10828562-11227223 GCA_028023455.1 Epiperipatus broadwayi
AGTGCAGCAGATCTGTCACAGCAAATTCTTCCATTGCTATAATGGCTAGATACCTAAAGCACATAGGATGGAGATAGAGATTACCATCCTCCAAACTTGAAGAACAGCAACTACCACTGTGTCTTACTGAGCCATATTAAAATTCAAACTGGATTGGTTTCAGTCAGCAAATACTTACAAGATTTTACAGAGTGTTTTACATGGAAAAAGTTAGCCTATTTGTACTCACCTCCCATTAAGTAATATTTTAATAACAAATTTTCTTTCAACAAAACAAGAAATTAACACCTTTAAATTATATATTTTTAAGTATCAAAATAACTTCTGTCTTTTGTACTATTCCTTGAACAGGATGTTTTCTAAAATTTGATCATTTACTTTCCACAAGATTTTAGCAATTGATATTATTGGTTAAATTTTATTTATCAGATGAAATATATTTTAGAGATATATTTATTGTCTTAATAACTTTTAGATTTAGTCATTACGTCATCTTAAAACAGATTTGAATCACGTGATTTTATTTTACAAAATAAATTTGGAAAATATAGTAAATACCCAAATAACAAGATGCTATATATGTATGAGAGTTTCATTATCAGATTTTCAATAATATGAATGGGTGAGGAATTGGAGGATGGAGAAGATTGAAGCTTGCCCATCAAAATTAGTGCTGGTTTAGCATGAAATGTGTATATTGGAGATGATTTATCTTTTACATGTGTATGTGGCAAATGTATCAGTTGTATAAGATTAAGTAAATTGCTGTAGGGAGCTTGAAAGTCAGAATTCAAGTCCCTTTAATATATATGTGTATATATTCACATTGTGGTTTACTTTATTACATACAGATTGTTTAAATATTTATTACAAAGTTTAAAATAACAAAGAATTTATTTACTTTGTTAAATAAAAAGTCAATCCATTTAATAAATATAATAAATAAATGGATTAATTAATATCGACACCCTCTGCCTCAAGTATTTTAAATAATTTTTTTTTACATATAAAGAAAACTTATAGAAAAGTGGAACCATTTATTACTAGAACAATTTTTATCATGTTAAATATTGAAATGGAGATGTATATTATTTACTATAACAACATTCGATATTTAAAAATGATTGTATTTAGTGTTATATATTTATATATATATTCACGGTTGTATGATGTAAATAAATTATTTTTGGAAAAAATAAACCGTGTATTATTTTGCATTACAATCCGATATATATATATGTTAAATATCTGGATTTATATCCACATACCATTTGGATTAGTAGTGATCTCTTTTGTTCCTAATTAATTTCAAGACAAAAAAGCTTTCATTAATTTATAAATATCATTGAGTTCTAAATTTTAAAATAACAAACTGATTTAAAATATGAAAAAAAATTATTAAAAATAAAGTAGAAATGCTAAAATATTGAATTGTATTAACTTTTTAGTGCTACTTTTTTAAAACAATTCAAATAAAAAAGGAATGAACACACATAACTAAGAAAAAAAGAATGCTCATCAAAATATGAATAGATAAGAAGTACCATTATAAACAATTTTTTAAAGGTGTATTAATAACATCAGAATATTTGTAAGATTTTTATTAATAAGAATACTTTGGAGAAATGTTGGAGAGATATTAACAATAATTATAGTGGAATATTACTAACTGATAAAGATATAAAGTTATACTTTATACACACTGATTAGCCATATTTCTTTTGTCTAAATTTATTTTTAAAATTATGATATCTGTTTATAAACTTAAAATTGGACTATAAAATATATTTATATTTAATTCAACTTTTTAATTAATTCCTTAGATACGAAAATTTCTCCAAGAAAGATACATTTGAATGGAAATATTGTAAAATATATATATATTTTTTAAGTGTCATAGCATCGGCCGGGACGCGAACCCTCAACCCGGGCAACTGCCTGCAAGTGCAAGGCAGTCGCGCTGACCTCTCGACCACCAATGCAAGACATAAAAGTTTTTTGTTCCTTAATCTTTATATAGAAGAACGTCAAAACCTTTGTTAAGAAAATTAAATTAAACTATGCAAAATTCTACTAAGAGTTTAAATGATCTAGTTATTATTACAGTTACAATAATGCACTACAAGGTATAGGTCATGGTATGTGGCAAAATCTAGAGCTGAAGATTCATGGATTAAACTCAGTCTCTGCAACTTTTAATGCTCCAAACTTCTTGTGAATTCCTGATCAATAAAACCATTCGATTATTTTAATATTTATTATATTAGTCATTCTACCTATACAATTAAAAGAAAATAAAAAATACATTTTGCTTAGACTTGCTTTTAAATAATGTATAGTATTAATAACTTTTTAAATTTTTTAAATTCATCTTTTGCCTAATTATAGTTTTAAAATAATCTTTATAATATTTTAATTTCATTGATGAAATATTAAAAATATTACCGTCAATCAATTAAAACAAGTTGCTTTTAAATATAGTAATATTTTAGACTATTTTTTCATCTCGTCAGTAGCTTTAAGTTATCTTAGTCAGTCTTAAACGTTTTAGACTAGACGAGTTTTAATGAGATATGTCGGACGATCTGTTCAATTGCTGTCATAAAAGAATTAGCAAAAAAAAAAAAAACTAGTTTGGTTTAATGATACGAGACGTCAATATGTCAACATTTCTAACAGATATTAAATAAAAATTACTAATTTTGTTTTATTTTAGTGACATTATAGTTAAATTTTAAATGCCATCTTATTAATCAAGTGATATATACATTTTCTTTCTTCATCAACTTAACTCTAGCTACTTAATAATAAGTATTCTATATGATCTTCTAAACTATTATCTAAGTTATTCTTCTCTTTTATGTGAGTTTTTACTTACTACTTTTTGTTTTGCTTCGTCGCGTCTGGTTTTATATGAATAGAAATTTATTTATTTTTTCTAAATTTATATTGAATTTCTAATAACTTATACTAGAGAGACATTTTTTATTTTATTTTATTGGTTATAAAAACAGAATAAGAAAAAAAATTGCAATCTCTATTCTAAACTAATGGCTGTTAGTTAGAACTTATAAATTTTTAGAATATTTTTTTTATAATTAATAAAAAGTAATGGTATATGTAAAGGGGGTTTAATTTTTTTTTTCAGAATCTATAAGTTAAATACAAATATATTGTTTTTTTAAGTTATATTTAAATTATTAGTGTTTATGACGAATCTCTAATATTAAAATGTTAAAATAAATTACATTAAGGCAATGACAACGTTAAATATTATTACGATCAAGTGTTCTTGCTTTGTAAAACTTTATTATCTAGTTTCTCAATATATTTTGTAAATACTAATAAAAAGATTGATTTCTAATAGAATTTAACTAATAACATTATCAATTTCATTTATTAAATCTATTGGATTTTTCATTTTTTTTATAATAGACTTCATTAAGTTCTTAGACAATGAAAATAAAAATCAAAGCTAAATCTCCCATCTTTTCTAGATTTTCAGTATTCTGATGATTGTATTATTTTCACCCAATCATTTTGAGTATGATTTATAAACTATTTGATTTACCAATTAGGATTCAAAAACTCAAATGCTTTATTATTCAATATTTATTTATTTAGCATATGGATTTGGATTTTAGACAGTTTAACTGTTAACAATTACCATCAAAATCTATAGAGATTCCAACCAGAAGATAGATTCACTAAAGACTTTATTAAATCCTTCAATTCAATGTAACTATATATTTTACAGTTATTAATTATATGGTTAATGATTTATATTTAGTGAGAACTAATTTGATCATTGATTATTAAATTTCATTTATGAAGCAGAGAAGTACAATGACAATGGATTGTTCTGAATCTATTGATGAAACTCCAGTAACATTTCAGAAAATTAAATTCAGGATGGTTTATTTAGAAAAAATATCTTCATAAGATATTTTTTTATGTGACCTGATGGTGGTCAATTTTTGTAACCAGTATATAAAATTACCATATGGCTTGAAACTTAAGTATAAATGGATATTAGAAAGAAAAGTCTGCATTTTGATGCAAAATTAATAGAAATGCTGCTAACAAAAATAGAAAAGAGCAAGAGAGCAGAAAAAAGGATGCAAAAACAATAGAGGAAATCAATAAGTGAGAAGAAAAAAGAATAAAAAATAGAAAAAGTCAATCGATAATTAAACCAAAGTGTTCAGGAAGATAACAAGAATATAACTCAAATAATGGAAAAGAAAAATAAGGAACAGAATAAGAAACAGATGTTATATATTATGTTCATGATGTAATGCAAGAAAAAGCTGAAATATAGATCAGATTATAAATAAATTAGAGGAATTAGATCAAAAGATAAATGAATTGAAATAATTGAAAAAAAAAAGCTTGAAAGTGAACAAAATATGTATGAAATAATAAACCACAAGAAGGATAATACAGAAGTAATAGGAAAAATGCAAGATCAAGTATCACAATAAATATACAAAAAAAGGTACAAGATAGTCTTATAAAAACATTGACCATTAGTTTTCTGTTAAGTGGTCAAATACTAAACCTTATTAGGTATATAATTTATCATATAAGATAAATTAAATGATTGTGTGATGACAGAAGAATAATTGTGCAGATGATAGAATTACTGAGTCAACAAACTCAAAAAAAATTAATGAAAAGGGATATTGTCACTTCCAAGTTTGAAAAAAAGGGTTACAAAAAATGAGAGATAAAAAAAATATAAGCAATGGAGTTGTTAAAAGAAATAATAGGCATAATGCATGAAGAAAGCATGGAAAAAAAAATTAATAATAATTTAGAAAGTGAAGGCAACCTAAACAAGAGCTCCCCTAATCCCAACTCAATCTCAGTTCTACTCAAAATAAATAGGTTAATAATAATTTATACTTAATAGATAAGTGAAAGAAATGACAAATAAGCATATAATCAAAATAAAATATTATTTACTGGATTAATCATTTTATTTCCTAGGTGAAGTTAAATGAGAATAATTATTTCTTCTCATTTTTTAATCTTCAGAATAGCATTTATTAACTTATTAAAATAATTACATTTATTAAGGATCATATGACAAATTTCAAACATTTGGAATAAGAATATAAATATGTAACATTAGTGAGGGGTAGATATAAAAAAGAAAAATAGTATAAAAAAAAGAAAAGAGCAAAATAAATATTATTATTTTTCTATTAGTTTATAATATTTAAAAAAAGATAAGAAAGATAAGTAAGTAAAATTTTAAAATTATATTTATTTATTTTTAAAACAGGAGAAAAATTAAAATATTAATTTTTTTTTAAAAAAGAGCTATTTTTTGTGCTGCATTGACGATTAGTGTCACTCTAATTTTGTCATTTTTAATGCTAAGATAGACATTATACACTTAGTAGATAGGTTTTTAAAAGTTCTGTAAGATGCTGCTCTCTCTTGAATTATTTTACAAGTAAAAAATCAATAAAACTGATGGTAAAGCTTATCAAAGAAGAAAGCTTGTCAGTGATTGGCTCTTAGCCATCAAAGACAGTCTGATTAGCTGGCAAGGACAAAGAAACTGTCTAATTAAAAAAAAACGCTAAGATTTTCAATTCGAAAATGATAAATAAATGTTTTTAGACAATTATAAAAGTATTTATTGAGAAATTATGAATATATAAGTAAAATAATGCTAAAAATAAAATTATTTAAAAAATATTTAAGATTTTAGTAGAAATATTTAAGATTTTAGCAAAAAAACTATTTACTTTTTCGTAACGTAAAACTGAAAAAAAAATTATGTCAGCAACTCTTTTTAATTTGTTATTACATTCGCCTTTTTAAATTTGCCACTATCAAATATTTCTACAATAAACAAATAGAAATTTATTTTTGAAAGAACTTTCGTTCACTTTCATAACCTGACAAATTATTAATATACTTTTTACAAACGAATCTAAAGTGAATATGATATTAAAAAAGTGAATATATTTTGACAATTGACTTTGTCTTGGCCAATTAAAAGTTTTGATTTTTAACTCACTCGGGCCAATAATATAATCAGTGGTCAAAAGGTTAAAGTCAATTTGTTTTTTTTTCTCTTTTTCTCTAAAAATGTAATGTTTTCAAATTTAAATGTAAATAAAGAGTTGTCTGTTTCAAGCAATTAAAAAATAATTACAGAGAAATTTTTTAAGAATTGAGAAATAATTGGAATTTTTTAATAAAAAAAATAATGGAATATAGTCTCTTTGCAAAATGAAAATCAATTGATTCTGTCTTAATATTGTGATGTATAAGGTAGTCTGTGATTAGATGAATATAGGGATTGTGTTAAAACATAAAGTAGGATTCATGTTAAAGCAGTAGAGTTCAGTGTATAAGCAGTCAGTCTTGGTTCAGCTGCTAAGAAATAACAGCAGCAGCCACAATTTAGTTGCTAAGGACAGCAGAGCAGTAGCAGTTTAACACCGAAGAAGAAAATGCTGAAATGTTAAACATGTAATCTGATGCAAGACTAACCTCACTGCTTGTTCAAAAATGTTCTTTGAAATGGTGTTTGTAAAAATCATGTTCAAAGTTTTAGCTGAAAGCTTATCATCAACAACTCAACCATGTAACATGTTTCACCAAATAGAATGCAGAAAAAAGTATTTGTATTCAAACAAAATCATGACTCTCATCTGTGCAAATCTGACATGAAAATCTGTGTTAATCTGGAAGTTATTATCATAATAAAAATTTGAAATTATAAAAAATATGTTAATGAAGGAACTTTTAATAAAAGTAATGAATAGATTGGCTTGTGTTAACCTGATCTCAAAATTATTATATTATAAAATGGGTGTTACAAAAAAATAATAAAAAAACAATGGATAAACTTTCAATGGAAGTAGTGTCTAGAAGAAACCTTGTGTTATCCTAAAAAAATTGGTAAATTGGAAACTTGTATTAATTTGAAATGAAATAATTCTAATTGAAAATTTGGAGCTACAAAAAGAAAAAGATAACCTGAAAACATATAAGGGCAGATTGTTGTATAAATCATAGATTGTCAGACTTAAGATTATAAGGATAGTTGAATTAAAATAGATCTTATTGTAATCATATACTCAATAAACTTGATGTTCATTTTAAAAATAATATATGATTGTTGCTAAATTTCAACAGCTTTTTATTAGTGAAGTTGCTAATTTGAACATTGTCATTTAAAGAGTCTGTTATTTGTGATATGAACACATTTTTGTTGAAATCACTAAAAAAAAATCATGATTAGTTCTCTTATTGATTAAAATTAAAAAGAAATTTATAGCATTTTATTATTGAAAAAATACTACAATGAATATAAAATTTTGTACAATACAAGATTTAAAAGGAGACATTATAATTGACAGAAAAGCTTAAATATGATTGATGGATTAAAATTATAAAGAAGATAAGACATATATTGATTATAGTCACTTTAGATGCTTTTTTGATATACTTAAAGTTAAATACATGAATTCAAAAATATATCATAATCGCATTAAATCCATTGATGGTAACCTATTATATGATAAAAATATTTTCGATTGGTGAAGGGATTATTTTGTCATTTAAACTATAATACAATAATTAAAATAATAACTTTTATTAATATTTACATTCTAACTATTTATTTAAATTTAACACACAGGCAAAATTCTCTTTACAATAGTGCCACTTAGTGCAGGCCAGAGTAATCAATGGATGCAGGAAGGTTTGTGAATAAAATCTTATCTAGTGCATACTCATCCAATATTCACAGACTAGTTTCTAGCTTGTGTCTTTCATCAGTGAGGAGCCTCAGATCTGAGAGCACTGCCAAAATCTTAAGATCTAATGAAACCCCCCATTAGACACCTTTTACTTTTTAGTTAACTATATAAAGTCTTGAGTCTAAAATAAAAACACAATAATGTTTTTAAGCTAAGCTCATTAGCTTGTATAGTTGTATACATCTGAACTCAGATTAGCATCCATATTTTTTGATTCCTTTGGGTTTTTAATAACCAAAGATACCATAATCTTATTTGTCAGGATTGGTATTAAACCATCAAACATCACATGATAACTATTCTTTATGCTGACACAAGCTGTTTTTCACAGAGGCAAAATTCTCCATAAAGTAACAGTCCTCAGTACAAGCCAGAGTAATCAATGGATGCAGGAAGTATTGTACATATAGTCCCTATCTAGTGCCTACTCATCCAATATCCCATACTAGTTTCTAGCTTGTGGCTTTCATCAGTGATTAGTCTTGGATCTGAAAGCACTGCATCTACATCAATCTAATGCAACTCACCAACAGCCATTGATTACTCTGGCTTTCACTGAATGATGCTACTGTATAGAGAGTTTTGCCTCTATGAAAAACCAACTTATATAAGCATAGAGAATGGTGATCATGTGATGTTTAGTGGTTTAATACCAATCCTTCCCTATAGGATTATGGTGACTGTGGTTATTAAAGAAACAAAGACAAGTGAGTTCAGATCTATATAACTATACAAGCTAATGAGCTTAGTGTGAAAATATTATTGTGTTTTCACTTTGGACTCAAGGATTTACAGTTAGCTAAAAAGTAAAAGGTAGCATTAGATCCTAAGATGTAGGTGCAATGCTCTCAGATCTAATATTCCTCACTGATGAAATCCACAGGTTAGAAACTAGACTGGGGATATTGGATGAGTAGGCACTAGATAAGGATTTTATGTACATACCTTCCTGCATCCATTGATTACTCTGACTTGCACTGAGTGATGCTACTGTATGGAGATTTTTGCCTCTGTGTAAGCATAAAGAATGTTGATCATGTGATGTTATTTAAATTTGAATAAAAAATTCTCAGTTTAGTGAACATAAAATAGGTCTTTATAGTATTAAAATGAGAAGGATACTTACAAAATTTCCTGGAAAAACAATATGGTGGTATGTTAACTTCAAAAATATTGAATTTTTTAAAAGGAATATATGGATTCATAAAGTTGTGCTTTCATCATAAGAATGCTTTTGTTTTATTCTAATTTTTAAAAATAAAGGGGATAGATATTATAGAATATCATTGTTATTCATTACATCAAAGATATTTTCAAGAATTTTATTGAATAGGTTGCTTCAATCATAAATACATAGTAACCAGAGAATCAAATTCTATCAATATTTTTTTCCAGACAATTTTAAAAGAGTATCAAAAATCTATAATGATTTTATTTATTTTTTAAGACATTTGATTCAGTTAAGTAAAATTACTTAATTATCCACCAAAGTTTACTGTATTATACATTTTCTCTATGATGAAATGAAAGGAAGTTTTACTACTATAGGTAATTGAAGTTAAAACTGTTGTTAAGAAATAATATATACTAGTTCCTAATATATTTTAGATTTTTATGGTGATAAATTTTTAAAAAAATATTCATAGGCAGTTTTATGAATTAAGGATCACAATGATATACAGATTTGTTGTATAGAAAATTTTATAATCAATTAAAATAAAATTGAAAATTTGATTTTGAATTCTGAATTTCCTATATGTTGATGATTATGCTATCTTTTCTAATTCACAAACTATTCTACAGAATGTTCTCAATGTTTAGATTTATCAATTAATGTAGCCAGTGATGGAAAAAAAATCTACAATAACTTTTATTTTGGATAATATCAAATTTAATAATTCAAAAATATATATCTTTGTAGCTTTTTCAGAGAAAGACAGACTTAAGTATTAAGACAAATCACAGACTCTAAGGTGCTGTTTCTATTTAACAAATTAAAAATAGGGTATTTTATCATACATCTTTATTCTGAACAATGATGTTATTTGGTTTTACAAAGTATTTAATAAACAATAATTTTATATAAACAATTGTAATAATTTTTATGGAAAAAAAATAATGCATTTTCACAGATTCAAAATACAGAATTAATATTAATAATTCAATTTAAGAAACAAAGCATCAATAATAAAAAACCATTTTATCAAGTATATTATGAACAAAATTACATTAAACTATATATGATGTTTACATTGCAGTTGCAGAGTCATTTAATATTAATTTTACATTTTATAGTTGTGATTTTGAATTCAATAAGAGAGACAAGGTTGGTATTCTTTAGTAGGGGTGGCCAACAAGTCGCTCTTGATCCACCAGTATATTGCAAAGCCAATTTTGGTCAATCATGTGACCAATCTGACAAGACTGTTGGGTTATGAGTAAAACAAATTAAGTAAGATTTTCAATTTTTTTTTTTGTTCTAATTTTTTTAAATTCTAAATAGGTGAAGTCCATTAAGTCATATCATTATTGAAAATAATATTTTTAATTTTGACTTAATATAGCTAATTTTAATTAATAAATATTGTTAATAATTGTGTGCTTTAATTCCCCTGAACATGAGTTTTTTTGGCCTGTTAAATAATTAAGCTATGTTTAAGTAGGTAGATATATAAAAATAGTATGTATTTCACACCTTCCTCCATGTAGACACTGCCTATGACAACAAGTTGATACAACACATTTTAAAAATAAAAATTAATCTCATGAACACAAAAGCTGGCCACTCCTGTTTTTTAAAATCACAATTCATTAAATTCAGTATATTTTTAAATTTATATTGTGCACACTTTATGTTTGTCACTAATATTTTTGTTTTTATAATAATGTGTCCAAATAAATTTGATTTTTTTTGCAGTATTGTTTAAAAATATTTTAAAAATCCTGCTACTTCCCCCCCTCAAAAATGTAGTCTTAATTATATAAAATTAAATCAAGCAGGCATTTTATCTGGGCAAAATAAAAATTTCTATTGGCAAGAGTATATTATAATAATAAAATTAATTAAATAAAAAACTGTTTTATAGGTAATTTATACATTTTTTAAAATTTATATTTAATGTATTTAATTCTGGATATAGTAAAAATTTATTTTTAATTATATGCAGAATAAACTTTGTAATTTTTTTTGTAGAACTTGTTTAAATTCACAATAAAAACTATTGTATTTTGTATATTAGGAATTATATTAAAGAGTGCAGTATGAGAATACTGAATAAAAATTAGTAAGAAAGTCATTTTTATTTATTATAATCACATTTTATTATTGTACACCAACCAAGTTTGTTTAATTACATAATGAGTAAATCTTGTATATTTTGGGTGAATATTGCCACTTTATCTTTTGGGGATATTTCTTTTATGATATCAGTTTTGATGGCAATAATCATACAAAATGGCCAGTATATTAAAAAATGATAGTCATTAAAAATGTCAAAAACTTTTGTTTAAAAATTACTTCAAGATATAAATGATTGTTAATTGAAATAATGACTATAAAATAATGATAACTATGCAAATTTTTTTATTAATATTTTTATATAAGAAAATAAATCTTATTGAGAGCTTCTATTTTGTCTAATTTATTGTGTAGAAGTAAGATTTGGATTTCTAGTAATGTGACATAAGGACATTAAAATTTTTATTTAATTGATACTCATTCTAAAAGTAGGTTAGCAAGATCTTGAAACCAATCAATATGTTTATCACTATGCTGGATGCAATACTATGGAATCTACTATAATAAACTAAATATTAAAAATATAAAAGGAAAAACATCAGTTAGTTAAATAAAGGAGGTGTATATATTTTAGCAATTGCAATTAATTACTTTTCAAGTTTATTAACTTTATTGGTATATATTATATCCAGAGTTTAAATTTTTTATGAACTCTTTACAAACGAAACTAAAACGAATATAATATTAAAAAACTAAGATATTTTTACTGCCGATTCTATAATTGACTAGTATATAGTAAAAAATAACATAAAAGATATTCAACTTGATCACTTTGTCAAAAAATCAATTCTTTGTTACTCAATATAATTATGACTAAAGAGTTTAAAATATGCATGCGCACACATATTAATACAACAAGCATGCACACATATAGATAATTTTTTAAACCAAAAGTTTATTATAAGATAAACATTCTTTTTCAGTTGTTATCCAATGGTCTTACAACAAGATTCATATTACTTTCAAGGTGAATAGTAGAAAGTCAGAGATCTATTTATTTTAGTTCAAAAATTTTACTTCTCCAACATCTTTTTGCAAAAAAACATAAGCAAGAAGATAATATCACATTTGCCAAATGAAGGTTACAGAGATTTAAGTTTTTTTTATTTTATTTTCAAGCTAAAAGTAGCTAGCTACTTACAAACAAAAAAATAAATGAATAATCTTCAGAACATCTTTGAAATAAATTCCAGTTTGATGTATTATTATTAATGAGTTTAAACTTAAGAGTGTCATCAAATAGCGTTAATTCATTATGCAAGATAATGTGTAAAATAAATCGGCCATATTAAATAAGATTCCTCTTTCAGTTAATAAAAGTCAACAATTCAAATAATAAAAAAAAATAAATGTAATCAGTTATACATAAATTTTATACATATTCTAAAATTCAGGAATAACTCATCTATCAAACTAATTCAATTATAAAACATGCCCAAACAAAATCATATTTCCAGAGAGCATTTGTATATTAAAAAAAGTTCACATTCTTATAAGTCAGTTTTCAAAATAGAAACTACTTTAAATATCTTTAAACCCATAATATAACAATAATGATGGGATTAGTTGAATGACATAGATTTATCGCAACCATCTTTTTTATTTTATTTGCGATGTGATTGAACAAAAGACAAATTAAAATCAGAAGCAACATTAGAAGTGTTAAACATTACATCACATCTATTTAATGAGGTTTTTTAACAGTCTAACTGCAAAATATCGGAAGTGAAGATGTTATTTAATGACAAATAATTATTATTCCCAATAGTGAAAAACTGATACTACCAGTCTACTTATAACTCTAATAAGATTTATAAAACTTGAAGATATTCATATTATTAAATAAACTTCAATGCTTGCTTAATATCAGTGAAACATCTGCATGCTTATTATGAACTTTCTGGAAGACACATTGCATTCATCATACAATCATGGCATACTATAAAGTGATTATCCATGTAAAACAAAATGGTCAGTCAAATATAATTGCAATAAGGGTTGATTTGAAAAATGTTTTTGATTATATTGCTCTTTAATTCTTACTTAAATTAGTCCTTAAACTCATATAAAAATTCTCAGCTCTTATATAAATATTACTTAATTACTTTTAAAAATATGTCAGCAGCAATGAAATACCTCTCAGGATTTCCTCAACATTTCTGATAATTGAAGATATAATGACTAAAATTCACCATTTACTCCAGCTTTATATACTATTCACCTTGATTTTCTCTTGAGAGAAAATACCCATTTTATTTATGAAATTTTTGTGCGTATTTTACAAAGTAATATAAATATATTTTCTTACATTGGTGATATTCTTCTCTATTGTAATCACTGAAAAAATCTTAACAATAATTCAAAAATAAAAGAATTACTTGTAACAGGAAACAAATCTTCCACATGACAGATAACAATAAAAACATCAGTAGTTACAATCATTATATATAAATTTCTTGGTATGATAACTAACAGACATAAATGATTATCTATGGCAATCAAAATCAAGAGTTTGATTCACAAGTGTTTAAGAACAATAAGTAAAATTAATGATTTTGGAATGGTTGATATAAAAATGGTCAATTCATGAATACTAGCATTTGAAAGAATGAATTATAATTTGACATTAAACATAGTAATTAACAATTTATAAGCTCATTGATTTATTAAATTAGAATTTTTTTATATAGATACTATGCAAAGAGATTAAAAAAACATGATTAAGTGATTTTACATATAATGATTACCTCAAAATTCAGCTATGAAATCCATTAAAAGTCCCACGATCTATTTAATTGACTGAGAATATGTTATTAAATTAATTCTTGACTTATACTGGTATCAAATTTTTTAATGATATTTTTTCTAGTTTCAACATTTTTCAACAAGACTCATAGATAATTTCTTGACAAAGTTACTAAATTATGTAAATCAAATAATGAAACTTTTATATTTATTAATGATTGATTTCTCTTTTTTTTTTTAAAAAAAAAACCTTAAATCATGTTAAATTCTTTGTAATAACCAATTAAGCAAGATTTTGACATAAAGATTTTTGATTGGTAACAAAACAAATAAATAAATAATTGAATGTTTCATTGCTTTTGATTTTAGTAAAAGTTTCAAACTGGATGTAACATCAATGCTATAAGCTATGAACCTTCAGTTCCATAGACTGTAATTATTGCATCAAATTATATAGAGAATTATTAAGATTTATATGACTATTGAGATGCATTTGCAATTTTTTAAAACACATTCATAAGATATTTTTTAAAATCAAATAAGATTCATAGTGTGATCTCAAAAATTGTTTAATTCATAAATCCTACACAATTTAATTAAAATGAAGAATCACTGCACCATAATATTTGATCAAAAACTCAGCTTTATATATTAATACAAAGAAATATATATGATGAAAAATTAATAGTATAATAAACGATTAACTAATTAAATACATTAAAACTTTATAGTGTATTAAAAGTTTATTTATGTTGTAATGCTTAACATACAGTTGCATAATATTCTGCTGTAATAATGTATAAATTATTGTAGATAATAAATAATATATTTTGTTCAATTAATTAAATAAATAATTACGGTAACTATGATCTAATTAGCTAAGGTTTGATTATAAGTGTTACTCCGATTTGAACTGTAGATTGTAAATATGTGCAAGCAGAAATCAGTAGGTTATAATACTAATTTATATATATATATTGTAACGATATATAAATATGCCGTTACATTAATTTAAAATAAAAACTTTAAGTTCACGAATAAAAATAAATTTATTAAAAACTAAAAGCTAAACGCGTATTATTATTTTTGAAAACTAGGCTCTATAATAAATTATTTGATTTATAATTTAAAATGAGAAAATGTACTTTTTAGCCAATGATAATCTAAAAAAAATACCTTGTTGATTTCCTTGTGTGCGGTGGTGGGGGGCTGTCCTACGAATGGATAAGGTATTTAATTGATATTAGAGTCACATGACCTGGGTTGTACATTTGGGATGTTTTTCTAGGCAGAGAATTTGAAATTTTGCAAACAAAGAGAATTATAAAATGAATAAGTTTTAGTTTGCCTTTTATATATATATACCTTCGATCGATCTTTTTATATGTTTACAAAAATCAGGTTTACAAGTTATAAATGTAAGACTTAATATTGTAACCTGCATGATTTAATAATGCATGTTAGCTTTTTATATATTTTAAATATCTATGCTTTTTATATGTCAATAATACTGATGCTTTTTATATTTTTAAAATATTTTTTGCGATCTCAGATCTATGTGTTGACCAGAGTTCTAAATTTTTCATGTTTTGGCTTTTTTTTAATTTTTATTGTACCATGTTTTGGGGGATTTTTTTCCCAAGTCACATGACTCAAGTTCTAATTTTTTTTCCGTTTTCGTGTACTTTTTTATCACTTAGATGTGTCAGACGATGTTTTTGGCTATTTTGAAATTCAAAATGGCAGAGATCGCGTACTAAATTTGCACCGAATATTTTCTTTTCAAGTACAATCTATGTAGTCTATTCATACGCGACAAGCTTAATAAAAAAATATTAAGTCAATACATACTCGACAAGCTTAATAAAAAAATTTTAAGTTTATTCATACTTGACAATCTTAAAATAAATAAAAAATTCATCTGTGTAGATGATTTAAAATCTTAAAATAATAGTTTAAATTAAAAGTTGATATTAAAATCTAAATAATAAATGTTATTCCTCAAATTCTAAAATGATTATATATGTGTGTAAATAAATGTTGTTTGTGTATTAATTACTGGTAGTGGCTTATTTTATTCTTTTTTTAATATTAAAAATAGTCTTAGATAAGAATTTATAAATATAAATCTCTGCTACTCTGCTGAGCTAGTGACAATGGGCTAATGGTCGGAATCAACCAATATAAAAATAAATTAATTTTTTTCCTTACGTATCTGCCTACTTTATAAATTTTCTAGGTTCAATTGGCCTAGATGGCACCCTTGTAGTGCAGATACGTTAAGACTCCTTTCTCCTCGATCGTTAGAATATATATATATATTATTTTGCCTTTACCATGATTAAATATATTTTATTAGTTCATAAATAGGATTAAAATTCATTATTACTTTTTTTTTTACTATTTTTTAAAATCATGATTTATTTTTCTTTACTGATTAATATTCATAAAATCGAGTCAGATAAAGAATTCATTATAACTTATAAAACATTTAACCTTTTTGATCAAGATAAAGCTCAAAAATATTGAAGGTTTTTTTTTTGAATATTATATCACTTACACTTTAAATCTGCCTTTCATATCTATTAGCAGTGAATAATTTATTAATTTAGTGAATAAGTTATGAATCAAAATCTTACATTTTAATTTTATTACTATTATCCTTATGTATTTTAACTTTTTGGTTTTTTTAAATACTTATCTTAACTATTATCATAATTAAAATTGAAAGAAAATAGTTTCAGCTTTAAATTCTTTGTAAAACAAATTAATTTGAGGGATTTATTTTAAATTGTTATTAATTTATTAAGAAATCAATTTTTCTTTAAATTTTTGTTTAATCTGTATTGAGTGCAACTTTAAAAAAAAGATGGGTGATATTTATTATTAATAAAAAATAAAATTGCTTAAAAAAACGAATTAAAACATAAATATTTCCCAGTTTTGTTTAAAAAATTCTGGCTAATAAGAGGTTGAAAAATTATTTTAAACTATACTGAGGTTTTAACACAATTTTATGTCTTTATAGATAAACAAAATCTACCTTGACGAAAATTCACTGCTACACTGATCAGTAAAACAAGATCACTTATACTGCAGCCATACATATAATCTTGTTAGTAGTAAAATTTTAGTATAATAACAGCTTTAAAAAAATGTTTGAATATTTCATTTTTTTCATTTTTAACAATATATAAGTTTCACTTGTATTGATATCCTCCAACAATTAATATTTAATTTCATTCTCTATAATTATAAATTTTAGCCAACTTCTTTTTAATCAAAACGTTTTTCCATTTAATATTTACATCTGTTTCACTTTCTTTGTTTTTAATATGACATTTATATTCTCTGCATACGTTTTCCCTCTCTTTTACCCTTTTACTAATTTTCACTTTTTTATTACTTTTATTCTTCTGAATAATCTCCTCTAAAATCCTATTTTCCACTTTTTCTAATTTACCACACCAGTTTTTATATTCACCCCCAACAAATTCTTTCATAATTTCTTTTATATTCTTTTAACTTATTCTTATCATTCACTCTCCATCCACATCTTTCACTATCCTTTCTACTTTTATCATTATTTGCCATCACATTACTAACCATTTCTATTATAAAAAATATGATCACTATTGCATGCTCTCCATTATCAACATTTTATTTTCGGTACTTTATTCATTCCCTCTTATAATATATTCTGTGAAATATATTATTTCTAAACCATGTGTAGCAATGATGTGATGCACTGTGATTTCTCCTTATATGGAGTCAGGACTCTCATAGGCACTATATCCAGAGAAACCTGTTAGCCACTTTACCTTCCTATTCCATTCCATACCCTAAATTTACACATACTCTTCTATATTCTGCTCCATACCATTTCCACAACATAATTTTTGTCAATTCCATAGCCTTTAAATCTAAATTCTTCTTTTCCCAAACTCAGCATAAAAACCAATAACCCACTTTCCGTATAATCACTTCATTTATATTTATTCTTACACAACTTCATTATTTGTACCCTTTTCACTTTTAGTCATTTACCTTCAATTAACAGATGCCTAATATTTTCTATGACTTCCTTACACAACTTGAAGATTAAATTGCCACATTTTCCCATTTATATGTATAATTTCTTGTTGCTTAAAGATCCTGTTCCAACCTTAAACATAAACTACTTTTTTTGCTATTATCATAAATTAACTTGCATCCAATATTCTGTTTACTTCTATGTATATTTAAACTCTGTTTACTCTCCATATTAGTTCTCCATCTCTCCAACTCTCTACTCTTTATTAATGCATCTACTATGCTATTCCATTTCTTATCACTATAACACTCAACAATTCTACTAACACAATTATCCCACCTTTTGTATAAATATACTGACATAAATTCTTTATTCAAATTTCCTGCATATCATATTACCTTTCTGACCCATCTTGTTGCCTGCCCTTTACTCATAGTCCAATTCAATATTGTTTTGGCTATCTCTTATTATCCATAAACTGCAATCTACCAAACATTTTCATTTTGATTTTTGCATCTCTCATATAAAAAAATGACCACCCCATTTCTTCTTGAATTTCCCCCTTTGCTGTTCACATATCTGCATTTAATGCATGTCTTCCTACTTCTCTTTGTACTTTTTTTAAATACTCTAATATCCCTTTATTAAAACAATGCATCATTACCATATGTTAACCCTGCTACTACCACTCCCATCCATACAATTCTATTTACATCATATTTATTATAAGAAAATATTGTTAATTTCCTTATCAACCCCTTTCTTTTCTTTGCTTCATTTATTAATTTTTTCTTTCATTCATCCAAGCAGTTTCTCTCATTATTTACAATGATTCACAAATAATTATACCTATTCACCACACTTAACTTTATATCCCCCAATTCCAATTCTTTGTCTTCTGTTTCCCCAGTATTAATCATCATTACTTTTGATTTTTTCCCACTAATTTTTATATCATTACCCATCCTTGTTCATGTCTTCACTGTAATTTCCATATCTTCTCTTCTCTTTTTGCACAAGAAGATATCATCTGCAAATAAAAGATGTGATAATGTATATACTCCCTTGCTACCTATTAATGGTATCTCTACCCCTCTTCCTAGTCTTTCTATTGCTGTCTTCATTTTTTTCAAATAGAAAAAAACTCAAAATAGGTGAGATAGGGCATTTTTGCCTTAGTCCTACCCTATTTTTAACTTTAACTAACTCTATATTCCCTAACTGATATGTATATCAATTATTTTCATATAATTTCTTAATAATATCCACTAAAGCTCCATCCATTCCCAAATTTACTAAACTTATCCATAATCTATTTCTATTTATTCTATCACATGCCTTCCATATATCTATAAAACCATATATCTGTCTACCTGTATTTCTACCCATATCTATAAGCTGTGTAACTACAAATAAACTATCTCCGATGTGCCTATCTGCTCAAAAACCTGCTTGAATATCTGCCACTATATTATTTTCTTCCATTCCTTTTGTGACCCTTCCAGTTACCATATATGTGAAAACTTTATATAACCTTGACATTACTGATATCAGACTATAATTTCTTAACTTTTCATTTTTTTAAATAGTAGCCTTACTCTTGTATTACTCCAACTACCCACAAAACCTGTCTTATGTGACATCTTGTTAAAACATAATAATAGTATTTAATTTTGTCTTATGTCCTAAATTCATTACCATCTCTGCTGCCCACTATCCAAACCTCTTGCCTTTCTAATTTTAAATTTCTTTCCTGCCTCATTCAGTTCATTTTCTGTAAACCTAATATTTCTATTACTATATGCTTTCATAGTAGTTATCACTCTGTTCTTCACATCTAACATCTTTTCTATATCCATTACATACTGATATAAGATAATTTCTAATTCTTCTCTAGAGTTACACTCTATTCCATAATCTAGTAATACTATTATCTCTCCCCTACATTATTTCTTTTAATGTATTTCCAAAATTTTTTACTCCCATTTCTTCCACTTTTATTAATATACTCCAATAATTTACTATCAATTTCATTCTCTTTATAATTATCTATTTTGGCCAACTTCTTTTTCTTTAAATACTTTTTCCATTTAACATTATCCCCAACCAAATCTCCCATGATTTCTTCAACTTTTATTTTATATTCTTCTAACTTATTCTTATCACTCATTCTCCATCCACATCTTTTACTATCCTTTCTACTTGATTACTATTTTCCATCTCATTACTAACTATTTCTATTCTAAAGAAATTATGATTACTATTACATATTCTCTATTCATTATCAAACATTTTAATTTTCTGTACTTTACTCATTCCCTCTTTCACTACCAATATATAGTCTATTATGTGAAATATATTATTTCTAGATCATGTGTAATGTATTCTCCCTCAAATATTTAACAAATTTCAAATGCTCAAATTTTCTTCAAAAGCTGTCCATTTTTGTTATCTACATAATCAATTTCTTCAATTTTTCCATTCATATAATCTATAATCATTATTCTCTTCTCTTTTTCTTTAAAACTCTATGTATCCTTAACTAGGCATTTCACTCCATTATAGTTTGAATATCTCCAGTGGTTTTATATATATATATATATATATATATATATATATATATATATTAAAACGAAGATTTGCACGGGTTAAATATATAAAATACATATTTTGCGGGTTCATCCGTGTTAAAAACTACGAAGTTGTTTAAAAATTTCCTCCCCGTAGATGTTTTAACATTATTAACCTCTACGGGGAGGAAATTTTTAAACAGCTTCGTAGTTTTTAACACGGATAAACCCGCAAAATATGTATTTTATATATTTAACCCATGCAAATCTTCATTTTAACATTATTAACCTCTACGGGGAGGAAATTTTTAAACAGCTTCGCAGTTTTTAACACGGATGAACCCGGAAAATATGTATTTTATATATATTGTGCCCTTTTCTATAGGTCGGTAATAGTTCATAACAGTCAATTACTAAAAATTTTAAATTTTAGAATATGTTCTTTTAATACTGTCGATTATATTTTTAAAGTACAATTTAAGGCTAAAGCAAATATGTAGTATATAAAATTATGTCGAATTATTTAAAAAATAGTTATGTAAAGTTTAAAATATTGTTGCATATGGTTGTAAAAGCTGGCCATATTAAATAACACAGCTATAAATATTAAAAGTATATTTAATAAATTCGATTTTAATAGTTTAAAACTGATAATTTAATAAATGCTATATTTAAATTTGTAATCATATTTAATAATCAAAATTAATATAATATATTTTAAAAATAAACTTTATGATGGTGAAAATTGTATTTAATTCTATATTTTCTAAATTGTTCTTCCAAATTTTATAATTATTTTATATAATATAATAAGTGTATCAATTTTATTAGCCTAGGCAGAGAAATAGATTGAAAATCGTCTGTCAAAGTTATTAATCATGTGACTTGTATACTATATACTTTCACACACATGCTTGTTTGTATTTAAAGTAACAAAGTTTAAAATATTTTAAAAGTTATATTATAGAATTGGATAGAATTATTGCCTATCATAAAAGCAAATAATAATAAATATTAAGTTAACTATCGTATGCAATGTTTTAAGTAATGTAATAAAGACGAATACAGATATAATAAAAATTAAATATTTTGTTTAAATAAAAATAGATAAATGGAATAGGTTATTAAAATTATTTTAAAAGTTATTTTAAATGTTTAAATAGTTTTAATAAAATAATAATTTATTTAAAAGTAATATTTTAAATAATATTTTAAGTTCATTACGTCATAATTTCTAATTTTGAAATTCAATTCTACTTGAAATTGAAAATATGTAAATTTGTTCTCAAGCTAAAGTAAGAATTAACCAATAGGAATAGGTATTCTTACAGAGTATAAATATGATTTGCACGGAGTTATCGGGGGAGATTAATAATGTATTGAAACCGGAGAAAGGTAAATTATAACTATCAAAAAGATAGTATTTTTTAAATTTTTTATTTTAGTCAATTTTTTTTAGTACTTTCTTATCATTGTATTTCCAAAAAACTAATTGATAATTTTTAAAAGTATTTTTGCAAAAGAGGGTGTTAAAATATAATAATTTAGAAACTTCGTGGAAATGATTTTCTAATTTTTAAAGTACTTACCAGTAGTATTTTATCTGAAGTTTAACCTAGGCTACACAATAAAAAAATGGATATACGGTGGAATAAAATGGATAGAAATTGTAATACTGTAAAAATATTTGAACTATTTATTGATACAGCTTTGTTAATACTTCACCGGAGAACTGTTTTGGTACATAAAAAAAAACACAGCTCGGACATTATACGGAGTCTAAAAAAATGTATTGAAACATATTATTTATAAGCCTATCCAAGATTTATTTTTAAAATAGTAATAAGACAATTATATTTTATGAATTGTTTATATAATATGATATTCAAAGGAGTAAAATGTTATATCCTTTCTGAAGGTAACATTTTTAAAAATATTTTCAAGAATTTAAGAAAGAACCCAGGAGAATATGTTATAGAAGCATTTTTGATATTAAAATATCCGGTCTTAGAATTATTTAAAATGTATTTTAGAAAAGATTTGTTTAAAAGTACTTGAAGTTTTTTTTTTTTATATTTTTAAAAGAGATTTATAAAAATACCAAATGAAAGTTTAAATGTATCAAGAAGGAAACATATATAAAAAAGTGAACATATAGTTGAATAAAAGATGGATCCATAAAAATACAAATAGTGCTTAAAAGTTTATTGGATAACTAAAGCTAAATTAGATGGAATATGCATGGATACGCCGGCAGAGAAAATACTTAAAAGAAGCTTCATGGGATTAATTAATATTATGATTTAATAATTATCATCCTAAATACTAAAACCAAGGATTATTTTCTATAACTTTTACTAAATGTATTAATAATTATTTTTATTTTAAACTTTAACGTGCTTGGAGGAGAACATTTTTAAAAAACTTTAGAGAAAATAATAAACATTTTGGACTTATCAGGAACTGTCGTCAAGAAAATATGTAATTATAGTTTTGATTCCTTTTATTTTGTTAACCTAGTTTAAATCTAAATTTTTATATAAGATTAGGAAAAACATAAAAACATTAATTTATTAATATGTATGGGTGTGAATTTTTTTATATCTGCAATGCTCAAGTGGATAAAGGAAGCCTACTGAACACGATGACTAGATAAAGAATATTGGTAATAATAATAACTATTGGTAATTTATAATGTATATTGTTTTTGTTTTCTTTAGATCATCCATAAATTGGAAGAATGAAGTCTAAACGTTTTTTAGTTATATGTACCACATTTTATACAACATTTTAAAAAACATTATGAGATAGGATTGATTTGAAAATATGCATATGATGATTTTTTTTTATTAGTGATATAATCCAACATAACAAATAATTATGTGATTCTTTAAAATTTTCATGTTATTGGATATTCAAATATTTTCTAAGTAGATTGTATATGATTAGACATATAGAATAATGAAGTAAGCAGACTTTTCTTGTGGAACAGCTAGATTGTTTAACTATTAATGAATTTTATTTATTGTTTTGTAAATGCAGATAGTTATTTATCGATGTAAGATGTGGAAAATCTTGAGAAATAATGTTGAGATAGTGGCTTAGAAGTACTTAGTGAACAGGAAACCAAGATGATGTTTTAAAGAAATAGGATGTTATAAGGAATGGAAATAATATTTAGTCTTTATGTGAATATCAGCATAGTTAACAAAGCCCTATGACTGATACACATTTTATTTGGACAGTGTTTATATTTCTTTAAATATTTGATGTTCTAATAAAGCTGAAGAATAGCTTTAACATCGTCCCTGTACTAGAGGATATTAGGCAGGTAAATGTCATACCTCTTTGCACTGTGCCATGATTTTGAGATATGTTAAGAGTAATACTCTAGCTTTCTTCCTTAATCCTATGCATCTGTTTTTGCTATCCTTATTTCATGTAACTACATCGTTTAGTAAGATATGTTTAAGAGAAATGATAAATAATTTAGAACTTAGGTTATGTTATCGTTTTGCATAAGATTGGTTTATTTGCTTAGAAGGAATAGGACATTATAACTTAAAATTGAAGATCCAAAGTATCCTAAGGAAAGAAAAGAATCATAGAATATATTTTGAATTTTATTTTGGAAATGAAATATAAACTTTTTTAAAATAGGGTATCTAAACAAAGATATTTTCTTTAAAGTGATAATAATTTTAAATGCTTTAGTATTATTTTTTTTTAAGAGAAAATAAGTATTGCATATTTTTAAAATACAATAGTACAAAGTAAATTATGTAAACAATATGCAAAATATATTTTTTGTTTATTGATTAACAGAAATATATTGATGATTACACTTATATCATACTAAAGTAAGGCTTAAAGAAGAATATATTATGATTAGTAAACATTGTGTGATAAATACTAAATTCTAGTACTGAATTTTGGATAATATTTTGTGTAACATCTTTGACTTTGCAAGATGAAATTTTTTTTAATATTTTGAAAAATCCATATTCATTATAAAATTTTGTTTTCTATAGAATGTTTTTCTAAGTATGAATTTTTTAAAATAAGATAGTTTAATAATATTAAGGATAAAATACTGTTGCTAATAAAGTAGATAAATATATTTGTAATAAGTTAACCATAATGAGAAACCAAATAGTAACATTTTTTTTTTTAAATTTTGTCCTAAATCTAAATAAAGATATAATTGAAATATAAATTATTTTTTTTATAACCCGGTAGATCAAACTGTAAAGTAAAAAAGTTAAGGATATCCACTGTAAATAGTGTAAATAAATTGTTTATTTATTTGTTGTTAGTAATAAACTTTGTTAAATTTTGTTATTTCAAAAATTTTGTGTCCGAGTTATTTATTTCTCCACATTGCTGCATGAAATCACGATATATGCATAATAATTGAAACAAATATATAATTTTGCACAAAAAGATAAATAGAGAATTATTTAAGAATTTAAATTCTTTATTGGTATTCATTTAATTAAATAATTATAATTTTACATTGTTTTACTGGTCATAAATCAGTTATCACAATATTATATTAAATTATATGCTATCAGTTGCCACACACATTTTGTTTGTCAGATTATTAAAATGCTACCATGTATTTATTATATTATTACATGAAGGTAAAAGATTATATAAAATTATTTTATTATTTTATTATGGTAATAAAAATATAATGAAAAGAAAAGATATCCAGTAGTAATTAAACAATGAAGAATATTATTATTATTATTTATTATTATTAGTTTAAGTATAGTAGATTATGACATAAAATCCCTTCTCATATTTTACTACCGTATTTTTAAATTAACTTAGAATAAACTTTATGAACCTGAGATTATTTTATTGAGCTAGATTATTACAAATAGAAGATTAAGACTTAATTATTAGTTTAATCTTAGTGAGTAGAAGTTATTAAAGTCGTAAGAATACTATGAGTTTGTTATTTGAAATAGTAATAAAGGGGGGATAGTGTTCTTATGCCATTGAGGTAGTATCCTGTTGGATATTGGCTCAATGTAATCTATCTTGTCACCTGTATTTTCACTTCAAGTCTCATGAAAATATTAAATATTTATTTAATTTATTTTTATAAGCTGAACCTTATTCGTATTTTAAATTTGAGCTAGTGAAACATTTTAATTTTAATGCTGAATATTTTATTTATTAATTATTAACTGAGCTAGAACCCGTTTTATTTCATATCATATATTATCTGGAAGTGAGGATGCACGAGATTACAGGTTAGGTTAGAATATATATATATATATATATATATATATATATATATATATATATATATAATAACCTACACTCCCAAACATTCATATACATTATATGAATAACTGCAGAGGGTGCCAGTTCTATTAATGAATAGAACTGTCACCCTGGGCAGTTATTTATATGATGTATATGAATGGTTGGGAGTGTAGGTTATAGGATATGTTTTCTGGTGTGCCAACTTTGGGGCATCAATTGACATTGATTGGTTAATGGTTAGGTAACTTGGCATACAATATATTGGTTTGCAATGATGATGATTATAGTTGGGTTTTCTGGCGCAATGTAGTAGCCTGATTAATTGTTGTTTAAATGTAGGAATAGTTTTTGACATCTGGTTGTTAGGCCTACATTGATTGACTGATGATGATGAGAAGTACATTTTCTGGTGACTAACATGGATGCATGATGTGGAGTCGAGCTACACATAGACTAGGTTTTGTGACATGCCAATGTGGCCGCATGATTGATTAATGGTGGGATAATTATAATGCTGGTTGTTGATATTTGATGTGTCAGATCACAATGATTAGATATGGAGTTGGTTTCTGGCTTCTCAGCGTTTGATGCATAGATATATTGTGGTATAGATAAGATATGTTGTGGCTTTGGTGGGCTTGATAATTGTAGTAATGTATATCTGATAGAATTATATTGTATACAGCCAACATATAAAATTTGATAAATAAAAGTTGTATAGTATTGTAAATATTAGTTATAGTTTTGAATGGCGCAGAGAACTTAGCTTAATAATCATGCTTATTAGAATTGTGTTGCCTTCATTATTGTATAGAAGTCAATTTAATGCACAGTATAAGTGTAGGTGAATATAGAGATTTTATCCAGCTAATTCATTAATGTTTGGATCTATATTGTCAGAGTATACAGTACAATAATGTTGCTATCAGATGTGGAAGCTGAATGTTGCATGGATTAACACAACTAAACATATTAGAAAGACCCTAAGTATTTGTAAGTGAAGATGGGAAATTTAGATTGTTTGATTGGGGAGGGGGAGTGAAGCTGATGTACCTTTTCTTTGTTTGTGAATATTAATAAGTGAAAATATAAAGTACAATGGAAGAGATTGATATTTGTAAAAATTTGGGTGGGTCTCAAGAAGTGCTATCTCCTAATGTAATTGTCTTATCTCCTGATATGGATTCAGGAAATGATACCATAAACTTAGCAAATAGACAAGATAGTAAGTCAGAAAATGTCTCATTGGGAGGAGCATTTGATTACTCCCAGTTGATTGATGCAATAAATAAGAACCTTGATTAAAAATTGATGGCAATGATATCCCAGGAAAATTTTAAAAAGATAGAAGATAATTTAGCTCAACAAATATTGGATATGAAAAATAATTCAGATAAACAGATGTTAGAAACGAAAGATAGTATGATGTCGGAAATGAAAGTTAATTCAGGTAAACAGATGCTAGAAATGAAAGATAATTCAGATAAACAGATGCTAGAGATGAAAGATAATTTAGCTCAACAGATGTTAGAGATGAAAGAGATTAAGGAGGATGCTAAAAGTCAGACATATAGGCTAGAAATGATAGAAGTTAATGTTAAGAATCAATTGCAGCAAATTAAAGTAGACAGTGAAAATTCAGTACTTCAACTCGAATAAGAAATTCAAGAGAATTTCACAAGGGCATAGATGATGATTATAGATAAGGAACAAGAATATCAAGAGTTATATGATAAGTATGCCAGTGAATGTACTATTGACATTAAACAGAAATTCAGAATATTTGATGAAAAGTTAGGTGTTAGAGAAAGTATAATAGAACATCAGAATAGAAAGTGTAGATAGCAACTCTAGGATAGATGACCAGATTAGTGAGTGCCAAGACCAGATTAGGAATCTAAGCTTGCGAGTGGAGGCACAGAAATTAGAACCAGGTGGGACCAATCAAGATATGGTTTACCAAGTTAGACACATCAGCACAAGAATAGATCATTTAGAGATAGGAGGTGAGGATGTGTGAGCCATGGTAACTAAATTAAGTGAGGTGAGTGAGGGATATCAGAATTTGAAAGTAGAAATAGACAGTGTAAAGAGTTCTGTAGATAGGCAAGTTTTTTCAGACAAAGCAGAAGATAGACTTAGAAATGAAATGAGTTGTGAGTGGAAGAGATGCCAAACTAGGTTAGAGAGATATATTCAAGATTCTTTAGGCCAAAGGGCAGCATTTAAAGCTGGAAGTAAGGCCATTAGACGCTGCAGAGTTGAATACCACTGAGGTTAAGGAAGTATGTTGTGGTCTAGTTGATCAGTATTCTTTAGGATTCATAGAGAAGGGAGAGCACAGCAGAATAGATTTGCAGAAGTTAGAATCAGAGAAAGCGAGGATGAGTCGTGAGAGAGATTCACATGATTCTATGGCCCTTAAGTTTCTAACCATTAAGTCTTTAAAAGAGAATACTTGGAAAACCCCTTTGAGTTTTTGCAAAGTTTGGATGAGTTGTTTTTACTTTGTTCATTGTCAGAAGTGGAGAGGATTGCTATTGCTAGCAACCATCTGTACTCATCTTCTAAGGATTGGTGGCAATCTTTGTTTGATAAACCACGTACTTACGGAGATTTTAAACATTTGCTGTTAAATAGTTTTTGGGGAGAGGACAGGCAGGACAACTTGAAGTACCAAATATCTCAAGAAAAGTACAATTATTATAAGGGTATTTACACTCAATTCTTCCGGAAACAGGCTGGAAAATTGAAGACCCTCACTGCCTACCCTTTATCTGAACAACAAATTGTTCGCATATTACAGCACAACCTACTTCGCCATGTAGAACAGGTCTTAATAGCATCAGATAGGCAAACCATTGAGAAGGTTGTTGATCTATTAGATTCCATTGAAATTAGTGATAAAGTGAGTGATGATAAGACCAGAGCGAATAGGGAATCCCTTGCCTCTGTAAATAGCATTAACATACAAGGTAGATCCCCATGGTATCAAAATGGATTAGCTAGAAGCAGAAATAGATACTGACCCAAGTCACAAATAAAAAGTGGGTCTTATTATAGTCCTCATTCTATTCTAAGGAGGAATGATGATGGTGTTCAACCAGCCACAAGTGGCATGCAAACCACTCCTAAAAAGGGTGTGACCAGTTAAAGTACCATATAATTAAAAAGTGTGAGAATATAAAATTCTGTATGCATAGTTTTCTAAAGTGTGAATTAATTCTATTTGTGTTGTTTGATAATGATTAACATAACCTAACAGTGTTACTTAATTCATTTTTTTTTCTTTATAAGAATGGGGGATTCCATACCCTATAATCTACACTCCCAACCATCCATATACATCATATGAATAACTGCCCAGGGCGCCAGTTCTATTAATGAATAAGATATGTTGTCAATTACTGAGACTCTTTACCTAAGTCTACATTCAGCTCAGCTTAGTGGGAGGCTATAGGAAGTTCACAAGATATATGATTATAAATAAATGAAAGAAGAAACATGATGAAGCATTAAATATAATGTAAATCCTTTTGTTAATTAACTGCATGATAAAGAATCACAATGTTTATTTATACAGTCTATTAAAATATCCTTTTAACTTAATTTCTTCCTTCATCCAAGTATAACATACATCAACTTACTATAATTATATTACTAAACAGTTCTATGACTTGGCATATCATAATCTAAACAACTACCTTAATGCCAATCAAGGAATAAACAATATGATCTCAGGGAACTTCAAAAACACAGTTGAATTAAATAAAATACATTGGCCCATAAGTTGTAATTCTAAAGTATGATAAAATGTAATAAAATAAATTAACTAAATATTGTACTGGTTTAGCAATAAGATAATGACAGAAATAGGGTATTTTAATCTCACATCATCATCTAACAAATATACTAACTTGGCAACCTTCCTTATACATTTATCAAGTGGCAAATGATCTTGATAATGCCTGGATCAAGAAACAAGATTGTCAGACACTAGCAAATTTGATATTATAACTATAAAATAATATATCTATTTTATAATAGATCTATGAAATGTGGAGATATGGAAATTAGGACCCGAATGTATACAAGAACAACTCAAGACACAGTTATTTAATAAATAAACAAATCATTTATTATATTGAAAATTTAATTTTAGTAATTATTTACAATAAGACTGCTTGTCTTAATGATTTAAATTCTTAAACAAACCTTGAACATCAGTTTGGGATTATCCCTATTATTACATTATTTATACCCTTTTTGAAATCTGAAATTAACAACAAAATTTGATCTTCTAACTTTGCATATCTGCTTTACTTAAGCATTTCATTCAAACATATCATTAACTACATAATATACTACACTGTTGGCACAATAAATATTTATGAGAGGATTTTCTATTGATTAATAAAATAAATCAAACTAACATATTTGGCCATCAACAAAGCAATGTTTCTAATTAATGAAATAATCTTTTTTTTAAAATTACATATACCTTTCGTACATAACAATGAAATCATATTCATTATGATGGTTTGATGATTTATAATTCTGTATTAAATGAATATAATATGTTTCAAACATTTATTTCCCGTTTTTAATTTCAATAACTCTATACTTTTATTTAAATGAATATAGTGTGCTTCAAAACATTTATTTCCCATTTTAATTTCAATAACTTTATACTTCTATTTAAATGAATATAGTGTGCTTCAAAACATTTATTTCTCATTTTAATTTCAATAACTTTATATCTTTATATTCACAATATTATTCATATTACACGTGTGTGTGTGCGTCCAAGCAACAATAATAGAAAACAATGTTTTCTACACACCATCCATTCATCATGAAAATATTAAACAATTATTTTATTTCAGACAATGTCATAAACCAAACAATAAAATAAGACACTAATATTACATCAAGAATTTGATTTCAGCTATATATCTGGCCACATATTAATAACACAGAGCTATATTTTCACGATTATATAAACCACACGTTCCAAGGGGAATTCACATGAGGAACGAATAAACTCTTTACTTAATACTTCTACAATAATTCATATAATTCTGAAATATACTACTGGTGTGGCATTTTCCCTCATCACCAGGACCTTAAGAAAACATCACTTGATTTCAAAACTATCATTTCATCATATGCATATAATATAAACTAGGCTCTACTCATGGAAAATTATTGAAATATACTCAATAGGCAAAATCTCTCATCCCTACAAATATAGAACACATCCAGATTACTTTTCATTCTCAAAGCTCTTCTACATATCGAACATTATATATACACGCTGGCAGATAAATACATACAGATAACCTACCAATCCATCAGTTCTTTAGAATACGACAACTTCCGAAATTTATACATAAATTATTCACAAATGGAACTTTATCAAACAAGTGTTATAATTGTGCAAACAGACACACACACACGAACAAGAATATACAAAAAAAAAATATTCTAAGTTGTATACTATGCGAGCAACACGGTAATTAAATAATACATTAAGGTATAACCTTTAATTCAGAATAGACTTTAAGTTACTTTTAAAATTTAATAGTTATAATTATTACGAACGAGTGTCTTTATCATCTCTAGCAAACTATTTCAATTATACGTTCATTGATTTTAAAGCCAAAATTCTCACTTTTGAGATAATAAAATATACAAAATAAATGTAAACCTCTCTCTAATAATATAATAAAAAAAAAAATATTTCTTTCCTTTACCTTCATAAAAGAAAAATAAGCCATATTTGTATAAAATCAATTTTTACCAACGTATCCACTACTCATGAATACACATTCCGAGACGATCTAGGATATCATAATAGCCCAAAATTATAAATAAAACATAATTTTAAATATACCTATCTGTCTATCATATACATTAACAATGACAAGTAATAAAGGAAAGATAAAGAAACAAAAGTCATTTGTTCTATGATTTAAAATAAAAAGTTCACTTGCAAAGTTTTACTCCGGGTTTATGAAACAATATGGGGACGGATTCCAAACTGAATTCGAACATAAAATGAATTTCTGTAGGATAACCAAAAAAAAAATATAATCATAAATTAAATATGATCCAGCAACTCCAATGTTCATAGCATAGCTATTTGAGCTTACTAAATCACACATAAGTAATCAATTTCTCTTTTTATTATGATGGAAATATAAGCCATTTTTAGCTACAGTTGAACAGGAATTATTTCATTCACTCCGTAGTAGTTTTAAATTAAGTAAGCAATTGTTCTTAAAATTTTCTTAAATAGCATTTGACATTTTTAATCTAGTATATGCATAGTTTATTTTTAAATATTGTCAAATAATATATCATGATTCATTAGTAATTCCACAATTAATAATACTTTATTATTATAGTGCATCTTTATTGAAGAGAACAGAAACACAACTGCATTCACATCCTTCCATTCGATTTAAGCATGTATCTAAAAATTAGCATCCTTTAATTATTTGGGTAATTCACATTTATTTATTTCATTAAAAAATACATATTATTCTTAGAAATACCAAATAAATAAATATTGTCATTTTTCCATAATGAATTTAAGAATGGTGTGATACATCAAAATACAAATATCCTTTAAATTTTTATATTTAGCTTTTATAAAAGTAAGAAATAAAATATAGTAAAAAAATAAAACAAATTCTGCAAAACTGTTCTGCACATATTTCCAAGAGATATTATACAACACACGTAGATAATTATAAAGTTCATGCATTTTATTTTTATTCATAATGATAATTAAATGAAGTACTGCAAGCTTAACATTATTGATATTCATTTTAAAATATTAATAAGGATAAGGTGGTTAATTCAAACATTTAAAATTAAGGAGAGAAATGAAACACCAATGTACCTTCTTAAATTTTTTTAGCCCTGCATTCCAATTGAAGACCTTTCCGTAATGAATTTCTTATAACTTTTCCAGAAGTTTATTCCAAAGCTTTTTGTTAAAATTAATTTGACTTCAAGAAAAAATATATTTGTTACAGCAGGGAAGAGCAATTTTACTGGCTGCACTTATAACAATAATGAGCAATTTTAAATCTCAACTCTCTGTTAAATCAAAAAAGGTCATTTCCCTTCAAACAGGTCAACTCCCACCTTTTTGCACTTAAGCTAATTACATATGCAAGAAATCTTTTCTTAAAAAAAATCATTCTGATTTTTACAATTAAATCAAGACAAAAAAATAATATTAATAAAAAAAATAACTTTTACAAACTGGAAAGAAATGAATATTAATTAACTGTTAAACAAAATGATGAATAATTTATTTAATTTATAAAATAATTCACCTATCCAAATATCCATTAATCATTGAAAAGAAATATATATTTGTTAAATTATTAAAGATAATCACTGTAATTTAAATGTATTCATGTTAAATGTACTAGTGTTTAATGTTATTAAAAAATGAAAATGAAGTGAAAATGATACAGAGTCATACATGCATGCACATACACTGTACTATAAATATTAAATTATCTTGACTAAATATAATTGAGATGGCTGTTAATGTGGATAAAGGGATAAGTATCAATGAACAAGGGATTAGGAAACTATTCAAATCAATACTAAACACTAACATAAAATAACTTTGCATTTTCCTGCCAAAATATACCAATTCCTATAATAAACAACCCCTCTTTCTTGCATTAAATACTTCATTTATTATAATAATAACAATAAATACTTATAAAGTGGTTAATCAAATGCATAAACAATCAATATCTAAGACTTTAAACAATCTCCAGCAAAATTTTTAAAATTCTAAGGCTATTTCATTTTTTTTTAATACAATACAACTATTCACTACAGATACAAAGTATCTCAATTACTTGTGCCCACTCAGAGGGTCACAATATATATATATATATAAGACATATTTTCTGGGTTCATCCATGTTAAAAAATTTAAATATTGATCTATTGACATTTCGACTTGATCACACAAGTCATCCACTAGATGATAAAAGGTAGAAAGATGGTTGTAGAGGTGTTACAATCACTGATTTGATAAAAAGCATTAATGTTCCACCAATAGCAAAAATGTTAAATTAAGAGTAAATTTTTTAAAAAAAGTTTCCAAATAGGAGGAAGTTTGAATGTATCATCTCGCTTATTAATATAATCAGGCATTATAAGTATCTCAATGGCTTCTCTAATTTTGCACTGGTAGAGATGATCACATCCGGATATAATCCTGGTATGAGAAAAATAAATTTTATGATCTGAATCTATAGTATGGAGTGAGAGTGCTGATGATGATGAGTGTTGTTTAACAGCATTAGCATGTTTCTCTCTCCTAGCACTGATGCAATGATTATTAATATTTATGTAAGAAGCTTTACAATTTTCAGATGAGATTTGATAAACACCATGAGATTCAAGAGGGATTGAAACCTTAAGCTTGGTTATTATATTGTGGTTCTTTTAATGAGTAGAAAATGCTGTATCTATATTACAGCAGTTTAATATATGACTAATACTGTCTGTAGTTCATTTTACATATGGAACACAAATTCTAATAGCTGATTTATCATCTTTTTGTTTCCTATTTTGTCCATTTTGGGCTTGAAATAAAGCTTTTTTAATAAATTTATAATTATAACTATTTTCTAACAAAACACTATTAATATGATTTTTTTTTCAAATGTGACTTATCTAAAAGGTTAATTGCTCTATTTAACAGAGATTTGGTTACAGAAACTATCTAAGTTGGGTGATGATGAGAATGTAAATGTAAATATCTATCCATGCATGTATTCTTCCTGTAAATCGAAAAAGATATACTATTTGGTGTTCTGGTGAGTAGAACATCAAGAAATCGGAGTTTTCCATCAGACTTTGTCTCCATTGTAAATTTAATATGAGGATGCATATTATTTAAATGTAACAAAAAATCATCTAATTAATTTTTTTCATGTTGCCATATGACAAAAGTGTCATCTATGTATCTGAGCCAAATGAGAGGTTTTAAAGATGATGATTCTAGAGCACGAGTTTCTATATTTTCCATGAATAAATCAGCTATTACACCTGAGATAGGTAAACCCATAGGAGTACCAAAAAATTGTCTGTGATGCTGTCCATTGTATACAAAATATGTGTCCAAGAGACAATGTTTAATCAAATCAATAATATGGTCTGGTAAATTGCAAAATTGTGAAATTATATTTAAAGCTTCATCAGTTGGAATGTTTGTAAACAAAGACATGACATCAAAACTGACCAGAATGTCATTAGCATTAATTTTTAAATTTTTTAAAACAGAAATAAAATGAAAAGAGTTTTTTATATATGATTTAATGATTTAATAGATGGAATTGTAGGTTTAATGAATATATATATATAATCACAGATGGAGCTTTACCAATAGCTCATCAAGCTTGTTTACAAAAAATGCCGAGAGAGAATCGAAAGTTCAATATCTCTTTCAAATTGTCTCCAACCTTTAAACCATGGTTTCAAGCTAATTGGGTTAAAAGTTGGGGACAATTTGAAAAAGATATTGAATTTTCAATTCTCTCTCAGCATGAGCTATTGGTTAAGCTCCATCTGTGATCATAAAGTGCAAGCTATAGGCAGGTTAAAAAGTTTTTAACTTGTTTTGTTTGTATATATATATATATATATATATATATATATATATATATATATATATATATATATATATATATATATATATATATATATATATATATATATATATATATTACAGCCACCATCCACTCTTATCTTCCTAACCTTATCTCAATCTACAAATGTTCTTGACATTTAACAGTATTTAAATATTTTTTGACATAACTTCTATACCACTACTTTTTTTTTCTATTTTTTTTCTATGTATACCCTGCCATACCAATATAGGTTCTTCTTTTTCTCTTAGATGTGTTTCCACTACTGCTACTATTTCAAGCTCTTCATTTTCAATGGCTTGGTTTAATTCCAGCCACTTTTCTAGTCTCCTACCACCTTGTATATTCCAATGTACAATTTTAACAATTTCTTCCTTCCTATCTACTCTTTTATAAATTTTTTTGATTCTTTCTTTTCCATTACATTTATAAATAATTTGCTAACCATTAATTTTACAGACTCACTCTTATCCATATCTATATTTATATCTAAATCAGCTATTGTGTGTTTATTTCTTACATCCCATCCATTCTTCTTTTTTATGATAACCCTGCCACTTAAATCCCACCCATTTTATAACTTTCTTGAACTATATTTGTTATAACTCTTCATACAGTTGTGCTACCCAGTGCAAGCCATAGTAATCAATGGATGCATGAAGGGGTGTTTATAATGTTTATATCCAGTGTTTACTTATCTAGTTTGTGGTTTTTATTAGTGAGAAGCCTTTAATCTGAGAGCATTGTACTTAGATCTTAGGATCTAAAGCAACCGTTCAGCAGGCATGATTAACCTTTTTTAAAATATAAACCTGTATGTTCAAAATGAAAGCACAGGCTCATTTATGCAGTTTAATATCCATACATTTTGATATTTTTGCTTTTTTAATAATCATAGTCACCATCACCCCATGGGTAGAAATAGTATTAAAACAATAAACATCACAATATCACAATTTCCTATGCTTAAACAAGCTGTTAAACTGGTGACAAACTCTCCATGCAGTAGTGACATCCACTACAAGTCTTAGTAATCAATTAATACAAGAAGGTCTGTGCATGAAATGCTTATTTACTGCATATTCATCCTATATCTCCAGATTAAGATCTAAGTGCAGTGCTCACAAATCCAATACTCTTAACTGATAAAAACCATAGACTAAAAACTAGATAGTGGTATTAAGTATTTTAATAGGAAAAAATAAATAAAATGCCTCGACAAGATAAAATCCAGAATTATTTGTAGTTTTATCAAAATTATGTTGTGAAAATGGGGGGAAACATGATAGCACTAAATTATAGTAATATTAATGATTTCAATTAATATCAAACAGAACATTATTTTGCTGCAATCACTCAAAAACAAAAAGTAACAATTATAATTAAAACTCATAATTAAATCCCATTTGGATTGAATAAAGCAATGAAATTTAGGATTTATTTGTTAGCATTTTTAAATATAAATGCAAATTGCTCTTTATAATGTCTTTACAACGTCAAGTAATAGGAGTGAAGAGAGTTTTGGGACTTAAATGTTACATGACTAGAGCTATTACAAATTTGTTTACTTATATATACTGTATAATTAAATTTATGTTTTTTAAAAAAATTACTGTATAAGCAAAAAAAATATATAGCAGATTTTATTTTAGAAATCAATCATTAAAAAATTATACTTAAGATATTTTTTTTTTATAAAAGTAAAATATTTTCAATCTGCAATTTATTTCCTAAAAGAGGAGCGATGAAAGTAAATAATATATTTTAGTTATTATTTTTTCTTTTTTAAATAATAATATATTCCACTTAAGTTATAAACTTACAATTTGATATATGTAAATGTATTTTTTTATACATAAATTAATATATGCTGATAAAATCTCATTTAAAATTTTCATCATTTTTTTTTGCCCGGTAATGAAACATAATGACAAATATTAAACGTCATGATGTTCGATCATAAATTGTCAGCACCTAAGTATAAGAAAAGAATTTTTGTCTATTTATTATAATAGCAGTGATAAAATCAATTCCCAAAAAGCTAATAATTTTTACCGAGAATAAAAACATTGAAAAGATTCTATCATTAACGCATAAAATGATCATTAACATTTCAGGCATTATATATATAAGTGCACATCACAAGTCGTTTTTACATTTTTGCACACTATGGGCAAATGATCAAATGATTATTTTTATGTTTAACATTATTTATTATTTACATAAGTTTAATTATCTTATTGGGAATCCTAATAAGATGAAAAATTTAGTCTAGATTTCTAATAATAAAGCTGATACAAAACTCCAGAACTTTCTAATTACAATCATTGTTGTTATGATTTATTACTTATTTTTATACTTTTCTAGAAAATATTTAATAGCATATAAAAGCGATTTACCCGCTGACAAAGAAGCTGCAAAAACCAAAACAATTAAATAGAAGGAGTACTTTCGAGGCTTTCCCTCATATTCATGGCCAATATTTAAGTAAAAATAGCATTAGATCCAGTTTCACTCATTGCTTTGAGAAGATGCATGGTTGTTTTTAATATTAAATATGATATAAAATGTTGCCATTATTATTTCATACTCATGATCATCATTTTCGACCAATATCAATTTGCTTTAGGTTAATATTTTTTTAAAAAGTTTAATCAAAATTTTCAGATCCATAATTTTTTTTCTTTACATTTGACCATCAAACACTTGATTTTTAAAATAGATTTTCATAATGTCTTGGGATCCCTATTAAGATGTTGATTGTTTTTCTATCATCATGTACTAAAGCAAATATTTCAGCCTGACTTTATTTCAGCCTCTTAAATATTTCAATTGTGATGATGATTTTGGTTTGTTTTATTTCATACCACACATAAATGTGTGGGTGCATATATATATATGTTAAAACGAAGATTTGCACGGGTTAAATATATAAAATACATATTTTGCGGGTTCATCCATGTTAAAAACTTTTAATATTAATATACTGACGTTTCGACTTGGTCACACAAGCCATCCACAGAGTTATAAAAGGTAGAAAGACGGTTGTAGAGGCGCTGCAATCACTGATTTGAATAAAATGTTAAAAATCCCACCAATAGCAAAAAAATGTTAAATTTAGGAATGTTTTTTAAAAAAATCTTTCCAAATAGGAGGAAGTTTGCATGTATCCTCTCGCTTATTGATACAATCTGGCCTCAATAAGCGAGATGATACATGCAAACTTCCTCCTATTTGGAAAGATTTTTTTTTAAAAAACATTCCTAAATTTAACATTTTTTGCTATTGGTGGGATTTTTAACATTTTATTCAAATCAGTGATTGTAGCGCCTCTACAACCGTCTTTCTACCTTTTATAACTCTGTGGATGGCTTGTGTGACCAAGTCGAAACGTCAGTATATTAATATTAAAAGTTTTTAACACAGATGAACCCGCAAAATATGTATTTTATATATTGCTTATAATGATATTAGTTGAATAATTGGAATTATATATATATGCATTCTGTAAAAATAGTGGAATTAGTTGACATATAGAAGTCAATAACCACACAGTGCATGGACTTATACATAATTGAATACATTGTCTTTATTCTATTATGATACCAATGATGATATCTGAAATTAAAATATGAAAGTAAAAATAATAATATTGATTCCAATAATCATAATAAAAGCAAAAAAAAAAAAGAATGCATTCATTTTTTATATAAATAGATTGATCTGTACTTGCTTAGCCCTATATATTGTACCATTTTGGTCTAAATTTAAGTATGGAATCATTATATTTCTGAAAAAAATAATGTTGGGTTACTTTATTTTTTAATTGTTTTAAAAAGATCAATAGTTTTATCTGAGCAAGTATTTTCATGATTCTGGGTGTAGAGGTATATGAACTAGAAATACCAATTAAAATATCTGCCAATAATAAGTCATAGAAAATTATTTGAAAACAATTGTTTATTATACATACAAATATAATTTTATCATTCGTTAAAGACAAAGATAAATATCCATACTAATGAGCTTGTTATGCTTCTTTAATTTTACATAAAGAATTAAATCTTGGATAAATATGTGATATTGCAGGACATAGAAATTTTTAAATGTTTTGCAGAGTTGACCAATTTTTTAATTTTATGAACATTATTGCTGAAAATACCATTTCACATAAATGTGTGGTACAAAATGGTAGAAATATGCTTAGGACCATTCCAAGGAGTGTTGGAAATTTTGTCCTAGTTTTGAGCCATAATTCATTTAATGATTAAAATTCAAGTTTTAAATCTATTGCTTGAAACTAGGCAGATTCTATTTGAGTGTTTAATAATAAATGTCTGATATTAATCATTTCAAGTGAGTATGTTTTATGAACCCAATTTTCTTTTTCAACATCAATATTTGAAGGAAAATATTTTCGAAATTGTGCCTCCAGACATTTCAAATGAACAATTATAATTTTTAGAATTAAGTCTTTGGAAAGATTATTTTCAATTATAAAAGCATCAATAGCTGTAAACGTTTCTAAAGATCCATTTTCTATTCTATTTTTCCACATATTCACTTTTAAATAAAGTTTTTAATATTATATTTTAACATAAATAGGTTACAATTATGTTCTTGAATAGTCATGTTAAAATCAGTCAATTTTTCAAAAATATCTGATAAATAATGCAGTTTTAAAAGCTAGAATTCATTGTAAAAATCATCAAGAAAATTGGATTTCTAATCAGTTAAAAATGTGACAATGTCATCTTTAAACTGTAATAATCTATATAAACTTTATTGTCATGAAAGGTATAGTACTTCTGAATGTCATATCTTTGCAAAAGTTTAAAAATAGATGACTATTAAGAACTTGGTTTTTTAATGAAATTAATGATTTTGATAGCATTGTAAATCACAGCATTTAAATCTAGTGATATTATTTTATTTATGAAAGCTTCCTAATGGATCATGCAATGAATAAAAATAATATGTTCATTGCAATCAGCTTTAACTTTTAATCCAAATCCAATATTTTTATTCATCATTGCCCCAACAACATCTGTACAGAACACAGTCACAACTATTCCATTGTAAAGCCTCATTTATGAAAATTTGATCAACTTTAAGATAAATGTCTTTCCCTCTTAGTGCACGTTGTCAAAAAATGACAAAACAATAATTATTGATGTATATTTTTTTCATACACATATCTTACATAAAGTAAATATTGTGCCAAGTGAGAAATAACAGTTGTTTCATCCAACTGAATTAAAAACTTTGGTTTGTTCTTCAGTCTAGTACTAAGCTGATGCAATTGGTCATTACTAATTTCAGAAATTTTTCTGGAAACAGTATCATTCGATAAAGGAATTTTATGAATTTTATATCTATATTTTTTCTATGAACTATTTTGGGCATTTTTTATTGCATCAGGCAATACAAATCTCCTATTATGGAGGATTTTTTAATTGTTGCAATTAGATAAGAAATTTTGTAAGATTCAAGTAAATACTTTGTGTTGACAGCAATAAATTTCTCAAAACATTGTTTTTCTATTTTTGAGGATTTTAAAAGTCATTCAAAGTATTCCTTTGGTTTATTGCAGTATGCATGCATGACACTAAAATGTCACTTTAGTTTGGATGGTTTTATGCTTTCAGCAGCCAAAACTTCATTACAAATTAAGCAAATAAGTTGTTCCACATTATTATTATTAATATAAGAAAATCCAAATGCCAAAAACGAATCGTCATGTTTTTTTTTTCTTGTCAAATTAAGTCCCACTTTCTGAGTACTGCAATCTGTTAGCAAGAAATATGCTGCAGTATCTTTACAATTTTTATTTCTTCTGCTTAAATTTTGTCACTTGTCCACGACAAAAAATATATTTCTTTAAAATATAAACATCATAATTAAAAATAAAATAAAATATGAAGTATATATATATAAAACATCGTAATTCTTAGATTTTTTTCGAAAGTAAGTTCATTTTACTTTATCCCTATCTTAGAAATTTTTAAGAATTTGAAATTTTTTGAATGTGTAAAAATTAAGTTCTTTTAAAGATTTTAGGCCATGTCAAAACAAGAACTCCTTTAAGAAAGCAAAATTAATTTCAATAAAAAGACTTTCACAATTACTTAAGATATTTCACTTGAACATTTTTTGATTATTTGTATTTGGAAACTTAATATAACTAAAACAAAAAAATAAAAGAACATTTTAATCTTTAGAAATATCTATTTTTTTTACTTTTAAAATAATATAGAAGTCAAGCGTTGTTAGCCGAGAGGTCATCACAGTCGCCATGCAAGCAAGTAGTTGGTTGCAGACGGTTGTGGGTTCGCGTCGCGGCCGATGCTATGACATAGGAAAAATAAATAAATATAGAAACCATATTTATTTATAAATCACACATGCGATTTATTCTTCTTAGAATAAATACTAGCTTCAATTTATGGAATTTAATTTGTTTGAAAAGAGCTGATTTTTAAACTTTTCTGATTACCATTTCTGCTTAGTACAGATAACTCATAAAAGAAAACATTTTATATAGATGAAAAGATAAAAAGATCTTTAATTTTATACTTATCTGTCAATAAATAATAGTAACATTATGATAAAACACTGTAATTCAGGAGTTGCAATAGTTTCAACTGTGCATAATGCATAGATCAAACAATGGAGATACAATGACCAATTACAATTGTGAGTTTGCACAAGTGCTCTTTGACTATCATAAACTTTCAGAAATATTATACACATAGTGTTACCAAACTGGCTTTGAATTGATGTTCACTGTGCATCCAGAAATGTTTTAGTTTTCCTAAAATTTCTATAATCCCCAAATTTGGTTATGCAACTCCATATGGGGTCAAAACCCCACTTTGAGAAGCCCTAGTATATTAAATTGTACATGATAATAAAGTTAATATTTCTTTATTATAAAAATTTAATAGGTTGAATTATGTATTAATAGATTCATTTATTGATGTTTTTATTTACTGCATATATATATATATATATATATATATATATATATATATATATATATATATATATATATATATATATATATATATATATATATATATATATATATATATACACACACACACACGAATAAGACAGGAACATAAATAAATAAAATAGTTAATTATTATTTATTGTATATGTATGCACATGTACTTGCATTATGTTTATACAATTAAAGCAATCTTAAATCATACATATTTTAAAATATTATTTTATATATAATTATTTTAATAAGTATTTTAAAAGTTATAGAATACAGTATATCAAATAAATAAATGTAAACGTTTTATTTATATTTTATTTAAGTTATGATTTCAATTTGCAGATTTATTTTAGTATTTTTTTTAAAAAATATTCATTTATTGCAAGTTAAGAAACATTTTTATTTCATGAACGCTGCTGCATTTGAAGAACTTTTTGTCAATTGAAATTTAAGTCTTTATAACAGAGACAATAGCAATGGGTTATGTTGAATAAAGCCATAGGATAAATATATAAGGAAATAAATAATTCATCATTAGAAAAAGGCTATACAAAGTCACTGATTTTGGATTGATATTCTTTTTTAATCTGCCTTTCAATAAGAAAAGTCAACCTATTATAAGTATTCTTAATAGCTGAATTTCATAATAAAAATGAATGGTTAAGCAAAGTAAAAACTTTGCTCCAAAGCCTTCTGCCTTTTGAGAGATCTATTAACATCTTGAAATAAAATCATCTCGATGTACAATGCATTTCTAAGGAAACAGGGATATAGAAATTCACAGAATACTCTTGGTGTTGCAATATATATTGACAATAAAATAACTTAAGGATGAAACTTGGAATTCATTATGGATTAAATTTGAAAGGCTATCACAGTGTTATTATGGAATATCAAATGACTAATTAGTGCTATTATTCATATAAAAATGGAAATATTAATGTCTCAATATTTTACTACAGAATATTTTATTTAAAATATATATTGCATTCGAGCAATGTGATTAGAATATCACTGAACTTCAAAAACATTGCTTATATAATATATTTTTATCTTATAAAAATTAGAGCTATTAAGCAGAGATCTCAAGGATTTATAAACTTTAATTTTATAGTGTTTCTGCAAATATTGTTCTATTGGTATGCATTAATAAATATGCTTTTTAATGGACTTTTAGTTAAAAAATATCTTGTAATTTTTGGTAATGTTAACCAGGTCATATGTTTTTATTATATTTAGTTATTATAGAATTATGTATTTGTCAATACTATATAAAATATAAATTAACCAAAAAACCATTAGATTATTTTGAAACAAAATTTAAATATAGCAACTTTCTTAAAACTAATTTTAAATGTTATTTCAAATTTTATAGTACATTTATTTGTTTCCATTATATATATGATTGATAATCTTACATTTATGATTGTAAGAAAAAAAAAAAAACTAAACAAACTTTCTTAATCAATATATTTTAAGGGTTTATTTATAATTGCTTATGCAAATATGGTAGCTACATAAGTAATATTTTTTATAATATATGCAATCATATTATTGATCATTAATTTATAATCAAACATCTTAATCAAGACTATATAAATCTTTTATTGACTAATATATGTTATTATTAATTTAGGTTTTTTATATCAAGTAATATTTACTAAGGCTGTAACCTCAAGAATATACATCTGAAAAATGCGAGGGTAGGGACCTCTACAGGTCTTAACCACAAGCTTACTCTATGGAAGAATTTTATTAATTAAAGTTAGATTTTATGATTATACTTTAATATCAATTTAAATAGCCTCTACATACTTTATTTTCATATTAAATATTCAGCTAACCAAAATATTAAATAAACATTTACATATTTTAATAATTTATTTTATTATTTTAGTATTTCCTCATTTGCATTCTATTTGTTATAAATAAAAGTTAAGCTAATATTTAATTAAACACTAATTGGTTAATTTCACATAGTTATTTTATTTTAATCTGATATAAATAGGCACTTATATTATTTGTACTTTATAACTTATATTTATTTAATCATTAGTATATAGATACCTCCTGCTACTACAATCTGGTATCCCAAGTTGGTCTTGATAAAACTGTTCATTTAATTATGCATTTTTATACCATTACAATATATAATTGTGACATTGTTAGCCAGACAATATTTAAATCAGAGCACTTGTGCCATCAATCATATTTACTAATATAATCAATCATTGACTAAATGACAGAAACATATTTCTACCAAACTCCTAAATAATATTTGTTTTCTTCTGTATATATACAGTTGTTAACTGAAGCAGAGAATAAGATTCAGATACTCTGTTATATTATATACTTCAATAAATTAACAATTAATTGAAATCATAACAATAATTTATAAACAAAGATTTTTAAACTGTTTCTTGATTAGTACACTGTGTCCCTATGGTCAACTCTACACATCTCTCTTGTGGCTAGTTCTATTTCACTATTTTATAATCACTTTATCTTAAAACCTGAGTTAAGACAGTATTGATATTTTAATGAAAAAACAAATGAAGATGCCAGCATTTTACTGATAAAGTTTTGCTTCAAATAAGCTGATTGGACAATTCTATGCTGCTTCAAAGAAGTTGAGTTTCCATTCCTATATTTCTTAATGGTTGTTTCTAATTCTCAATGTAAGAGAGCTCCTAAAAAGCTTTGAACATATTCATTCTTTTGTGTTAGAATTAAAAAAATGAAAGTAAATATTTTGCATAATTCTCCACATATTAAAAATTATTTTTTAAAAAATATTGATTTAAATTTTTTTTATGCATACTTTACTCAATTTAGATTTTTACTCAAAAATATTTACTTTTAAAATGACAAATCAAGAGCAATCAGTAACATTCAATGCCATAACTTGTAAGTCAAGAGAGCTCAATAACATTCAGTAACTGCAATTTGTAATTGGCTGGAAAATATTATCTTGCATTTACTAGTAAATTATTTTTGCCAGTTTTTTAAATTATAAGTCAATATAAATCCATAATTGGCAATAAAGAAAAGTATTTATTTAATGTAGCCTATCAATAAGTGATGAATAAAAAAAATGGTTATTTAAAAAATTAATAGAGTAATCAAAAATAATTCATTAAAAATAATCATTTTAATAAAGATTCAAGAAGTCATTCATGATTTTAAAATTAAATTAATATTCATGAGGATTTTATGCATAAATAATTAACCATGAAATTTATTATGTTCTTTTCTCTTTTTTAATTGTTTCTCATTTTTTGAGTTAAGTGTTGAAAGCAAAAGTGTTTCACCTTAACTACATTTTCAATTTTTTTCATTTACCATGCATACATCATATTAAAATTAAAACATTAAAAAAAATAACGGTTCATAAGGTAACATTTTATCAAAACGAATTATGAACTCATTTGTGCACACATTTATGTAAGTGCATGAATGTACTTAATATATAAAATTAATAAAAAATTTAAAAAGTTTAAGGTAATTATTAAAAGTTTAATATTCTTTATTTTAAATATTTTAATGAAAGGTTTTAATTAATTTGTAGCTACAAATATTACTAAGGCATATTTACATGAATAATTCAAAATGTTCTTTTTGAAAAATTCATAGAGTTATGTGTCTCTATCCAACACTAAAGATTTTCATAGGGCTCAATGTGCACTTTTTATATTTATGTACTGGAATATACTATATATGAAGGTTAATTATTGACAAATGAGGGATGATGATAGAATAACTATTTTTTCTAGAGTATATGTGGATGTTAGTTACTTTCACAGAATAGGAATTTATTATAATTGCTTTTTCTTTTATAAGTTTTTCTTAAAATATTTTAAATCTGTAAATAAAAGAATTTTCTCAAATATTTTGTATATAATAATTTTATTTTTCATTAATAAGCTCATTTAATAATCTTCTTTAATCCACTTAACTAACAAACTGTTTACACATTCTTTCATTTTCATTAAAAAGATATGAGTTTAACAAAAATACATTTAAGATAATATTTAATAATAATCTGCTTCTTTCAACTTAATTTTTTTTACTTATATTAAGTAAATAAATCATATTTAAGCAACTCACTCACTTAACCTCACCAGAGTTAAATTTTCTTTATGTATCCCAGTGATCAGATAGATGTAGGACTCTTAAGGAATCCTACTAGTGTAGTGATCAGGATTCAACACCAACTATAATGATGGAGACCCACAGCATGTTAATATTACATACTACAATTTATTATTAGTCCAATACTCTACATTTCATTATGTACAAATATATTAACAAATGGAAAGTATCCACATATTTATATAAAGTTAGCTATGGCTTTCAATATTTTACAGAAAACAAAACCATCAATGTCAATCATTTAGAATAATGGGGTTCAGTTATGTAGAGAGTATAACACATATACATTGTAAAGTGAATAATTCTTTAAATAGTTAAACAAGTTGACAGATAGTTTACCATAATAAGTCAGCCTCATTTATATTAAAAAATGTTAAATTATAATGGATGCACACATGGTATATATTTACGACACTATTATTATAAAATATGGGACTAAAACATACTTAGTGAACACACACACACACACACACACACATATATATATATATATATATATAAGTGCATGTCTCTACTACAATAACATCATTTTTTGCCAATTTGATTTACAGAGGGCTGAACTTATTTCTAGTTAATCATTATTTAAAGGTGGAACCCATTCACCTTAGCATGACTCAATTTCAAGAAAAAAGTAGATTTCGGGAGTTGCTTTTTAGTTTGCCCATTTAATATGAGTTACCCCAGGCAACTAATACATCTACTATTCACGAAATGGCTAGATAAAGTAATTTGGAAAAAAATAAGACAACTAAATACTACTGTGGGGAATATGGTCCAATGACTAATATTAAAACCTGCTTAAAATTCCATACAGAGATATAAAATCACTATATGTGACTATGCTAAAATCTGTTATTATAATCAAATAACACCTCTCCCCTTTTCTTTCAAAATCATTAGTTTAAATAGATGCAAGTGTAGACTAGCATCTTAGCCATAGCTTGATTAATTAATAAATATTATTGTTTAACTATGTATTCACTCATAGATTTAAATAACATTTAAATACATAAATTGATATACAAAGATCACACTGTATTTCACTATTTTTGAAATCATTTAAATTAAATAGATGTATATATAAACTAGAGTCTTCCCCATCACATAATTAAATAACCATTACCAGTGTTTAACTGTATATAACAATATGTGGGTGTGTAAAGATAAAGATTGTAATGTATTTTCTCTCTCTCCATACTCTCAAAATCATTAAATTAAGCAAATGCGGTTGAAGATGGATGAAAGTTTTCTTTGAGCCCAAATAAATTCTATAATTTACTAAACAAATGGATATCATCTTAAACTGTGGGATGAGGATAACATTTCGATATGTTTTAATTTTAACTTTAAATCTGTCATCCAACTTTTTACATTTATACACTACATACATATTACTAATCAAATCAATTAAAACGAAAAAAGGACAGTTGATATTTTATAAGTCACCAACAAAGGTGGTGGTTGGTGGCGGAAGGCAGAGGGTGCTAGGAATCCCCTGATTGCGATCCAGGCTGCCATTTGATGACAACTTTTTATTTGGTACTTACAACTGCAGATCACTTTCAACTGAAGGAAGATTGCAAGAATTAGAAGGACATTATTGGACTTTGTGAAGTTAGAAAAAAGGTGAAGAGACAATTGATTTAAAAAGTGGACATGCACTCTATTATAAAGGCACAATTAGTGAAAATACAAGTGGAGTAGAATTCATTATAAATAAAAAGTGGAAGAACAACATTGTGGAGATTGATGGTGTATCAGATAGAGTGACAAGATTAGTTATACAACTTAATAGCAGATACCAAATGCAGATAATACATGTTTATGCCCCAACAAGTACTCATAGCAATGAAGTAGTAGAAGATTTTTATAAGGATGTACAAAACGATTTTGATCAGAGTAATCAACATTTTAAAATTGTTATGGGAGACTTTAGTGCTGGAATTGGTAAACATATAAAAGGTGAAAGTGGTGTAGGTAAATTTGGTTATGGTAATAGAAATGAGAGAGGACATAGACTTGTGGAGTTTGCAGAAAAAGAAAAACTTCATAATATGAATTCTTTTTTTTGAGAAAAATGTTAAAAGGAAATGGACATGGAAGCATCCAAATGAAGGTACAGCAGAATTGGATTATATTTTGACTAACAAAAAATACATATTTCAAGATTGTAATGTTCTTAATAAATTTAACACAGGAAGTGATCATCGATTAGTAAGATGTAAGATACATGTTAATGCAAAACTAGAGAGACAAAAATTATTAAGAAAAACAATATTTACAGTTGATATTCCTAATCTTCAGAAACAGCCTAATGAATTTAAATTAGAACTTACAAATTGTAGATTTTGAACATGATTCAGATTTGAATGAAATTAATATGAAAATAAATGATACAATTTTAAAAACTGCAACAAAGATAGCTTGTAGAAAAAAAGCAGCAATTGATCAATAAAATTTCTATTGAGACTAGAGAATTTATGAAGAAAAGAAGGAATATGAAGATATACAAAAATAATGCATTAAAAAAAATTGAATATCTCGAATTTTGTAAAATGGTGCAGAAAAGAGTTGAAAATGATATAAGAAAGCATAACTGTGAATTAGCAAGAAAAGCTGTAGAAGAGAATAAAAGTCTCAAGAGTGTAAAACAATATTTTGGTATTGGTTGAAAATTGATATCTGCAATAAGAAAAAAAATGATGGAATTATTAATAAAAAGAGAGATTACATCATGAAATGGGTAGAAGACTTTTATCAAGAATTATATAGTAATAAACAACGAGTATCACCTATATCTATTACATCTTCTGAATTGCCCAGAATTTTAAATGAAGAAGTGAGGCATGCAATTAAATGTATTAAGAAAAGAAAGGTGGAAGGTAATGATGGAATTATAATTGATATATTAAAAGAAGCAGGTAAAGAAATAGAATTTTTTTTAGCAAAGTTATATATCAAATGTCTAAATAATAAAGATGTATGAGATTATTGGTAGAATGCAGTATGAATATTGATATTTAAAAAAGGTGAAAAAGAAGATATTAGAAATTACAGACCTATCAGCCTTTTATCAGTTTTATACAAATTTTTTACCAAAATAATTATAACTCATCTACAGAGAACATTGGATTTCCACCAACCAAGATAACAAGTTGGATTTAAAAGTGGTTTTAGTACAGTAGATCATATCCAGGTATTGAGGGAAGTTATAGAAAGGACAAATGAATATGAGTTGCCATTATGTTTTGGATTTGTAGATTATGAAAAGGCATTTGATTCTATAAACATTTCTTCAGCGTCTAAAGCATTGGATCATCAAGGTATAGATCCAGGATATTGTCATATTTTAAAGAATCTCTATAAAAATGCAACATCAATAATTAGATTACATAAGAATACTGGGAAAGTCAACATTGAGAAGGGTGTAAGACAGGGTGACTCCATATCTCCAAAACTTTTTACAGCAGTGCTGCAAGAAGTATTTTGTGGATTAAAATGGAAAGCTAATGGAGTGAAAGTAAATGGAGATTATTTAAGTCATTTAGATTTTGCAGGTGATGTAGTTGTTTTTGAAAATAATGATTGAGAGCTGCAGGAAATGTTGCAGGAGTTATCAGATGAAAGTAGGAAAGTAGGACTAAAGATAAATGTCAAAAAGACTAAAGTAACATTTAATAGATTTTGTCAAATTATGAAAATAAGGATTGATTATGAAGAGTTAGAAGAAATTAACAGTTATAGATATCTTGGTCAGATTATTAATACAGATAAAACCATAATGGATGAAATTAATCATAGAATTAAACTTGGTTGGAATGCTTTTAGTAGAAATAACTTGATACTAAAATGAAATATTTTTATGTGTTTGAAAAGGAAGGTTTTTAATGAATGTGTTTTACCAGTTCTTACTTATGGATTTGAGACTTGGACACTTAATAGAAGAGCAATGCAGAGACTTCAGAGCACTCAAAGAAGTATGGATGGATGCAGGTCAGTGGTAACAAGAAGAGATCAAAAATGGTATATATGGGTAAGAGAACAACAGGTGTTACTGACCTCATTGAAAAAATTAAAAGATTGAAGTGGATTTGGGCTGGACATATTGTTAGAAGAGATAATAATAGATGGACAATTGAAATCTTAAACTGGATTCCAAGAGATTGTAAAGGCCCCAAGAAGAGACCACATGTGATGTGGATTGATGAAATAAGAAAGTGTACAGGGGTGATATGGAGAAAAAAAGCTAAAAATCAGATAAGATGGATTGGACTTGGAGAGACCTTCATCCTGCAGTGGATTGATAATGGTTGATGATAATGAGGATGAAGTACATTACTATCTATATTTATACATACAACAAGAAAAAAAATCAATCTGCATAATACAAACATTGACATTATATATATGATATAAGAAAATTAGTTGAAACCTATAATACTTGCATGAATTCTATATTATAGATATAAAATAACTGCAACAACAATAACAACAACAAAAAAAAGAGGATAAAAATTACTGGTTAACAAAGAAAATTGCCTATAGGAATGAACCTTCTTAAAAAGTAGCAGATCAAGAGTTGGTGACTATAACTTCATAAAAACTGGTGAGATGTTGAGGTTTTACATCAAAGAAGGTCTGGTGCTTCATTTTGTGGTTTAGATAAGCAAAACTTTTAATTCACTTTAGTGTTAAATTTTTTGGTCTTATTAATTGTTAATTAATTGCATTCAACATATTAATTATCATCAATATTTACATTGTATTAAAGTAGTAATAAGAATTTATAATGTTTTCTTTGTTTGCAACTACTGTACTAAGTAATATTTTATAGTGATTAAAAATCATCTCCACACATTGTATTTGTAATTTACATTAGAAGCACTTAATAATATACCTATATATTTGATTGTGAATATATTCAAGATTTAAAACTAAATTTCAAGCTTTTATGCTCTGCTTATTTATGCAGAGAAAAAATTACAGACTCTAAAGCTCAGATCGATGAATCATTCTTCCATATCCAGCATTTATGATGTTTAATCATGAATTTTCATGCAACAGATATTCTATTTTTTCTGATTTCTATAAAAAGTTAGAGTATTTATATTGAATTCAGTAATTTATTTGTCATTGCATCCATTGAAACATTATTCATCATTATTTAAAGAATGAAAATGAAAAAAAAAATATTAATAGAGTTGTCAGAGAAAAACTTGAATTTATTTATACAGTGTTCATCATTAAATGAATCATTTATTTGAGTAAAGAAACAGCGTTTTACTAACATGCATAGACAGGAAAGTCCTTTGATGAAAATTTCAAATATAAAAAAATATATACAGAAATTTTGATTTTATACTATGAAAAAATAATAATATACATTCTTGTTACAAAATTTGCTATATGCCAATGTCAAAATTTCTTCTACAACCATGAACAGTTGATTATTTTCTTAAAAAAGCTATAATATGATTTCCAAATTAATGTTATTTTATATTTGAAAATAAATATTGTTAGAATTTAAAATATCAAAAGTAATGGATTTGTTTGTTATTATGTAGAATGACAATGCAAAAACATATAGGAATGTCTATTAAAATTTTACTTATTTAGTTACAAAATACACAAATTTACTGTTAGACACTGCTTCCATAAAGTTGGTATTACTGTTTATGATATAATCAAAAGATAAATAAAAGAAGAACCAAGAGATGAAATATTAATTATTTTTATATAATGATATTTTTATTATAAGCACTTATTAATAAAAGTAATATTTATAAAAGCAAAAATATAAATTTGCAATATTTCACTAAATAACAGTAATTATCATTTTAGATATCAATATTTTCTTAGCATTAATTTGAAAATAATAATTTATAATAATGTAAATAGTTATTCATGCTTATATAATATGGTAAGAGTACTTACGATGGTACATTTTTTATAGAAACAAAAAAAAAGTGTTTATTTAGTAAGATTCTATATTTATAATATTATAAATATTTTATTAGTATCACTTGTAAATAAATTTTGCTACATAGCATTAATCATTAAATGATGTGAATATGGCATTCATGAGATGAATATCATGAGATGTGTTCTATGAAATACATAAATATTAAGTGCTTCTAAGTAAAAAAAATATAAATCACAATTTTTTATTACACTACAGTAACTGTAGATTAAACTAGTATGAATTATATACTCTTATATATGCTCCTTTTTATAAAATGATGATGAAAGCATGAGATTATCCATATATTTTGAAAAATATTACCATAGCATATAAATTAAGAATGTTCATTTTTATTTCAACTTCTTTATAACAGTGATGAAGAGTTATTGAAATAATTCTTCATATTTTAAGAGTTCCCTTATGCTTCATGAAATTCAAAATCTATGACATAAATGAATAATTATCACTCTTTTACTGTTATATTAAAGCTAAATCCTTGAAAAAATATATTTTGATAAACAACTTATATGTGTAAAGTTTTACAAAATTAGAAATTCTGATGTATTAAAACCCTTAAAGAAGTATTGAATGTTTATTTATATGATTAAAATTATTACACAAGACTTTATAAATTACATGATTCTTTACAAGATATACTAATATCATCTATATTTAATGTTTGACAATGCATGATATTGTGGATATTATTAACACACATGCATTATATATAGTGTTGTAATGTATTTGCACTAAAAGTATGTTCTTAGACATAAGTATTCATAAAACCCACACACAAACGTTATAAACATGCCCAAGCAGAAGTTAATTTTTATTTTTGAAATCTATTTTTAACATTATTAATTTTTTTGAACGAAAAAATATTTTAAACCCTCTTACAGTAGGATCTGAGACCAATATTCATTACTTAAAAAAAAATTGTAAATATTTGGAGAATTTATTAATTTGTTGATTTTATTGTATTATTATAACATATTTGTTGAACAATCAATCCTTTTTTATTGTGCTAAAATAACTGTAGACATCTTTTTATTTTAATTAGTATTTATTAAATTAACTAAGTCTTAAAGCATATATTAATATAGTGTCATAAATACCATAAAATCTGTGAAATAGATAGATACATTTGGTAGAAACAGAATTAGTGTATATAGATATTAGATTAAAAATAATCAATTTAAAACAAAATTGAAATAGACAACTCACTATAAATAAATAAAATATTCAATACATCAATCCAGCTTTCATCCCTTAATGGAACATTTTCAAGATGTTTCTTTTTATACAACCACTGACCAATTATCCTACAGAAACTCCCTCAATGGACATTATTTACATTACATTATAATAAATATAATTATTAAAATACATGCATTAATTAGTAAAATACATGAATGTACATACAAATGAATAAACTTATTGCAGTCCCTTCTTCCCCCGTAATAATATATATATAAATAATCCCAGCGCATAACGTTATACTGAAATAAATATATACAAATATTAAGCATTAAATCATCCCACATGATTAAGAAATCCAGTACTGCCCTCTGTGAACTAATATATAAAATACATTAGAGTTCGTATTTCAAAATAGCCAGATCAAAATGATACCACTTTGACCTATCTGCTATCTGATGTTATATATTGAAATATGAACAAACTCAAACAAAGAACTTGAAATTTAGCAAACAATGATCTTAAATTTTGCTACAAAAACATGTTTTACTATTATTATATAAAGACAAACTAAACTTTAGTAATTTTAATTTTTAAACGACCTAACACAAATATATAGAAAATAATCCCAGTGCATGATGCTATACTGAAATAAATATATACAAATATTAAGCATTAAATCACCCACATGGTTAAGAAATCCAGTACTGCCCTCTGTGAACTAATATATAAAATACATTTGAGTTTGTATTTTAAATTAGCCAAAATGATCTGGCTATTTTGAAATATGATCTCTAATGTATTTTATATATTAGTTCACAAAGAGCAGTACTGGATTTCTTAATCATGTGGGGTGATTTAATGCTTAATATTTGTATATATGTATACACACAAATAATCTAAACAAAATCAATAATAATAATTCCTTCATTTTATTTTTAAAATTATGACTCTAAAATTTCCAATAATCTAACAATGCAATCCCCCTCCCTAATTTTGTTAGACTTTTAACCATATTTACATATTTGTTAATTTTCTTGAATATACAAAGTTTCAAAACATTTTCTTTTCTTGTAATTTTTAACATACTTTATTATCTGAATATTTTTCACAATTCATTTTATATCCAGTATCCAAAAAATGTATATATGGCCCTGATCTTATGTCCTTTCTATTAATTACCCTATCATTCTCCTTATCTCTTTCCATGACAGTCTTTCCTGTCTGACCTCTATATATATATCACATATTGCAAAGCTCACAACTAATTTTATCAATTAATTGTACACAATTTTTAATATTACCATTCTTTTTAACATATACAAAACATTTTGAAAAGGTTCCATTAAAAAATAAAAGTCATATTGATGTATTAAATTGTTTTTATTTATAGTGAGTTGTCTATTGAAATTTTGTTTTAAATTAACATTTTTTAATTTTATATATAGAAGGCAACATTATAGACAAATTTTAACACTGAAGTTTGATCATTTAAAATATTTATAGATATTAGAGTACAGTTTAGTCCCTTAATTAGAAAAAAAGTTATGCACATTGTTTTATTATTAATAATAATTTGTATATTAATACATTTTGTAGTTATTAATTATAAGTATTAAAGTAATTTCAGTGATATAGGTACTAATTCAAATATTAATTCCAAATTATGCATGCATGATGGGAAATATACCCGCATATTTATATGAAATAAAATTCCAAATTCTTTGAATTAGGTGATGATCAATCATAAGTTATCACTTTAAACTATTATTATTATTAGTATTATTATTGTAAAATATTTCTATTGTGCCATATTTAAAACATGTACCGACTGCCATATATATATTGTGCCATTACTATTTAGTCATTAGCTAAATTTGTAGTAATGTGCATGAAAGAAAATATACAACAAAAATCATCATCACATTTTTATATAAAAAGGAAGCTGTAGGGCATCCAAGTTTAAACTCTACAAGATCCAGTTCTAAAAGCTTAAGATATAAAGATGTTGTGACAACAGTTATATTCTTTAATTATTTGTGTGTTGATAAAAACCTCAAAAAGAGTAGTACACACAGTTAATTATTCCATATTTAATTTTTTTTTGTTAAAAAATAAAGTTATAACGCACATGTATAGGCAGTGTGTGTTATAAAAGCTATTTAGTTAATCACTTTTAAATTACAAATATTAAACTCTCTTCAAAGCTAACCTACATTTGCCAAATTCTGATATTTTATTCTTTCTCTATTTTGCTTTTCTATAATTGTAATTTAGATTTAAAAGCTAAGGATTTAATCTTAAATATTAGGGTTATAATTACTAAGCTAGCAATTAGATTATTTTAATGTCAGTTTATAAATAATTTGAATGAGTGTGTGTGTACATTGCATACATAAACTACATTTTTATTTATTAAATATTGAAAGAAAAAGAAGAAAATCTGTTATATTATTTTTTTTCTTACTCAACAATTTTTTTTGTATTATAAGGGTTGTTTTTCTGTTGAAAAACTTAGAGATGATGTGAGAAGTCTGATTTTAAAAATGTCTCATCTTAAGATCAAAAGAAAGAAGCTCAAAATTGAGATGTTACATAGGTGTAAAAAAGGATTAAGACTATTTTTCTTCAAGACAAAAGTTTGTCTGGAAACCAGGTGTGTGATTTTTTTTAATGTTCCTAAAAAAGATTGCACTCTCCAGCTAAAAACGAATTGGTCAAAAATAGAAATAAAAATATCGGATATAAAAGCAGTCTGGAAAATCAGTTGATATTATAGAGACTTTTAAGAATATTGAAACTAGAAAAGACAATGATTTTTAATTCAACCCGATATCCTTTTTTTAAAAACATTTTTTTAATATAAAGTTTTGAAGGTTAAAAATATAGGGATGTCAGGCTAGAAAAAAAATATATGTCTCATCGTGGGATTTTTCCAGGCCACCTTGGAACCAGCATATCATATAGGAAAGAAAAGATGTCTTGTCTGAAAAATAATATTCTACACCTTTCAACTGACCGAGAGAAATAAGATGTTTTTAAATAGAAAGAAGAAAACATTCACCTGCATTTAAAATCTGAAGAAAATGAATAATCTACAGATAAATATTAAATCATCAAGTCCAATTAATTGTTCCAGTAACTGAGTTTAAACCCAAGAAAAATTATAAATGTGAAAACAACTGCTGTACTTCATCCACTAAAAGAATCATGCTTAACAGGAAGAGAGGAAAAGTTCATATAATGATTTCCAAATTGTCCACTAAAGCAAAGAACCTCAATAGGATCATCATTATCAAATAATTATATACCTCAAGAAAGAGATTGTTCCAAAGAAAAATGGAAATGGTAGCTGCAAAATATAGACATTGAACAAGATAAATTTGAATTATTGGAAGTCGCTACAAAGAATAGCACTGGTAATAAAAGTTTTTCTTTTATATATTTTCTTTATGATATCAGAGACTTAGTAAAATTTTAGCAACAGAGTGGTATATTTTTGTTTAAAGAACTTTTAAAACAACCAAGATCAATTGAAACCCAGAATTTCTCAATAAAGATAAACATAAGCATTAATGATTTTATATGTACTAAAATTATGATTGTCTTTTAACTTAAAGTTATGAAATGTTATTAATATGTAACATAATTTTTTTTGTTATTGTTATTTTGTTTTAAATAATATTTTTATTATGGGGATAAAACATACACATATATAATATAATACTTGTTGCATATATGTAATTGTGTGTGAGTGTAAAATAATAGGCAGTATTAAAAATATTGGATGTTTGTTTTCTAGCATTTCAGAGGGTAGAAGGGAGGGGAGAAAAATAATTTAAAACTTGTTTCTAAAACTTGCTCTTTCCAATTTTACTAACATTTATTTTTGTCATTCTACTTTACATGTTAGATTTATAAAGGTATGTGTGCAAAAGAGAAAAGAGAGAGAGAAAAAAGGAGTGTTTATATATTTTGAGACATCTTCTTGTGGAGTGAAAATCATGGTCAATGTGACATCCAATTTGAAATACATTTATGGGAAAGAGGGAAGAATTTAAAATTAATGTTATGATTTTAAAACAGTCGATTATGATTATTGTTGTTATTGTTAATATCAATTTTCATGTAGATATCGAAATTTTTATGTATATGTTAGAAATGCAGCAATAAATATTAATTGTTTTATTAAACGAGGTGTATGTATTTTATTGATAATAGTCTTTATTCATTGTGATCATTCATCATCAATGGTTGATATTGATTATTTAAGATTTAATTAGATATACTAAAATTAAGCAGTGATTATGAATTTCTTTCTAAAAATTAGGTTTTATGTTTAGGCTTAGTCCTAAAGCTGTGGTTGAAACCATTATCGTTATCATTATCATCATCATCATCATCAACATTTTAATTAATGACTAGTTAAATGTTTAAAGGCCATAAATAAATATTGATTTCATAGTATTTAGTGATTTCTGAATAATTATCATATCACCATCTCATCATTTATTTTATGCAAGGATGAGTGAATTGCCGTCCTAAATTAATAATAATAATCTGAGCTAGTAAAACTTATAAAAAAGTATTGAAATGCATTTATTATGTTAAGATCTAGGAAAGATTTCTGTCTAATGAATTTTATACACTCCACTTTAGTTTAAGGTTATGTTTACCTAAACATTAGTGCATACAGTGATATGGGTTGAAAAGCAAAATCCTCCATTTTTATTAAAAATAAAGTACCAAAAAGGGATTCAAACTCGGTACATGTGAAAAAGTTATAAATATAACTTTGTCTAGGTCCAGTTAACCTAGTGGCACCCTGATAGACCATATTCACTTGTTGTTCATGCAGATATGCACTTGAGATCCAACCAAGAGATAAGAGTGAGTAAAATCTACAGTTGGATATATTGAGAGATATTTGATTGAGTTACCAGTGTACTCACTCACTTGATTTCCATATACCTAAGTTATAATAGTTTGTTCATAATAATTGTTTATAGTTTCTGCTTGTTTATGGGGGATGTAATGGCAGCCTCACTAGAGTTTGAAATAGGCAAGCTACCAGATATCTGAAATGGCCAGTCCTCCAAGCACTATTGCTGATCTTATGAAATTACGATATATTTTTATAGAGCTTAAGTAGAAATTCATGAATGTTTAAGCCACCTATATTTTATCTATAAGTAATATTTGAGTATTGAATTAATAAATTTTGATGACTATTATAGTTGCCACTTATAGCTCATCATCTTTAATATGTTTGAGATAAGCATTTTGATCTTATATTTTTGGCTACAATGCCATTCCCTCATAATAATTTTATTTACCACTTGTTTCATAGCTTATGCTCATGTTAATATAGTTTGAAATCAATTGGATCTCATTTATTTGATTACTGTCACTCAGATAAAATATTTATTTTATTTGAATCCTTTTGAGCTATTAATTTATAATGGTAATATCTTTTGAACACTGTAAATTTTGTTATAATATATATATATATATATATATATATATATATATATATATATATATATATATATATATATATATATATATATATATATATATATATATATATATATATATATCCTTGAAAATATTTAATTCAACATATACAAATTTTGGTTGAGTTTAAAATATTATTTGCAGAATTTCAAGAAAGATCTTGTTCTTTTGCATTATCACATCTATAAAAATAGCTTACAGATTTACATCACTTGGATTTGAAGAAAAAGAGGATCTCCTTTTCCTTCAATAAAACAACCTCAACAAAGAAGCTATTACAGATTAATGAAGAACATTTGTTTAGCCTTAAGAGGATTTATCAATTACTAATGAATGATAGTTTTCTAGCAGTGTCAAAAGGCAAATTTTACCTCTATTTATATAGATATAATTTCCTTATTTCTATTCTTTATTATAATATAAATCCATGAAAATATTTAATTAAACATGCACAACCCTCTAAAGAAGATACAAATACTATTTGCAGATTGTAAAAAAGATGTTATTCTTTCTTAGTCTCATACTGATAAAAATAGGTTTCTGGGTTTAAATCTATTTAACAATTTAGATTGAAGTAAAAGAAAATCTACTTTTATTTTAATTAAAAACCTCAACAAATGTGCTATTATAAGTTAATGGTGAAAATTTGTTTAGCTTTAGGAGGATTGTCAATTAGTAGTAATGGATAGCTTTCTGGCAATATCAAAGAGCAAAAGTTATCTCTGTTTACATAGATATAATCTCTTTGTGTATATATATATATATATATCTCTTTATATATATATATAAAATTAATAAAACAAGTCATAAATTTAGTAACTTGCTTTTAAGCTTGCATTTAATGATCACTAGATGGAGGTTACCAAGAGCTCTAATCATGCTTTATTTTATAAGTGTCAAAAAAGAAAGAATTCAAAATGTCTATCGAAAAGTTTCTATCTCAAGAGGTGAGCCATAAGCTCGAAAGCAATAGGTCTGGACAAAGAGACTTTCCAATAGAGATTTTGAATTCTTTCTCTTTTGGCACTTATAAAATAAAGCTTGATTAGAGCTATTGGTACACTCCATCTAGTGATCATATATATATATATATTGTTAATTATAATAATCCATGGAAATATTCAATTCAATATATATATAAATTTGAATTATTTGCTATATTAATTATGGTTATGCTAATACCAAATTATTACTGAGAATTCTTTCTAATTAGCAATCTTTATTAGATTTTCTGGGTACAAAAAACAAAAAAAGGAAATAGTAAATGGTTATATATTACATTTACAAAACAAATATTTCAATAGAAGTTAGAATATTGTTATAAACAGTGACTTATTATTTTATTCTGTGATTATATATATATATATATATTAAAATTTATTGATCCTTTAATATTTATTTATCTTGACATTTTTTTGCATTAAGCTACTTATATGCTGTTTTATATTTTTTTATATATATATGTTAGAAAACACATTTAAATATCACACTAATAGTTTTTAGTAAAAAAACAGTGAAGAAGGTATTTCTCACTAAGCTTGTCAAATGTTGAATCGTGAGAATTATGGAAATGTTGTGGATATCCTCATTACTTCTACATCATGAAGCTCTTCCAATATATTTTTTAATAATTTAAGAACTATTGTGTTTATCATTTTCTTTGCAATCAAACATTAAATTTGTTTTATTATTTTTTATTCAATTAATTTGTTAAATGCATTTTGTGTTTGCATTTTAGAAAAAAATGGAAATAAGATATAAAAAAAATTATGTCAAATATTTTGATACCTAATTTTTTTTTTTCAATATGATTTTTCCTTTATCTTTAAGTTTTTGAATGTTGCTATTTTACTTTCATCTTTTCTGTGCTATCATTAAGTATTTTTTCTTCTCATATATATATATTGTAATGGCACATTGATAGCTACATGTATCAAATATAATAATAATAAATAGCAGTATTTTCATTATTCTACATGCTCAGTAGATTTTATTTTAAATGCTCAGTAGATAAAGGGTTAGATTGTATTCCAGTAGTTGGGTGTGCAAATTTCCAGCATTTTATCTCAAACAAATACTTTAGCTTTATTAAAAAAAGATTTTGGGAAAAAATAATGTAAACACATTCAAAACAAACTAAAGTTATTAAAACTATTAACTAAGTAATAAAATTACCATTAGTTAAATTTCATTTATATAATTGCAATTTATTTCAAAATAAATTCTGATTACCCAAAAAGTAATATAATTCTGGTTTTCTTTTGTTATTTTTTATGAATCATCATCATCTTTTTTGTGTGTTTTTGAAAAACATACAATTGATAATGTTTAGATAGAGGTAACAATTTTGATCTTTGGTAAACATGACAATGAAATAGATTAAGATAAAATTTGGATAGAAATGACTGATTTCTTTGTCAAAAAGCACCCATTAACTGATAAAAAGATTGTGAAAATTATTTTAATACTCAGAATGCTTTTCTAGCAGAGAGTGGATTATACAATTTTACCATGAAAGCCATCATCAGACAGAATATTTCATAAATTTACACATATAATTAGAGGTATATTGTAAAGATTGCTGTTATTTCTTAAATGCACAATGACTTCATACATGTATAGTTTAAGTTTCCTTAGAATGACTTGCTAAAAGATTCAGTTGTCTGTCTCTCTGCTGGTATAGCTAGACCATAGAATATATATTAATATTGTTCCATATTGTATTAAAAGAATGCCCTACTATAAAGAAACAATCATTGTCACTCTATTCTGGCTCTATTTATTTATCTGTTCTTCATCCAAAAAAAAGTGGAGAAAATCTACTGATGCCTGCAAAGTATACAACCAAAACTATGACCAATACATGGAAGTATCATAAACTATTTTCATGGAATAAAGCAAATTCACTTTGCTTTGCAATTGTTTAAATTCTACAGATGTTGAAAGTATTGTATAAACTAAATTGTTCATCTCTAATCAAAAAGTGTATTGGAGTGATCAGAAAACTAAACTCAAATGACTTTGTTGACAAAACAGGAAATAAAGAATCTAAAAGTTTATTATAGTTAGAATATGTTTTTATGTAAATACTTCTTTCTGGCAAAAGATGAATAGGCTGAATTAAGATATATTATTATTATTATTATTATTATTATTATTATTATTATTATTATTATTATTATTATTATTATTATTATTATTATTATTATTATTATTATTATTATTATTATTATTATTATTATTATTATTATTATTATTATTATTATTATTATTATTATTATTATTATTATTATTATTATTATTATTATTATTATTATTATTATTATTATTATTATTATTATTATTATTATTATTATTATTTGTTTTGTTAACCATAAATATTTATTATCTATTTATTTTATACTAATCTACCTGTTATAAAGTACTATCTGTTTGCCTAGAGTAAGCCTTGAGTAATTGGCTTTATTGTCTTAGTTATCTTTATGTTTGTTATATATTTCCTAATTGAAATTTTTGATATATTTATTTATGAATATTATTATGTATCACTGTTCAGTTATATAGTTTAAACCTAGATTAGGCATCTGGAGTATATTAAAATATAATGTACTTTACCATTACCTAATAACAAAATGTGGATGCCTTATCAAAGATTGTATCATCTTTGTTGGGTACAATGTACTTTGTTTGATGGAATGTGAGATTCATTACTTGTTGCCATTATGTAAAATAAAACTTGTTGCTAGATATTTTTGCCTTTGATAATTTTTTATTTATACTTTTCACCAAATTAGCTAACTAGTACAATATTGTAAATGAATTTTATGAAACCAAGCAATGGTTCAGTGCTGATAGAATGTCCACTAATGGGGGTATAAATTCAAACCTTTGCTGCTAGAAGCATCATTATGAGGATTAACTAGTAATAGCATCATTCCAATAACTTTTGGTATCATACATTATATCCATATGAAGAGCAGGAAGTATTTGTGGAATGAACATTATCAGCAATAGATTCTTAAACCTGAAATGCACTTCAGTATGCTCATCATAGATATTACATTTTATTGCCTAAGTGTGATCTGATCCTAGTTCCTATTGTGACATCTGGTTACAATATATATATTCTCATGGATAAATGATAAATCCAAAGTATTATTTCTGGGAGATTTGGTGTAGTAAAAATGTAATAACTAAATAGCTGATGTTTCAGTACAATAACAAGTACTCTCCTCAGAGCTTTTTCTTTCTCAAATCATAAGAATGTGGGTGGTGAGATTTAAAATTGTTATTTTTTTCTTTGTTATTTTCTTCCATTTTCAAATTCTATTGGCTGAGAAGTTTTAAAAAAATATTTTATCCAATAGATTTTCAAAATATTGCTAATTTTCTTTAATTCACACTTTTCATTAATGCTCTTAAATCTTTTAAATAAACCATTTTCACACACTAAAGATAAATTCCTTTGAAGTGTCACAGTGCATATGAAATTCCATGTGATGTTTTTTTACATTCATACAATGGACAGACAATTGAAAAATAAACATAAGAAATGAAGAACACATTTTGGCATTTTAGAGAAAAATGTAATTTACTTGCCATTTATTGACACATTAATATCAACTAACCATGACATCAATTTTTATAAAACACATATTCTGACAAAAATTGAATAATATGACCAGAAATTTCTTAGGGAAACTATACATATTTTTAAAGAACCTAAAAGTATAAATGAAAAGTTTGAATTTAAAAAAATTAACAATATTTGGAAAAAGATAATGGAGAATAAATTATTTTTTAAAACTTCTTAACCAATAGAATTTGAGAATGAGGAAAAAATAACAGGAAAAAATAACGATTTTAAATCTTACCACATACGTTCTTATGATTTGAGAAAAAAGAAGCTCTAAGGAAAATACTTGTTATTGCACTGAAGCATCAACTATTTAGCTATTATATTTTTACTATGTGGAAGCTCAAAGAAATAAAACTATATGTATTGTACCGGATTGATCTGCAGAATGAACTTACTTACACGAATATATGTTTTGGCTGATTTCAAACTTCTTCATAATACATTTATAATCTTATTTACTTATAAATGTTACGTGAACGAACCGGCGTGTTCGAGCAAAATGGGAAATATTATTGATAGCTTTAACTATCAACAATACCCATGATCTGATCATGGCCCACCTCGGCTGCTAGATTCAAACCTCTACTATACAAACACTTTATTTGTTTTAGAGTAAACCCCGGGCACCAGCTAGTCTCAGACTAATGTATTTGGTCAGTAGGCTCATAATGCAGCGCTCGAAACAATCCCTAAACTAGCTCAGTCTAATTTTAATCAATAATAAGATATAGTTTAATTAGTGGTGAAAGAATGGATAAAAGATTGGTAAGAGAATTGATAAAAGGAGATTGATAAAAAGAATTGACTGACAAATAAAGTTTATGTTTTAAAGACCATTTATTTTAATTAACATTTACTAATTTTAAACATTTTCTAAATGTAATATAACACACGCACATTTTAATTTAACACACTATAATATGTCTTATGAGAAAGCAAAATAATATTTGACATTGATAAATTATCTAGCATTCACAAACACAAACATCAATAGTTCATTTTATGCATGCTTATAGAGTTCAAATTACTTGTCTCTGGAGGATTTACGAATTAAAGCGGTGGCTACTATATATAAATGAAAATAATAAAATGTTTTACCTAGGATTTTTGGAACATGGATATTGCTTGTTGTTAGCTGCTTCCAATGAAGTATATCTAACCAGTTAGATTTGATGTTTCTTGAAGAGATTTGATGCTAATCTGTTGGGTTTATTCTTGGAGACAGATGAACATTGACAGAGGATTTCTGAGCTGTTATGCAGACCCTATTTCCCGGGCAGCTTTTGCTGATCTTGTTGGACTAAAGGGCTGAAGTAAGAGCGTATGTTCCCAAAAGCTGCTCAGCACTGCATTTCTGTTTCTGGATACATAATATAAACTGCACTGTTATCTCTGGACTAGACTAGTATAAAAACTAGACTGAAACTGACTTCTTTTGTTCTGTGGCTCCTTTTATAAACATTAATCCTGCCAAGAATGCAATTTCAGATGCTCATGCTATCTCTGTAATCCCTTTAAAAATAACATTTAATTAGCAAAATATATTCAACAGATAAGGCTCAAAATACCATTTTAGCTGTTTTGAAAGATTTGAAAACAACTGATAAACGATTTGTTTTCGATCTTAATTAAGATTTATAAATTTTAATTATAGACAACGAATTCACTAGAGATAAAGATAATTTCAGTATTTCAAGCCGTCCCCATTTTTCTTTGTTGTTACATTCCAATAGTTTAATTAAATACTTTAAATCAAAATACATATAGATATAACAAAAAATTTACAATTATATAAAGAAAATGTTTAGTTGTCAGCAATAAACCTTAATAACATTATTGCTTCATTCATATATATACACATCACACACATTACTGTTTTACTTTACTAAATAAAAAATAATTTTACTAATTTCTCTAATCATTATGCATACAGTGTGTGGGTGAATGGCATATATTTATGGTGAGGTCTGAATTGCAGGCCCCATAGGAGGTTAGTGTAGATGGTGAAGCATGAAGCTTGATGATGATTAGACATTGACTACTTCATTCTTCCCCACTTAAAGTGATCAAAAAAAATCAATAGAAAAAGCCTGGAAAAAAAAATCCACTGTACCGGTCAAAACAGTATGCTCATTTAACAAGATTCAAATCCTAAGCAAAAGTATCTCAAATCCAATCATGCTCGAGATACACAGGTCTGGAGTAATCCTGAATTCTAACCTATTTGCCTATTCTTTGAATCTCTGACCCAATGAACAACAATACTGGGAATACTGTAAAATTACTTTAATTCCGTGCACAGAAGCAGAGGGGTAGAGCATAAGATCAGACTGATGATGATGATCAAGGTTGGAGTAGCCCAGGAATTACATTTGTGTCAGTTATATTAGTGCTAAGTTATTAGCTAAAGAAAATAGTTCTAAATATTAACTAGAAAATAATAATTCAAAAACAACAAACCAGGATTTACATGAAGTTATATATAAATTTAATAAATGTAGAAAATGCATATATATGTTACAAAATTGTTTGACGCTTGGAGTAATATTATACATTTGGAAAATTTTGGGATTTGTTTTATAAAATCCCCTTTACATCAATTATTTCATGGATATAATTTTATAGAATGTGTTATAAGTTGTATGGGGTTAATATGCCAATTTACAAATGTTTACAAATAAAATGCTGTCAATGCATAAAACAATCTACAAGATCGGAACAGATTCGGATTACAGAAAGATATCTTATAAGTTAGCATTAATCATTTTGACAAGTAAATATAAACATACAATCTCAATCATTTATTTACAATCTTAAAATTATTATATATGTTTGATCAGCATTGTTTTGACATGGCGTCTTTGGAATAAGTATACAAGAAACAAACAATGTGCTACATTTATGAGAATAAGTTATGCAATCATTTATATAAATTAGATTTACGTCTATAGGAATCGATAATGGTTTTTAAAAGAAAGCAGTTTAACTCAATGAACTGAATGTATTTTATGAAATGAATCATCATCTTTAGCATATCATTGTGACTTACTAAGGTTAGGCAGATGGCGATCAAATTAAAGAGCAGAGTAACGGTACTAGCATACATTAAAGAAATCTGGCCTTCATGGCAGTTTTGGATATTCTATCATTTTAAAGAATATTTGAGACGAAATTAGATTTGATATGTCCGCGCATTCTGGCAGAGCAATATCGAAGGCGAGGCTGGGTTTGAAAGCCCAGATCTGGATGAGCTGTCATCCGCAGCACACAAACCTCATAAACTTTACATTCCACAGGTAGTAGTGTCCCTGATTATGAACGATTTTGAAAAGTAGGACAGGAGCATCAGGCTCGTCCCTAATGACAAAACAATCAAGAAATGGAAAAGATAAAATATCAGAATAAAGAAAAGGTATGCCAGCAACGTTATTGGACATGAATATAATTTTTATAATATAATTTTCATATAATATTATTTTAGAACTTGGAAGTGGTCTAACCTCTTGCGCAACAATCTGTTTTCAATTCTGAGTCATTTAACAAATCATAATGAATAATAACTTTTATTTATAATATTAAGCTAATAAAATTTATATTTAAATTCGATTCCCATATACGTATTATGGGTTACATTAGCCCTTAGGCAACAGCAGAAAAGGATAGACTAATTATTTTAATCAAGGTTCACAATCTTTTAAAAAGAAATTTAAAATACAATTTCAAAGCAGTAAACTTAGCAGAATTCATCCACAATAAAAGTTTTTAATTGACTTCAAGAATAATGAATTTTAAAATGAAACCAAACTCGTGAGCAATTTCTATTTAATATAAACAAAACTTTATTGATAGGTCTTAAATAAAGCCCAGCCTTTTTCCAAGTAAAACAATTATTTTCCCCCTTTACTCATGAATTTGGCAATTTTTGGCATATTAGAGAAAATAAATTATATCTATACATTAAACAAAATACATACAATCTCAATGGAGCCGCACACCATTATATATATAAGTTAATTAATCATGAAAGGTAAGTTAAAATACATTATATTAATAAAAGATTATGGAGAGTTTAAAAGCAAAATTAGCAGAAGCTTATAAAAGAATATATAAATTAAAATATGAAGGTTGAACTATAGATTACAAATTAAAAAAGTATTGACTTATGAAGGCAGCTTTACATTAAAGGTTTTACCTAAGGAAAGCAGCATAGCAAGTAGATGCAGAATAGGCAGTCAACAGCTGGAACAGCGATGGTCATCTTGGGTGGCCAGTTGGATGGAACATGCAGCAGGCAGGGAAACAGTTCTCTGAGAGAAGAAGAGAAAGGTGAAAAGATTCCTCTACTCATGCTTCATCACACAGAACTTGTGTTGGTTTCTTAAAAGTAACTAAATTCAACTGACTCTAAAAACTCCTCTGAACTCAACTAAAAACTCTAAGTAACTGACTTCTTTAAGTTCTGTGGCTCCTTTTATAAACATTAATCCTGCCAAAAATGCAATTTCAGATGCTCATGCTATCTCTGTAATCCCTTTAAAAACAACATTTGTTTAGCAAAATATTTTCAACAGATAAGGCTCGAAATACCATTTTAGCTGTTTTGAAAGATTTGAAAACAACTGATAAATGATTTGTTTTCAATCTTAATTAAAATTTATAAATTTCAATTATAGACAATGATCTCACTAGAGATAAAGATAATTTCAGTATTTCAAACCTTCCCCATTTTTTATTGTTGTTACATTCCAATAGTTTAATTAAATACTTTAAATCAAAATACATATAGATATAACAAAAAAATTTACAATTATATAAAGAAAATGTTTAGTTGTCAGCAATAAACCTTAATAACATTATTGCTTCATTCATATATATATACATCACACACACTACTGTTTTACTTTACTAAATAAAAATTAATTTTACTAATTTCTCTAATCATTATGCATACAGTGTGTGGGTGAATGGCATATATTTATGGTGAGGTCTGAATTGCAGGCCCCATAGGAGATTAGTGTAGATGGTGAAGCATGAAGCTCAATGATGATTAGACATTGACTGCTTCAATATATATAAAAGACATGTTTGCTGGTTCATCCATGTTAAAATATTTTAAATATTGATATACTGATGTTTCGACTTGGTAACACAAGTCATCCACAGAGTGATTAAAGGTAGCAAGATGGTTGTAGAGGCACTACAATCACTGATTTGAAAAAAACGTTAAAGTTTCACCAATAGCAAAAATGTTAAATTAAGAATGTTTTTTAAAAAAATCTTTCCAAATAGGAGGAAGTTTGCTTATATATATATATATATATATATATATATATATATATATATATATATATATATATATATATATATATATATACCCCCCCCCCCCGTTATCTTTTCAACATATGTGTGTTCAGGTGTATCAGTGTTATGAGATAGTGTGGAGAGTGGTAGGTCATGTGAAAGTCTGTGCTCATACCCGTCTATTATATATATATATATATATATATAGTAAAACTGACTTATAGCGGTTTTGACACTTCACTCTCTATTTTTAAAAAACTTAACTACTATTTTTTCCTACTAACTGTATCCAACTTTAATCAGTATATGTAACTATATCTAAGTATAAATGTTAATAAAAAAAAATTTAAAAAAAACTTACATTTTCATGCATAGTTTTCACTTCTAGTGGTCTTTGCTCTATATATAACTGTAAATAAATAAACCAAATGTATCCAACTTTAATCAGTTTATCTAACAATAAATAAACTATGTCTAAATATAAATATTAATAAAAAAATGTAATAAAACTTACTTTTTTATGCATACTTTTCACTTGGAATGTATATCTAGCAGTCTTTACTGTATATATAACTATAAATAAATAAAGTATATTAACTATCAATGTTGTTACATAAAGATGAATAAATAAAAAAAAAGAACTTACATTTCCGCAGGTAGGATACGTGTTTCGAACTACGTTATTCTCACTATGTAATTGCAAAGTATATCTAACTATAAATGTATTTTTTACATGAAGATTAATAAATAAAATGTAATAAAACTTACATTTTTATGCTCTATTTAGTGTCACCAAAAAAAGTCCCTGCTGTCAAAATTATGAACTACTTTTGTCACGTATAATTTTTGCCGCATGTAATTCCCCTCCCCCCCCCCATCCACTTCCTTTTTTGCTGAAAAAAGATTCAAATCAATGTTAAAAACAAGTATGTCAAATTGTGAACAACTGTTTTAACATTGATTTGAATCTTTTTTCGGCAAAAAAAGTAAATGGATGGGGGGGGGAGGGGAATTACACGCAGCAAAAATTACACATGACAAAAGTAGTTTATAATTATGACAGTAGGGACTTTATTGGTGACACTTATCTTCTCTAAATAGAGCATAAAAATGTAAGTTTTATTACATTTTATTTATTAATCTTCATGTAAAAAATACATTTATATTTAGATATACTTTGCAATTACATAGTGAGAATAACATAGTTCGAAACACGTATCCTGCCTGCAGGAAATGTAAGTTCATTTTTTATTTTATTTATTCATCTTTATGTAAAAACATTTATAGTTAATATAATTTATTTATTTATAGTTATATATACAGTAAAGACCACTAGATATACATTCCAAGTGAAAAGTAGGCATAAAAATGTAAGTTTTATTACATTTTTTTATTAATATTTATATTTAGACATAGTTTATTTATTGTTAGATAAACTGATTAAAGTTGGATGCATTTGGTTTATTTATTTACAGTTATATATACAGCAAAGACCGCTGGAAGTGAAAACTACGCATGAAAATGTAAGTTTTTTTTAAATTTTTTTTTATTAACATTTATACTTAGATATAGTTACATACACTGATTAAAGTTGGATACAGTTAGTAGGAAAAAAAAGTAGTTAAGTTTTTAAAAATAGAGGGCAAAGTATCGAGACCGCTATAAGTCAGTTTTATATATATATATGCAATGATAGCTCATGATTCCATGAAAACTGTATAATCTGAAATGTTTTAACATTTTTAATAGGGTGGAAATAATAATAATAATAATAATAATAATAATAATAATAATAATAATAATAATCATCATCATCATCAAATGGCTTATATAAAATCTGAGTTTAAGAAGTAATATATTTCAGCCATGACCCATGAACCTTGAACTCTAACACCACACTAAACCATACAGGATAATAGGCTAATGAAGATATGACTACAGAAATTATATCTTACATTTGGGCTTATTGTTTTTATTATATTCATATCCATTAAAATTTGCTTTCAAATTGATATGTGGTTATATTTTTAATAACGAATTCCTGTCATTGTTTTTGGCTTACTGTTAATATATTCATCACATACTTTTATTTTTGTTAATTTATTTTTATTTTTTTATTGATTTATCTTATTATCTTATAATGATAAATGATTTCAACTAAAATGCATAATAGTAAGCAAAATAATATAGAGCTGACACTAAAATACTACTTTTAAGTGTCTTCAAGCTACAATTTTAAAATGAAAACCAGGACAGTAAAATTACATGTTGTTGGGCCATTTGATTTTAATTTAAGTTATATGGATTCATGAATGTGAAGCAGTATCCAATTATATGCATATGTGTGTGTTTGCACGTGTAGATAAAAAATGATGAATGCATGAGTAAATGGAATAATATAAAAAGGTTATCTGAGAATAAAATTTATACTTTTGTAAAAGCAGAATGTCTTTTTTTTTTCTAAGATAAGAATAGTCAGTAATCTAATTAACTTGATTTTTAAATCTAATTTGGAGAATTAATAACACTTATTATTCGTGATATTGCAAAATGAATTTTGACATTTTTATAATAGTCGCAATTAACACATGAATGAAAAATGTAATTAATTATTCACTGACGCCATTTTTAAATACTCCATTAGCATTTTACATAAATCAATATTTTCAAAGGTGAAAAAGCATTCTATTATAAATAAATATTACTAATCTAAAAATAAAATCATTGTAAGAGAATTAATTAAATTAACCGTTTAAATTTTTTTTTTCTAATCTAATTTATCCTTAAGTATATAATTATATATCAACTAAATCAAATATATATATATATACATAGAAATTGTTAACAACTAAAGTCTAAGGTTAAACAAATATTTTAAATTAAATTATATTTGCTTTTATTTAATTTAATTTGATATTATGAATACAAATTTGTTTTAAAATTATTTGAGTGTGACTTATTATTATGTTATGTTTGACAATATATTCTGGCCTGCTGGTTTAATAAACACTATATGGAAATAATTAATTGTTTCATAGTGAATCTTAAGTTTGTGATTTTAAAATGACTTTTAGCTAAAACTTATTTCATATATATATACAAACCATTATACAATTACAAATATCCAGTAACGCTCTCTGTTTAAAGATCTATATCTCAATAATATCAAACCTTATTGAGATATAGATCTTTAAACGAAGGGTTACTGGATATTTGTAATTGTATAATGGTTTGTATATTTTCTATAATTATTTCAGTTAGTGTTAACAGTAACTTTCTTTATATATATATATTAAACTGTCTCAACACCACCACGCATTCTTTTCAAATCATATGAATAAAGATACAATAAAAGATAAATGCCTCCCAAGATACATTTAGTGCTGAACCAGCACTCATCAGTTGATAATCATTACTGTATTTATCTGGAGTTGATGGTATCAATGTTGTGGGTAGAGTAAGTTTGAATTTCGTAAATCAAAATATAACAGTTTAAAAAATTATTGAAGTACAAACCTAGATATCCTGATAACGATCAATATTTATTATAAATAAAAGAACTTGTACTACATAATTCACACTCTAATAATAAAGTTTATTTGAAATGTAAGTAAAAGAATTTCTCATAATAAGTTGATTAGCACATCCATGAGCTGTGTTCATAACCTGCAATTTAAATTCGAATTAAGTGAATCTTGAAAATTTTTTTCATATTACATGCATAGTTATTCCTTAGCCAATCTATCTTATCATTCAGCTATTGGTTACTATATAAATATACAGCTAATTTTAGATAGGTGGTAAAACTCTCACCACCTAGAAGTCAGTTAATCTGATAAAAATACTTTTCTACATACTACTTCTGATTAGAAGGGTATTGGATATGTTTTTTGTCTTATTGTAGACTATTTTAAAATTGTTTTGTCCTTGCTACTTATATGTGAGTATGTATTTTTGTATGAATCATTCGTAATATTATAAAGACGTATTTCTAAATTTTTGATACAATATATATATATGAAAAAAATTTTTTTTTGCTGTCATAACGTGTATTAGTGTGTTTTGCATAGAGAATTATTCCACCCATCACACAAAAATCCTATTTAAAGTTTTTAAAGTCTTCAAAATGTTCTTCTGCCACAACTACTTCATTGAATTAGATTGCAAATGTTTTGATAAGACCTTTTTGAAGATTTTAGAAACTTTAAATAAGATTCTTTGAGTACTGGGTGGAATAATTGCTTTACATAGAAAACTAATCCATGGTCCAGCTCCAAAAAGTTTTTATTTTCATTTTTTAACCATGAAAATCTTCATTATGATATATGTTATTTTGACCATGAAAATTTTCATTATATATATATATATATATATATATATATATGAAAATTTTCATATATTTATATAATATATATATATATATATATATATATATATTTGAAACCAGGCACACTTCACAAACCTGGGAGATGAATTGTAAGTATAGAGGATTTGAACTCAGATTTTCAAGCACCCTTCAACTATCCACACTATCTCATACAACTGATACACATGACCACACACATGTAGAAAAGATTAATAATCACCAATATACGTATTTCATGCTAAAACAGTACTCATCACTTGGTCCAGACTATCATCTCTTACACATATATATAATCAATGCTCAGTATATATATATATATATATATATATATATATATATATATATATATATATATATATATATATATATAATCCATCTAATGGTTTTAACATATTGGATCACATTAAAATATAAAGGAAAGTTATAGAAACGTTGAAAGATATGAGCTGCAATTAAGCTTTGGATTTTATAAATTATGAAAAGGTATTTGATTCTAGCATTTCCATAGTGATTAAATCTTCAGCCATTATAATAAACCTGGATATTATCATATTCATAAAAATATTTATCAAAATGTAACTGAATTTATTAGATTACATGATACTAAAAAGTTTCTCATTAATAAGAATGTAAATATGATTCCATATCTCCAAAACTTTTGCAACAGTTTTATGAGAAGTATTTTTGTGGTTGAAAATGGGAAGATAAAAAATAAAAATACATTGAGATTATTTAACTCATATATTCACGTTTTGCAAATGATTTGTTTATTTTTATAATGAACACTTTGAGGGTTAAGATGTATTGATAGAATTATTAGGGGAAAGTAAGAAAGTACGTCTAAAGATAAGTGCTAAAAAGTCTAAAGTGAAGTTCAATAAATGTTTGTTAAAACAGAAATTAAAAGTTGATAATTATCAATTAAAAAAAAAATGACTATACATATCTTCATCATAGTAATAGTATAGATTGAAGTGTAATGGATGATAGTGATCATAGAATTAAACCTGGATAAAATGTTTTTGGCAAAAATAACAATATGAAAATGAAATATGTGTCTGTGTTTAAAAAAGAAGATATAAGTAGATTTTTTATCAGTTCTTATTTATGGATTTGAGACTAAAACTTAACAGAAGCTCAGTACAGAGACTTCAGACCCTCCACCAAAGTATGGAGAGATATATATTGGGAAATAAAAGAGAGCAAAAATGAAGTACTTGATTGAGAGAATAAACTGGTAGAATTGACAACATTGAAAGAATTAAGACTGAAATAAAGCAGTGCTGCTGTATATATTGCTAAAAAGATGATAATTAAATGAATAATTAAAATATAAATGGAGTACCAATAGATTGTGAAAGACAAAAAGAGACCACAAGTAAGTTGGAGTAAATAAATAAAAAAATTGCTGATATAATGATGAGAATAGAACCTATAGGTTAGAAAAATTGTATTAAACTTGAAGAAACTTTTGTCCTACAGTGGATTGATAATGGTCACAAATGATGATAGTATAGTAAATATATCTAACAGAAAAATCATTTTATAAAATAAGTACCATTTCCAATTTAAGAAAATTGAATTCTACTTTTACATCATTTACAAAACCCCCCAAAATTTGGATCGTATGAAATTAGTAGATATCTTTACAACCAGTATCCTATTTAAAAGATTAAGCATTAACAATATTATTTTATTGTTGATTTTGTTTTAAAACTGAGTCTCTATATGACAGCTTAAAGAATTATTAGATAATTGTAAAATTCAAATTATTCTAAAAATTGAGTTGTTCTATGATTAATTCACTCTAGATTTACCATATGACATTTGTAATACATTCAATCAGCCATTCAAGCTATTGTGCGCTTTTTTTATGAGTGTTAAATAATAAATGAGCACTTTCACTCCCAACACAAGATATAGTATTTAGGAAAGAATAAAATGAATCCACTTATTCTATACAACCCAAATGCTTATATATGGGCAAATCTTAAGTACTGTAAGTGAAAGCATGAGGATAGACCACCCACTTTAAACCACTGTTTATGATATCTGAATGAATGACGTCAACGAAATGAGTGATGTCTAGTAAATTCTAGATAATTTCATCGATGTCATTCATTCAGATATTGTAAACAGTGGTTTAAAGTGAGTGGTCTATCCTCATGCTTTCACTTACAGTACTTAAGATTTGCCCATATATAAGCATTTGGGTTGGGTAGAATAAGTGGATTCATTTTATTCTTTCCTAAATACTATATCTTGTGTTGGGAGTGAAAGTGCTCATTTATTATTTAACACTTGTAAAAAAAAGTGCACAATAGCTTGAATGGCTGATTAAATGTATTACAATTAGAAACAGCACTAAAATAAATGTTTATTTACATATGACATTTAATAATATGAGTTTAATGACATCATTTTTCCATTTTCAAATTTAAATGTTCTCATTGCTTGTCTAATAGCATTTGGCTGCAGTTCTAACTTTTACTGACATTTTTTACTTTTTTATAACATAGAGTGCAGCTCTAGTATGAATAAAACATCAGAACAGTGGACTTTTATCTCACCATTCTTACCTCATCAATCCTAAATTGATTATTATCTTGTTTCACTGCAAATTTTCGTTGCATTCAACATTGTTTTATTTTTTATTAAGCAAACTGAAATATAAAACATTGCAATTACTCTCTAGAACAACTTTATTTTCATAATCCTTTTCTTCTGGATTAGTCTAAAACTTATTATTAATAATGGACTAGATCAATAAAATATGTGATTAAACAATTAACAAAAAATAAACAGACACTCAATGACATAAATAGGTCAATCAAGCATCAACTCAATGAATTCAATCATGGTAGGGGAAATATCTATAATTTATAAAATCCTCTTGAGTGTAATCAAGTCATAGAATGAAATAGTTTATCAAGTTGGTTTTATTGTATGAATGCAAATCATGAGTACATTCTTTACTGAAGCACTTAGGTCAGAGCAGAAAGCTACTGATGATGAATACATATTAGATCTTTCAAATGACAAACTACAGGAGTGGAAGTAATACCTTTTCTGAATGATGACATTGCTTAGAAGGTGGAGAATGTAATTAACTACTGTTTGAGATTATATCTGACATTATTATATTAGTTTATACACTAGCAGATTGGCACAATCATGACAGAATATTTTCATATTGGTTAATCATATCCCCATTATCATCAAATTTACTGAAACAGTAATCAAATGAGTTGAACATTCAACTGTGACTCCATATTTTCACTGCTTAGTTAAATTAAGCAGAACAACCACAAATTAAATAAAATTTAAGTCAATAATAATTACTCCTCTTGGGGGGAAAATTTAAAATAAGATGGAAAATATTGATCCCTTGGTAGAGTTCAATTCTGGAAATATAAAAACATTGGCTAATATATATTAGATCAAGTTTTATTCTTTTTTAAGGTGAATAAAGTTGAAATCTCTGAGCTAATATTAAGAACATATATGTCTAGGGAAGTGTAACATATGATATTTTGCACTTACAATAAAATTGTACCCTCTCATCTGAACTAAATTATCTCTGAATTCAACAAAAGAAATTAAAGGCTACAAATTTTCTCACAGATTCAAAACTATAACTCAGAGCTACAATGTTAAGGCCTTTTTATGAGGTTTTTAGAGAGACCAATATATATTGGAGTGGAAGTTTTAAGCCTAAGTATAATGTTCCATTGACTCAAGCACAATCTTTGATCTGCAGACTATCAGTATTTTTAAAAGGAACAACTAATCAAGTATTTAGATAAAAAAGCTAGCTTTGCTATTAAATTGATTATTCAAAAATCATATTAAAAAACTGCTCAAAGCAAAAGAATGGATCTCTAGGTTAAAATATTAAAAAAAACTTTTCTTAATAATATCCATAAATTTTACTATGTGCATAAGTGTTAGCATAAATTCATTAAATATTTTCACAGAGATTTTCATATTTTGTAAACATGGCATTTAGAAAACACTTGTTTAAAAAAACGAAATAGCAAGCCAGCCAGAAAATAACAAGAGAATCTCAGAACCCTTTCAGAGACATTTTTAAAAATTATAATTAAAGACTTGGGTGGCATGGATTTAGCCTCAAGACTGAATCACTATTAATGATGCTCTGATGTTAATGAAACTAGATTCAAGGTCTGATGTATTTACATGCAAAAAGTACTTATAAAAACATCTATTACAACTAAGATAAATTACTAAGATAACCAAATTATCTATTTATCTTTTTGGAGAGACAAAATAAGTTATAAAAAATAAAAAAAAAATATTTGTATTGTGTCTGTTGGAGAGGACTGCAGTATATTAAGACTTGACCAACTAAATCACATGACTAGATAGTGATCAATGTAAGCCAGGTCATACATATAATAAAATAAAAATAATCTACCATACATATCAGTTGGTAAACTAAGTTAGTGTTTAGTCTACAATCAAATCAAAAATATAAAACCAGAATCAATAAATTAATAAGTTTGTTAATATGATAGATTTAGAAACAAAGACACAGATATTAGATTACTGGAAATCTGGGATTTGAACTGTTAATTAAATGGATATATTCATTGGCCAAATAAAAGACTACAAGAAATGCCTCCAACATCTTGAATATTAAGGCTGGAGTTCTCGTTTGAAATTAATGTATTATCTATGCACCAAGAGTAGTAATCTTTTTCTCAGGCATTAAGGGATAACCTGATCTTATGTTTGAAGCCCTACTTTAGATACTGATATAACAAGCAAGATTTATCAATGTTGGCATTGGAAATAGAACCAAAACTGCTAACAAAAAGTTAAACCAGTTAAAGACCAGAGCTTTATAATTTTTAAGAGGATTCATATTGATCAGTATCGAGAATTAGAAAAAAACATAAAACTGAAATAAATTATAATGCCAATAGTCTCCAAAGTATTGTTATATGTTCAATGGAAGTGTAAATGGGTTCAAACTATGATTATAAAACAAAAAGTCTGGAAACAATGATTGTCCAAATCCCATCACATTACAAAAATTAATTATGACATATCTATGAAAATAAAACACCTTAACTGCAGCAAAATGCACATGAACATAAATGAAATAGAATGTCAGTTCTCAGTGGAGACAGACCAAGACCTCATAATCCAGACTAAATGATTCTGAAGTTAGGTCAGATGTGATGAAAGGGAAACATCCATTATTCTACTTTAAGAATAATGTATTCCAAAGTAACTTCAGTCAGGGAGAATCATTGTTATGAATTTGTCTATAGATTAACCTTAATAAACATCTATAAAAGTCAGATTCCAAGAACAATGTGGATAATTTGTTAAATAAAAATAAATACAAATAATAAATAATTGATACAAGTAGGTCAATCAAATAACAAGGTTGTTTTTGCATTGTGATAAGAGATTTGCATAAGTGTGGATAAGGGTAACGAATTTAATTAAAGGACAAAAAATCAACCAGAGCAAATTTACTTTCTGAATATTTTTATTGAAATAGTCAAGCATTTAATACAAAAGCAGACAACTAATGGTGATAAGTATTCAATTTTTTTTTTCATATGTCATAGCATCGGCCGGGACGCGAACCCACACCCGTCTGCAACCAACTACTTGCTTGTGAGGCGGGTGCGATGACCTCTCGGTTTTTCACAAGGCAATGCATAGGGGTGGAAATAAAAGGTTTTCTTAGAGTGAGTCATATTTTTTTTCATCTGGGATTCTTCTTATTCGATGCCTAATTAATGCTTATACTTTCACAAAACATGGCGGGTGGTAAAAGTAATTAACTAGTGTAATATATTTTCAATGTCAATAGGAGGGGGATGAACTGAAATGAAGAATATAATAAATGTACTAGTTCCATTCTCATTGTTATTATAATAAACTACGTATCTAACTAACGAAAACGGAAAAAAATGTGCGTCAAACTGTATCTGTATTGTGATTTCAAAACGGAACCAATAAAAGCTATAAAAAAAAATATGTGTACTTGCCAGAAAATTTACAATACTTTTTATTTAATAATTTACAATTGTTTTAAATGAACATTTCCAATTTGTAAAAAAAAAATAATTTTAGGCAGTAGAAAGGAAAAAAAACCCATAAATTTTGATACATTTATGTGAAAATTAATTTATTACATAAAGTACGTATTATTTACAAAAAAAATACCCCCTTCCCGTCAGCAATTTTTTTTTTTTTGCAATTAAAAATGATTTTTGACACTTTCAATGCACTTAGAAATTAAATTCTTTAGCAATAAATTATAAGTTTTGCTATGTATGCATTAATTAATTGTAATAGTTACGTTCTGTGTATATATATAAACAAAAATAATAAACTGTATGGTTAAGACTGCTCTTGATCAGAACAACATGATTTTTAAAATAACAGACATCTAATAATAATAGTGTTTTTAATTAATGATAACATTTAAGAAATAACAAGCCATAAATTTCAAGTTGTATTGCAACAATATCTGATTAATTATAATATCCAGTTTTCATATTCCAGAGGCGAATCATAAGAAATGTGTAGCATTAATTAAGTTATAAAACGAGCTGATTAAGCACAACAAATAAAAGAAACATCCAATAGCTAATATTAGGGGATAATGCCATCTGTAAATACTAAAACCAACAGCCTAGGGCATATTTTGAATCATCCTAACATTATTATTTCGACAAACCTTACTGCTATTTACATAATATCATTAATGTATTATAAGTAATATTCATTTGCTTATTGTAATACTTATTTTGAATTGTATTAATTTAATTTAACAATAAATATTATTTTGATTGAACAAATGGTATTGACACTAAAATTAGTAAAAAAATAAATTTTATTAGTTTAAGTAGATAGAAGTATTCTCTTAATGTTATTTTAATATTCGAACTTGCAACAATATTTTGTCGGAAATTAAATAAAAATTGATAGAAATGGATAGATATAATATTTACATTTTATTGGCTAAATTTAATTACATTCGAATATGTTTAAGAGTGGTTATACAGTCCAATAAATAAAATACTATTGGTTCAATCAAATTCAAACCTGGCTTAAAATCTTTAGTCATAAATCAATGAGCACACTATTTAAATATCATGGGCTGAAGTTGAGAGTTGTACATACAAACCAATCCAGTCAAAAAAATATGCGTCATAAATTTTTTTATTGAGATAATTGGATATCTAAATCTAGAATTTAAATGTTATATGAAACTAAATTTCTATAAGGGTTTTTAATATGTTTAAAGATAGAATTATTAATTATTAGTGCAGTAAGTATTATTGGTAAAATTATTGAAATTTTATTAAAGGACAAACATAGTTAACTTCTAGGAACTCTTATTAATAGATAATAAGCATTTTGTATATGGAAACGAGTATGACATTATTTCAGATATTAGCTGCCTTGAAAATACTTTATATGATCTTTCTAAAGCAAAAAAAAATATATTACTTTTCTGAGTATCTGGGTTAATAAATAAGAGCAGTTATGCATAGATAAATTGAAGAAATAAAAATATATAGACCCTCTTAGTTCTAAAATCATATTTTACAGCTCATTAACACTAGAACATAACATAACAAAAATTTATATTGATCATAAGCTTCTAATGATACACAATGAAAAAAGTTAAATAATTAATTAAAAAATAAAATCAAAATATATTGATTTATATATTATGTAAATTCTTAAAGTTCTTATTAATTCTCAATGGTTAATGAGTAATAAAATTAAAATATTTGCAATTCTATGCTACAAGTTCAATGTAAGAAAAGTAACAAAAATTGTGGTAGAGTTACTAATAACAAGAAAATAGTACAGCAGTTTAAATAAAAAACAACAATTTATATTTTTAAGATAAAAAATTATTTGTAAGCTATATAAATATTTATTAATTCATAACTCTGTATTTGTAGTTTCAAATTAAAGAATTTTTGACGATTTCCTCAAAGTTTAATTTTAAAAATATCACAATAGAAAAAAAAATGTGATGACAATTTTAATGTTGTTACAAGGTTAAATTATTGTAATTCAATGTAGCAAAATACACAATTAGAAATATTTTTTTACTGAAAAAATTAATTATTAAAAAGTCCTATCAGTTTCCTCATTGTTAATTCTCAACTATGTTTGAAACTTAAAATAAAAAGTTTTAAATTCGGCACTAAATGTTAATTTTCAAAATGTTAACAGAAAAATAATGACAATGAAGCCTTCATTTTTAGATAGACCTCAGTTTATGTAACAATATAATAAATAAAAAACTTTTATAAAATAAACAAGTGCAGTAATATAATACTGTTTTACTATTCTTAAACATATACTAATTGAATGATATTGTATGTATCCCCAAATCCAAAATATCTGCTATGTATGAAATGATTATTTTCGCATCAAATTTTCCAAAAGAAGATTATTTTCATCCATTGAATAATTCTAATTTAACATATGAAATTTGCTGATGACAGGAGATATGAAGATTAATTTTCTAATGCTTGTATATTATGATTTACATTTAGTAATGGTGGTAAAGTAGGTTTTTCATTTTATTTCAAATCATTCCTAGTATTCATTTTTATTTGTATTAATTGTAAGAATGTGATATCTCTTTTGGTGCCCAAATTTTTATGAACTCCTGAAGAAGAAACAATTTGTGTGATTAATGTAAAAGATAACAACTCTAGATAGAATAATCCATGGGCATTTGATAGTATAATATTTCAATTCATAGACTCTCTGTTTTTTTTGTTTACATTAATGAGAACTATGATTTAAAGTTGTAACTAATAAACTTATGCATCTATCATTCATATTGTACTGATAATCTGAACTGTCATTAGAATGATTAGAATGGACTAAAAAGTTATGATAACACACTCTATCCAATTGAACCATTCTGCCAAAGGTGATAATCAGGAGAAATTTCATTTACTTATCTATGAGGTTCCTCCTGATTTTTCCACTTTTTTCTAAGAGCAAAGTTGATTAGTGGTTTTTATACATTATTTATAGTCACACTAGGTTGACTTATGGTATTGTTCACCATTGTAATGTGAACAGCTTCTTTAAATTTTCTTTTTTGTATCTTTTCTTCTCCATTCAATATTTTTGTATTTTCCCAATTGAACATATGTTCACTGGTACATACATGCTCTGATACCTTAAACCCATCTATTTCCTTTCTTCTAATGATCAGTTTTGGTTTCTGTAAGTGCTTTTCAATGGGATAACTAGTCTCACCATATATTTTTTTCACATTCATACTGTATTTAATAGATGCAGCTTTTTCTTTTCAGCATTTCAAGTTTAGGCTTTGTAGATGTCAGAATTCTTTATAGTATGATATGCTTCGGTAAAGCTGTTCTGATGTTATATTGATAGCAGATTTTTCTTAATTTGTCTTTTATTTTTGGTATGTATAAGTATACTACAGTATCAATGATTGTTTTTTATGCTTCTTTCTGTTGTATATTTAAGGTTTTATTAATAACAGCTGATGGATAACAATTTCCCCTAAGAGTTTGCTCTATATAGAACTTTTCTTTTTTTAAATCACTGGTTTCTGACCAAACTTTTTTTATTCTGTTCTATAGAGATAGTATAACTATTTGTTTTGTGTTAGTGGTATGATTGAATGTATAGCCTAAGTATTTAACTGGATGTGTGGGTTTTCTGTAATCTGTAGTTTTGATTTTGCCATGAGGAAATATTCTCACAAGAGCATCTTAGAATGCCAAATTTTGTTCTTGTTCTGATTCTATTATGAATTTAATTGAAGGAGACATGCTGACATGTTTCCAGAAAGTTTGTAGTAGTGCTTCACAATGTGGCCATACTACAAAAGCATCAACTACATAGTGAAGCCAAACTTTAGGTAGATGTGGGTGTGTTTTCAAGTTCATCCATGTAAATATTGCTAATCATGGTGACAATAGTCAGTTCATAGCCATTCCTTGATTTTGTTGGAAGAATTCTGTGTTATATTGAAAGTAGGTTGTTTTTATGCAGAATGTTAAAAGTTCCATTATACTATCAATAGGAAGTGTTGTTCTGATTTGTAAGCTATTATATTCATTTAATCTTTTTCTTACAATAGACAATGCTTTTTCATATGATACATTTGTGAATAAACTGTCCATAGCAAAGCTTATCAATAAATCAGTTCTTTCAATTTACATGTTCTTGATTAATTCTACAAAATGTGTAGAATCCCTGACAAAGAACTGGATCTTGTATGACAAAGGACTAAAAACTTTGGAAAAAAATCGTGACACAATTTGCCAAGATGAATTTCTAGAACTTACAATACATCTTAATACAACATGATCCTCATGGAATTTAGGTAGACCATAAAGATGAGAAATGTTAGTTTACTTTTTTCTGAATCACTGAAATACTTACAATGCTTTCTAAATAATGTTTTTATGTTGTTTCTGTACTCAATGTCAGATTTTTTGCCATTTTTCTGTATTGGCCCAATGTGAGGAGTTCTTTTATTTGGTTGTCATAATCAGTTGTATCGATTAAAACTGTTGCATTGTCTTTGTCAGCAGATATGATAATTATAGATTTGTTGACTTTGAGAGATTTCATTGCTTTCCTCTCATCATAGGATATGTTTGACTTCAATTTTTGTTTCTTCTACAGTGTTATTTTTATTCTCCAGTGTAATTTTGCTGCTTCTTCTAAAGGCAATTTTTGAGTGACTTTCTCAGTGGTGCCATTTTATTTAATAAAAGATTGTTCGATAGTGGTATTGCAAAGTTAAATCCTCTTTCCAACAACGAATTTTAGCATCTGATAGATGTTTAGAACTGATATTTTTAACAGATGAAGCAGGTACACTGCTTGGTACATTATGATTTTTGATGTGCCCATGTAGGTTTGTGAGTTTTTTCTTTTGATATTCTGTTATTTTTTATGTCATGTAGAATATGATTTTCCTACTGCTTGAGAAACTCTTGTGACATCTTCATAAGTAAGCTTATTTTTTAGAAAATGTTCTAAATTATTAATGAAATGCAAGATTTGATATTTGAGAAACCTTTAAGCATTTATTCTTTCTCTTAACAAAACTTCACTTGCTCTCTGAGTAATTTTTTCAGCTCTCTGGAAGCGAATTTAGTAGCAAACCTTTCAGCATTATCCCTTCAGATTTACATTTGTATAGGAAAATTAAATGCTGTTCTACGTTGGCCAGATTTAGACTTAATTTTTCATAATGTCTAAAATTTAATATAGTATCAGATACATAGTGAATATTTAATGTTTTCCGAAAGGTTTGTGATGATGGTGTTTTCATTGTATTTATATATTGGACTATTTCCATCATCTAATATAAGTATTGAATGTCTTTAGAAAAATTTATCATTATTTAAATATTCTGAATACATTAAAATTAAAAAAAAAAAAAAAATTATTTAATTAATTTTAATTAAAATATTTTTAAATTAAAAAAATATTTTAAAAAGAAAAAAAAAAAAAAAAATAATTTAAAAAAAAATATAATTTAAAAAAAAATATATATAATAGAAAAAAAAAAATTTTTTTTTTTTTAAAAAAAAAAATTTTTTTTTATTTATAATATTATTTTTTTTTTTAAAATATTTAAAAAAAAAAAAAAAAAATTATTTTTTTAAAAAATTTTTTTATTTATTCTAAAAAAAAAAATAATAATTTTTTTAAAAAAATATTTGAGTTGAATTTAATATTATGGAAATTTTTTAAAAAAAGGCTTTTTTTTCATTTTGAGGTTGGCCAAAAAAAAAGTTGATTTTTTTTCCAAAAAACCAAAGATTTAATTAGGTTTAAGGGTTAAACTGTTAATAATAACACACAGGTTAGCATATGCATAATGTTTTCAGAGGTATTATTCTCCTCTCTTCTTCGGGTGTTGCTGGCCTGACCAATGAAGAGCATTATCATGGGAATTGAACCAGGACTGTTAAATTATTAAATATTGAATTTTAAAGTAATGTGCTAACTAACTGATCCATCCTGCCAAAGGCAACAATCAGTAAAAATGTCATATCCTTTTCTATGAGGTTATTCCATATTTCCACTTTTTACTAAGGGCAAAGTTGATTAGTGGTTTTCATATATTATGTATAATCACACTAAGTTGCCTTATGGAATTGTTTACTATTGTCATGTTTGCAATTTTTTTAAATTTTCCTCTTTAGACAGATGTAATTAGATGATATTTGAACCCAGACTTTCAAGCTCCCTTCAGTCATTCACTTCATTGTATACAACTGATACAAATGACCACATATATGTGAAAAAAATAAATGATCTCCAATTTACATATTTTGTGCTAAACCAGCAGTCATCAATTGGCTTGGATCATCATCGCCCACACACACACACATATATATATATATATATAATATAATCAGTGCTAGGCATATATTAAGATAGCAAATCATCTTTAATGGATAGGCTTCAATCTTCCCCCATTCTCCAAGTTTTCAGCCATCCATATCACTGAAAATTTGAAGATGACATGTTTTAAGACATTGTCAATTTTTATTGTCATATCCATGTTGACAGTAAGCCATTCTGATTCCTCATATATAGACCCAAGACATTTAAATACACAGAAAAGGACTGGGTAGAATACAGGCTAAATCTGTAATATTTAATTACATGTATAGTATATATACTTTAGCCTGATATAACTAGAGATTATTTGAATCCAGACTTTAAAACTTCCTTCAGTCATTTATTCTATCTTATACGAACAATACACTTGGCCATATGAGAACAAAAATTGATAAACAAGGGATATGAATATGCCATCAGCAGATTTTGAAGTGATATGGATCGCTGAAGAATTGGAGAAAGGATAAGATTGAACTCTGTCCATTAAAGTTTGAAAATTTGCTATCTTAATATAAACTGTGCACTGATTATGTATGTGTATGAGAGATGATCCAGATCAACTGATGAGAGCTGGTTCAACATGAAATATATATATATATATATATATATATATATATATATATATATATATATATATATATATATATGAGATTATTTATTTTTTTCACATGTATGTTGAAATGTGTATCAGTTGTATAAGGTGGAGTGAATGATTGATAGTTGCTAGAAAGTCTGGATTCAAATATCCTCTAATTATATATACATATATTTTAATAATATAAATAGGATATGTTATATGTATGATTTCCAAAAGATTAGAGACTCTAATAAGTATAAATTAAGTCGAGATCAAAAAGGTTAATTAAAATGACTTTAGTGAAAGCTTTTCATCATTTAGCTCTTTAAGTTCCTTATCTATACCATTACAATCCTAAAATGAACATGAATTAATAAGGATGCTAGCTTCAATGAATATAATAAGACTTTTTATGATAGTAGCCTGTCTTGTGGTCAGATAAAATGTATCTAGATTAACAGTATTTCAACTATATATGAATAAATTTGTATTTATTTATATCTTTTAATTACCTAAAATAAGTAAGATTCATAGGTTTTAATTTTGTAATAATAATAATAATAATAATAATAATAATAATAATAATAATAATAATAATAATAATAATAATAATAATAATAATAATAATAATAATAATAATAATAATAATAATAATAATAATAATAATAATAATAATAATAATAATAATTTTTTACATCAAGTAATAATAACTCAGTGAATAAACTCAGTATATGATAACTACCTGATAGTTAAAACTCATTGTGATGTTAAACGATAAACATAAGTTTATAATCGGAGGAAAATTTATATTTGCATTCATTTATTAAGTATGCAAAATTTACAAAGTTTATAAATTATTCGAATTTGACATTATAGTAATCTAAAATCTAATTTAGTTATTCAAATATTAAGTAATTGATTAATAGCAATTTTGAAAAATTGTTGTGACTTTCCTTTGATCATATATAGATTTAAGATACTTTTCATAACTAAGCACATACATACACATATTAAATATTCCCTTAAATAAATAATTAAAGAACCTTGAAATGGAATTGAAAAGTTGATGAAATGATAAACACACAATATTCATAACACACATCTTAATTTTAAAAATTCAATGTCTTCTGTGTTATCACACATCTGGTGAATGTTAATGATCCCAACACTGTTTAAAATTCCTTTGTAATAAATCACTGATATAATTTTGTTCCCCAGTATTTATTATTTTAATTCTATTCAGTGGTTCTCATACCAAAAAGTTCTATCTCTTAGGTCTCTTAGTAGGATACATATAATATCCAGAGATGCTAAACATTTATTTTGAGATATTCATCAAAATTTTGCCATTATATATTATTTCTAAAATAATAATAATAATAATAATAATAATAATAATAATAATAATAATAATAATAATAATAATAATAATAATAATAATAATAATAATAATAATAATAATAATAATAACAACAACAACAACAACAACATGGTCCACTACAATGTGATATGATCCACAAGTATTGGAATGTGCATAAACATTACACCAGTTTATTAAAGATTTTGATAATATGAATAAGAAAACAATTCTAATATTTACATATATCATCTAGGTGTAGTAATAAAAATATGAGAAATCAATATTTAATTATTTACAATACAAAATATATAATTTTAATTACTAGTATCTTTTGGGTTTTCCTGATGACAGTATCACCATTATCTATGGGCTTTCATGTTCTATTTGCAACGAACATGTATGTATACATTATTCAAATTTTAATGTGAATATTCATAATTACCATTAAAAGTAAATAAATCTTTTATAGGGTATTAATTGCATTTCATTTGCTATTGAGCCTTAATTTGAATGTAAACTTGCTGTTTAAAGTAGACATTACCTTTCTCTTTAGTTATTAATGCTAGGTTTCTCTTCAACATATAAGTTCTTAAGAAAATACATATCTCCTTGTTCTTTATAACAAAAAAATCTTTATCATTACAAAACTTTTTCTTTGGGAAATAAGCAATATCTACATATGAAAAGAACACATATGTCAAGGGAATGAAACAAGGTCGCCTCTTTTAGTGACTTTCTTGTTGTCTCTTTTGTTTCCCAGTGATATATTCTTGAAGCATTGCTTCATAAAATTTACCAAGTGATTAATAGTACAGTTAAAATCATTTTAATACCATTTACAAGTACATACATAAAAAACAAATTTATACACATGTAAGTGCAATATATTATTTATTTATTAGGTCCTATTGAAATATGTATATGCTAAAATGATTTTATGAAATAGATTTGAATTATGACTTTACTCTTGAAAGTGAAATGTCATTTTAATCTTTATTGAAATGAAACATATTTTTTCTAAAATCACATGAACATATGATTGTTTTAAAAGGATAAAAAAATTATACTAAAATGTTCTACATTTATGTTTTTATTTAAAAATATGATTATCATATGGTGAGATTAAAATTATGGAAGGCATTGACTAGGCATATCAAGAATTACAAAAAATCCTATATATATATATATATATTATGGTGTATATTTAACACAATATATATACATATATATATATATATATATATATATATATATATATATATATAAAAGAAATATAATGGACATTAATTATGACACACAGTTTTTCAATTTGCAGAAGTACTTTTGGTTAGTTCCATAACCCTTTTCAACTGCCATTAAATTAAAAAAAAACACAATGAAAGCAAATGTCATCAACTCAAATCCCATGAATCCTGAATTTTAATGTTAGCAAATTGCCTATTAATTATATTCATTTTATTTCTATTTATTAAAATTGCCTCCTCAATTTTTCTTTTATTATGGCTTCTTTCTTCATAAAGAATCTTAAGCTTTCAATTTCTCTTGCTTTATATATCTCATATTTTATCCACATATTTTATGGTGCCTTAGTTGTACACATTTTTAAAAAAGAATAAATGATATTCTGCTTATATATTTAATTAAAGAGTATTTATTATAATACTTCATGCAAAGTTTAATAGATGATAATTATTCCATGGCTATAGGTGAAGTAGAATGTTTGGTTTGAGACCTTGAAATTTAATAAATGGGTCATGTTGATATTGAATTTATTTAGTAAAAGATAAATGTTTCCTAAATAAGGAATAATAATGTGATACCAATATAATGGTTCTTATGAATATGAGAAATATTGGGGTTTTATAAAACGTGGAATAATCATTGTTTATTTAATAAATCTTAAAATATTTAGGACATGTTAGAAATCTTACTGCAGGAAACCTTTATTGATTTGTATGTTTGTGTAAGCAACATTGTCCGTCACACATCAATGCACATACCTGCAAGGTATTTACCAGCGTTTTTTATAAAGAACTTTATGATATAAGGGCACTATAGAAATATTAATCTAATTATTTATATACTTTATTTGTTTTATCCAATATTTTGTTTAATAAATTGTTTTGATTGTTGTATAAACAATGGCTCTGCGTTTTAATCATCATCATCACTCTCATGTTAAATTTATACACACCGTCTATTATTATAGTTATTGTAGTATAATTTTAGTAATAAAATTTTCGTTATACTCTAGCCAGTTTTGTAAGTGAATATTATATACATTAAAATTATCATATATCACATTCACACTAGTGTTATAACTCATTATGTATGCTAATGTATGTGCTGGATTCAATATCAAATTTTTCATTTGTATTCAACCATAACTTATGGAAACTATTTAAGAGTTTTATATTATTTGAAGATTATTAGAAATAATCTGTGGGTAAATATTACTTTGATACTCATAATGTTATGCTAGACACACGTCCTGTTTTATTATTAGTGATCAGAAATTTATTAACATATAATATATAATAAATGCTAAATAAACCCTGAAATTGAATTTAAATGCTAACATTTGCATGTAATTGTATGGTAATAGATGCTATTCAAGTGGCATGTATTTTTTCTTAGTGATTGTATTACTATTTTGAATGGTTAAGCTAAGTGTTAGGCAGTCACCTATTGGTGATTGAGGTAAATTCTATTCTAAAATGTCACCCTAAGCATTGCATGATAATAGATGATAAATTTTGTTACAACATTGTAATTGTAAATTGGATGTCAAATCTTGTATAATGAGAAACAAAAAATGTTTAACTTAAAATAAGAAGTATTATATTAAATTCTTATCTTAAATCAATTTAATTAAATATATTAGCAACTGTAGTTTAAATATATTGGGAGGTTTGATTTTAACAATTCATTAATGTTCACTTATTTTTATTAGATGTATTCAATATTTTTGCTATGCTAAAAGAAAAAAAAATAAAATTGCTAGAATTATATTATTTTTTTGGTTTAATGTAATTACATATTTTATTTACATAAATATAGAACTTGAAAGTATGTGTGTATAGATATTTAATTACCTAAGCAATTTTTGAAATAAAGAAAATTAGTTTTTTTTTCTATATGTGAAGTATTGTCAGGGTGTCTTATTTAAAAATTACACAAAAATGTAAAGGGTCTAAATAATGATAATTAAAAGTCATTTATTTTAAATAAATAAGAAAAATTTTCCATAACATTTGGAAAATTTATTAAAAATCTTTTAAATCAAAAAATTCATTTAATTTTGAATTCAGTTATAAAATTTCTATGGCTTTAGTCTTGCAACCTTGGATATGATTGACACAATTGAAAAATTATAAATTAATTTTTTTTAGAAATGGTCATTCATTCTTTCTTGTTTTCAAATTCAATTCATGTATTGTGAAGAAAATAAAATGATTCTGCCTAAATAAAAATTTGGGAGCTGGGCATGATCTTTCAAGCCATTACTTCCATAAGTATGCAATATCAGGGAAAACCCATTACTGAAGGATGATCATGTCTCAATGAGATAAAAACAATTTTCCAGGAGAAATAATTAGACGTTAAACCCAGATCAACTAATAATATTTGTAAGTTAAAAAGAAAAAACTATCATTTCAATTTGTTTATAATGGTCAATTCTTAAATTTATTTGTAGACCAAGTAAATATTAACATTAATTCTGATACTCTCTAGCTTATTTAACTTAACTGTTTTATATAATTAATGATATAAATTATTTACAAAGGATTTTCATAGTATTTACATTATTCATCTATGAATGTATTCTTAGTTTGGACAACAGAAAAAAATCTATTATCTGGAAGAAGCTTGTTTATTTTATATTATCAAATTATATTTAGTATTTTGTAGTTGTTAAAAAATATTATTTTAGCTCTCAGAAATTTTAGCAGGGAAGCTAGTATCATCCAGGTAAAACAGATCATTTTATAAAAAATATTTACATAATATACTATATCATATTTAAGATACCATACAAATTATGGTGAACTTCACTGAAAGTGAACTCAGCTTTAGTTCATAAAGAAGAAGGAAGCTACTCCATTATGCAGACAAATAAAAACGAATTTGAATTACAAACAATATTGAAATAAAATATTAGTTTTCTACTTCACCTTTGAGTAGTAAGTAATTTATATTGTGCTTTACGCAAAAAAGTGAAGCTTGTCTAAATCTTATTAAAAAGTTATATGGCTAAGCACTTTCAAAGAACTTGAGTCTCCATAATCATAGCCTACTTTTAACTGAAGTTTAGCTGTGGTTTATGTAAAATTTATCAAATTTTGTAACGTCCATTTTCTGGAGATTGCAAAGCATGATTCTTTCCGATTTATTGCACAATTGTCATTTGCAATAAAGCACACCTCTTTAATTTTGTTTCATATCATTATGTCCAGTGCATAGTGCCCTAGCCATAATGGGTTTGAACACATGGCCTGTTGTTTTTTGGTGCTCGAAGAATATGGATCTATTTTCATAATTATTTAAAAATTCTTAGGTCAATGGAACAGTTAGAATAATCACTTTAATTCAGACATTAAGTTATGTGCATATTTATGTTCCATGTTTGCATGAGAGTATAATTTAGAAATTTAATTGCAGTTCATTCATAGATAATATTTTGGTTATTATTTTTTGATAGTTTTTAATTAATAGTTATTTATATTTAATTTAGAATACTGTGTTATTTTAGTTCATAGGGTATTTATTGTGTTTATAATAGGTTTTAAGTGAGAGGTATATTTAATATCTGGTCTTATTTTGCACAAATAGATGACTTTTTTTTTAAATTGGAACCTAAAGAAAAGAAATTTTATCATTGATATGGGCATGAAATACATATGTGTATGTGGTGTTGTTAATAGAAACTAAATGCTAGTTGCTAAATAAATAATTATATTCACAGTTCTGAGCAACAAAGGTAATAAGTCTGAGTGAGACACCCCATTGCTCAATCCTTCAAAGAACATATAGTCAAAATATGATAAGGTTAAAATGAGATTTGTAAAGACAATGATTGGTTATAACTCCAATAAACTGCTGAAATTGCATATTATTAATGAATATTAATTTAATTAAAACTAAATGATATCATTGTCCAAACTTAAGGAAATTTAATTGATTACTTAAGACAGTCTGGTTTTGTTGTACTTATTTGAAAGACACGTGCATTTATAAATATGGTAGCTTGTTTAACACATAAGTTCCTGCTTTAACACATAAATGTTTTCATAGGATTAAAATCTTATTATGAAAATATCATAATGAATCTGCTTTTTATTTATTTTTAAAAAATAATTTTATATTCGAACCATTATACAAGAAGAATGGAAATATATAATCAATACTTTACATATTAACTATACTAACAATCAGACAGGGTATTGTCTATAAATACACAGACCACCATTACTTTTTAAAACTAATAGACCTGCTCTATGACTGCTAAAAAGCAAAATACTTCTCCTGTAAATAGTTTTAGTTATATTAGCTATTGAACATGGATGCCATCAGAAAAATTAATGGGAATATCTATAAAAGAAGATTTTAAATGATTCTAGTGCTTGATTCATTGGCTAGCTCAATGAAACTCCCCTGATTTAGTAATCAGATATTGCACATTTTAAAACAAAATATAATTAACAAATTTTGTCTTAACCAAATTTCATATAGTGAGATTTGGAGATAAAAAAAATCCAGGCCAAATTAACAATTAAATAACTTATTTATTTGCACAATTGATGACATATCAAATTATAACAACAAAAAATAATAAAATAAAATAAAATTGAACTAATACAAAATTATTTTAGCATAATTAATTTCATCATAAATTGGGAAGTAAGAATTTACATATTTTTAGATTTAGCAAAGTTTATTAGGAAAATATAAATCATGTCCCTTGTTTTTCAGTTTAAGACCAGTCTTTGATCTAAGTCTTGGTTAGAGATTTTTTTGGAGTGATCATCCCTGATTTATTTTTGACAGTGTTTAAAGTTATGAACATTGTTTTTGCATTGGCTTCCAGTTTCCTTAATGGCTTGTAGCTTATTATTTCCAGGATAGTGTCTATCTTTATTTAATTGTCTAACCACAGTCTTGGATGTTTAATGGGCATATGTCTCAGCAATTTCAGGTCAAGGTTTTGATCATATCACAGGCTTTCAATAATTAATAGAAACTTCATGGTGAAGAGACTGAATAAACACCATTTTTGTGATCTAGCAGAATATGATTGTATTAGGATGTCTGCAGAGATTCTTATACATCACTTGAGTCACAAAACTAAAAATCCTCTATAGTGATGGCTAAAAAGTCAGCAATATGATAGTAAAATTACAGTATCAGAATAGCTTGAATAATCTGAATAATCGGAATAACTAAATAATTAAACTAATAAAATTTTTTATCTTGTATATCAATGACTGTACCATTGGCTTGAACAATGATCCATGTTAATCAGTTTTCATTTTTTAAAATCTATTTAATCTTTTTAATCATAGCATTAATTATCCAATCAGTTTACTGTTTTTCAGTAAAACATAATCCCTATTTCTATCTTTCTTTAGATAATTATTTAAAATTTAATATATATATATATATATATATATATATATTCTGAATATTTTTAAATGTTTTTATCAGTTTTCATTTTTTAAAATCTATTTAATCTTTTTAATCATAGCATTAATTATCCAATCAGTTTACTGTTTTTCAGTAAAATATAATCCCTATTTCTATCTTTCTTTAGATAATTATTTAAAATTTAGATATATATATATATATATATATATATATATATTCTGAATATTTTTAAATGTTTTTATGTAAGGCATTTGTTTTATATATCTGGACTATTACATGTTGGTGCCCAGATTTTAGGGGCATGAAACAGACATTTCTAGGGAGGTTCAGCCAATGGACTGGGTTAATCTTCTTTCAAACTTTCCACACTATACAACTCTGATGGATTTACTTGACTAACAACCAATTGACACACCCAACCATGAATAGATAAACTTCAAATGAAACATTGAATACAAGTCAACAGATGCATATGAATTGATAAACTAAGACCATAAATAACTAATAAGCTAAATTCAAGTGCATGAATCAGGTGAATAAAAAGGGACAGGCTAAAAATAAAATGGTAAGGATTTGCAAAAGGTTCTATTGGGTATAATTATCTGTATTTATAATGAAAAAAATAGCATTATACCTAACCATTAGAAAAGGAGTTTAATGATACTTTGAATGGGAAACAGTTATTAAGCATCAGTATGAAACATTCTGAAGACCTATAGAGTACTAGCAATAGTGACATAGAAGGTGATACTATGAAGTAGAAGATGATACTACTAGTATTGGGGGGATGATCTTTATAGATCCAAACACTTGGGGGGGCCTATGGCTAAGGTTGATTACCTCCACAGACACATGTCACAGAATGAGTGATACTGCAAATTCATGGAACACACAGTGATGAGATAACTCCAACATCTAAAATTAAACTAGCACAGGCTACAAGAAGTAACCTGACCATGGAATGAATGTTCCAAATATTCATGAGCAGTACAAAGGAAGAAATGAACAATAAGAACAGTAATTTGGAAGCAAGGTTGAATGATGTGAACAGTGACATCAGTAGCATGAAGGGAGAGATGAACAACATGAAGTGAGAGATGAACAAAAACATGGGCAAAATGAAAGAAGAAATGGATAATAGAATGATAAATATGGAGGAAAATATAATGGTGAACATAGATAATGTTAGGGCAGATCTATAATTAGAAATCAAGAATATAGAAACTAGGCTGTCTGCTGACATGGAGCAGTTGTCAATAAACCTGAGTAATATGCAAAAGGATAATTCTGAAATGAAATGAACACTGAACAAGCTGAGAAGTGAGATAGATGAGAAATGTAAAGTGCCAGCAATGACTTGATGAATTTATATCTAGCATCATTGGGCAATTGAATATCAAATGTGGTGAAGTATACAGGAGTCAGGAGTACAGGAGTCAGGAGTATTAACTGTGCTACTATTAAAGTATAATTGAAGTTTACGATAAATTTTAGCAAACATTTTTTGGATATTTTATAAGCAATTATTGTTTTCATGCATCTGTATAAAATGAAATAATGATATGAAAGATTGGATAAAATGTTTTGTTAAAAGAAAAAAATGAATTATATGGTGCCTGACAATGACATTTTGTAATCAAACAATTGTTATTATGATGTGGTAGCCTCTTTAAATGCAATATTGTATGGTCTGCCTTTATTCATCAAGGGTATCTTATGTTCTTCAAGATCTAGCCAGGTATTGCAAATAGGGGCTGTGTGTAATGGCCATTATTATTCTATTAAATAATATATTGTTAAAAACATATGTTCCAGTCTATTTCCTGATGTTTAAAGTCAGGTGTCACCTATATATTATATAAGATAAAAAAATCATTGAAATATGGTTAGTCTGAACATTACAATATATATATATATATATATATATATATATATATATATATATATATATATATATATATATATATATATATATATATATATATATATATATATATATAACTTTGTGCTTTGCCAGTGAAAATAGACTTTTACATATTTAATGTATTTAAGTATAAAAAAAAATTATAAAGGGAAATTTTTCATTAACTTAATCTTATTGTAAGTTAACTTTATTATAATTTTATAAATATATGCCAATTTAAATTATTAATTATTTAAAGTATTTTGTAAGCCCTGAAGACCATTTTAATACTTTACTGTATTAATTTAAACTTGTCTATGGTTGAAGTAATTTTAAGCAAGAAATTAGTACTAATTTGTTAAGATTGTGTTAATATTATTCTTTGGTATCTCAAATTTTAGTGTTTAAATGAGTAGGTCTAAGTTTAATATTAGATGTTAATGTTGAATTTTCATACTTATAATAAAGCAGTTAGTTTAAATTAACTATCAGCAAATGTATATTCACAAGCTAATGTCATTAAGATTGAATAGAGAAAGATAAAGATAGATTCGTTAATTTAAAAGACAAAAATTGGTTTACTAGTGTTAAAATAATTGATTTCTCAATTGAAATGACTTCAGTATACATATGTGTAAGTGTGCTTATATTTATTAATTTCAGTTTACATTTTATTGTTTTATAGTGTTGAACATTATTTTAAGTATCTGTAATTTAACTAAGATATTAAATTGAACCATAGTGAACTTTTGATTTGTTTATTTAATATATTCTGGAAATGGTTATAAAGAAGTTATGTAATATACATATATTAAAATATATTTTATTCATTGTATTCTATTTTATTTTATTGTAATAATTTTATTCTTTTAAAATGTTTATCTCGGACAACACGTGTTAATTAAAACGTCTAAAAAATATTTAAATGAGTTTCTACTTTTAGTTTAACTCCACAGATACTAAATTAACTTTTAGCCTTAAGGTAGGAAAATTAAAAGCAAGTTGTAAAAAGACGTTTTTCTGTCAATCAAAGAGAGTGACATAACTAGGTGTATAAAACGCTCCACACACTGAAGGTTTGAACTTTTTACTGAACTATAAGAACTACCATACCTGTAGCAGAAACAGACACGCAAATAAAAAGAAATAAAAAAATTGTCAGATATAGAATTAATTAGAAGTTTGAAATTTTTTCAAATTATTTATTTTTAGTAATAAGTATCTTTAAAAGCTTTTAAATTCAAGTATTAAAGTTTCAAACTGAAATCATGGAAAATCCAAAAGTTAACATTGTTTAAAGAGGAGGAAAAGCAAAGTAGCACAAATAGACAAATAAGATTTAAAGAACATGATTATTTATCTAAATCTTGAACTGTGAATCTAATCACGGCAATAAGATGTTGAAGAAGTAACTGTGAGGTATATAATTATAAATTGGAAGCGGGGGGGGGGTAAAATTATCATAAGAGAAGATTATATTATAACTTAACTAGTATGTGGTGTATGCTGTAAATATAAAGAGCTTTTGTAGTTTGTAAGAGTGAGTTGAAGTTTCTCCTCATCTTAAAATTTATTTTTTAATTATAATTAGAGTATTTATCATGTTTAATAAATATTCTAATGTTTATCAAATCGTAATACTATAGTCTAATTAATACTTGTTTAACGCCTAACTTGAGTGTCTATTTTTCATGGTAGTATCTAACTTTAATGTTTCTCTCTCTCTATCTTTTAGTTATAATTTTAGTTCTCTTTATATATATATATATATATATAGAGAGAGAGAGAGAGAGTAAGAAGATTCCATAAAAAGAGAGAATTGACATGAAAAAAACGTATGGTGTTAATATAGTGTAATACAAGCATAGACAAAAATAAATACAGACAGATATATGTAAAAAACAAAATTGATTGTCAATAATGTAGTTTCATTTCATTTATATCTTATCAAGCAATTTTAACATTCTAAATAACTTACATTATATTACTTTTGATATATTTGTTTAAAATATACTGCTTTCATTTAGTAAATAAAGTTTGTTGATTTATTATGAAGTAGTAATAACTGGAATCAAAATAACAATCAAGAAAATTAAAATACGCAATTCAAAATTAATTATATGATGCTGTTAAATGTCAAGCTTTTTGTAATAATAAAATATTTATTAAACAGATGAAAGTTGTTTATTGTTAAGATTTTTTAATAACTGTTGTATAGATGTAGCAAAATTTTATATGACATATCAATATTTATTAAAGAAATGTTTTTCATAAACAGATAAAATTTATTAGAAATTATTTTTTATTTACAGTAATTAAATAGCTATCCTGTTGTCAGGTTGTAAAACTTCTTTCTTCACAGCTTTTGAACCCCAAAATAAAGATTTTTGGATATATTTCTAGTTTAGAAGGGTAAAAATAATCTCACTTTTATCAATTGAACGGAAAAACTGTGCTCAGTCTATATCTCTAAGACTTTATGCCAATTGACTTTAGGAGTAATAATCATTATAAATTTGATAAGCAATCATGCAATAATTAATTAAATTACAGGAACACCTGTGATATTTTTATTATGGTTAACTATATTATTTTCATACTATTTTCAACATGGCATGGATTGCTATAAAAATTTATACACTATCTAAAATATTGAATCATTTCTAATAAAAATTTTGACATATATCAAGAAAAATATCAAACCTTCATTCATTGTTTAATTATTGTACAGAGATACTAATTAAATTAGGTTGAATAATTGAAAACTTTGCCATTTGAGAAATTAAATCCATGGATTTGACTCTCACATGAGTCATTCTATCACACTATACTTAACCATGCATGAAAAATAGTAATTAGTGGAGATGCAAGGAATTTTTTTAATGCTATTTAAAATTCATGGAGAACATATAACTCCATCATTGTGATTTTAAGTATATATTTGATCTCATCATATGATAAAACTTGTCTTTCAAAATAAGTAAGCAATAATGGAGTCAAAAAAATATATTAACTCCTAATTACAACAATTAAATCATTATATTTTACAGTTAGAAAAAAATTAATTAATAGGGTTTTTTTATAGTGATTTTCATTAAGTTTGCTATAAAATAATTTTTGGTTTTAATTTTGCACTACTATCATAATAATTATCTTGTTATTTATTTAAACTAATTTTAATTTATTTTTTAGAATAAGCTATAAATCAATAAAAATTACAGTAATGATGTCTTTTAGCAATATTATACTTTCACTGTTTTCATATTGTTTTTATTGTTTAATCTTGAGAATTACATACATATTGTAACACTTTATATTTAAATTTAGGGTTTATTTTACACACTATAAAGTGCTAGTTAATCAAACTATTAAAAAAAGAATATTCCATTTATGTATGAGTTTGGACATTTCAAGAACATAGTAATATTTCCCGATTAACTGACATAATAATTTATTATGGTTCAGATTGCCAGCCAAATTAGTTTTTAATTTATTTAAGAGGACATCAGGATTTGTGGATGCACTGATTTTCCACCACATCACATCATATATTTTTACAGTAAATAATTAAAGATAAATTTTTTAAGGCTTTTTTCCAACATTCACATATTTAACAAATATATTGACATAACTAATTTATACATTTCTCATACAATTATTTAACAATAAATCTAATAAACTAAAAATGCACAATGAAAGGTTTATCTTATTGCATATTCTTTTATTATGGTAAATTAAAATATTTAAATGAGATCTATTAATAAAATAAGAAAAAACATACACATGCTTATCCAGATAATAACATACAACAAATAATTAATTCAAATAGTTCATATTTCTATTCTCTTCTTAAGTTTCTCCAATAAACCATGAATGAAACAGTTCATCAAATAATAAAACAGAAAGTCTCTATCAGTATTATAAACTTACAGTTAGGTTCATTCACAAACATTGAATCAGCCACTAGTTAGGGTATGAATAATAACTTACCAGGAAGTTCCACAGGTTTATGCAGATTGTAGATCCTAGCATACATGTATTTCTTGGGATTTTTTTCTAACAGCATTTTCACATTCCTGGTCTATTTTAAGGTTAGGCTTGAAAGCTTTTTGGAGTGACCTTTTTATGATGAAAGAAGGTGTCCACAAATGCTCCAGTTTCCACTTCAACATGACAACTTGATTCAGCATCTGGATAGTCCTGGATAGAGAATTTTTCTTTATCCTGGATTATGAAATAGCCAGCCAAAAGTACCCTCTTTGCAGTTGTCTGTTTTGTTTTACATTTTGGCCAGGTTTAGATTCCTTTGCATACTAATTTCAAATTTTTTTTTGTTATCAGAATTTACAAGTTGATAATGCTTTTTAGCTACAAAGTCTTTTTTTAAATAAATTCTTTTGGACATTTTTAATTATCGGAAAAACTTCAATTGTAATCATTTATGTTTGGAATGTCTTTCTTTTATCTGGATAAAAATCTGTATGCATGCTATTCCCTCCACTTCTAAGTAGCAGATAAATAACTTAGTGTTGTGAACATTAATTATTAACACAAAGTCTGTAAATGTTGCATTAAAACATTCTGTAAATAATTTTTGAACTGGAAAAAATAGAACATTCATCAACATACTGTAAATTCTAAATATAAGAAATAAAAGTTCTTATTTTTGCTTTTAATCAACTCAAATTAAAATTCTCATTATCAACACTGTATTGCATCTTGACTCCTGTCACATCAAACCATCTATAAACAGATTTATCTACTGATAAAATGTAGACCTTAATAAAATTAGCAGCAAGATTAATATATAAGTAAGTAAAGTATTATTAAATACAAGATAGTCAATAAGAAAATGATTTAAAAATAAATTATCAAATAAAGCAAAAAATTATGCTTTAAACTTGTTAACTGAGACAGAAATAAAAAAAAAATAGATTTTATGTAATAGAACTTATAGAACATTTAGTATGAATTGAGCTTTACAATATTTATTTGCAGTTATTCTAACTCAAGAATAAAAAAGTTAGAAAATAAATAAATATGAATATTGCATCACAAAACATACCTAATCCGTATACACATAACCTAAATTATTTTATTAATGTTTTGAAAAACTATTTTTTAAATTTCTGATTTTAAATTTTAATCTAACTGAAGCTCAATTATATCTTCTAAATAAAAATAATCTATTATTTTCTTGTAAATAGAAAAAAAAATCATATAACACTTTTGGGGGAGTTTGGTAATACTTGTTTGTTCTAATAACCAATCCATCAAAGTAGCATTTTTACAATAACATATTTAATATTATCACAACAATTCAATTGCAGAACAAACCAAATCACTAATCTTTCACTCCTACTAACTTAAGTTTTGTATTTTAAGAAATTGTCAGTGTCTTTATGTTAGAGCAATGATAGAATCATTATCTCATGTTACATAATAAATTTGGAATAATGTCATCCCTATATATAATTAATTTAATTAAAAGTGTTATATGAACTATCTTATGGTTAGCATGTTTAATGCATTATCAATACTTGGGAGTCTTTTTAGTCTCAATAACACCCTTTAACATTTAAAAAATATAAACCATTTGTGAATCAATAAGATGAAACACTAAATAAGTTTGATAAAAGAGAGAAAGAAAAAAATTACATCATTTAACATTTAAAAAGTATAAACGATTTGTGAATCAATAAGATGAAGCACTAAATAAGTTTGATAAAAGAGAGAAAGAAAAAATAATTAACTCAAGATACATTCTAATATAAGATATATTAAAAAACACAGAAATGAATAAACAGAAAATAGAAAAAATAAAATTTTATAGATAATTTAGAGAAAAATAGATAATTGTGATAAATTGCAAATGTAAGAAAATTTATGGAATGTTATTATGAAGATATTTTTAATTTTTTTTTTTTAAACTCAAAGAAGTTTTTGTTTTGCTGAATAGATGATGTAAGCAAATATCGTATGTTGTCTAATTGATTTTAAATATTTTTTAACAACATTATGCCTCTTAATTATAAAATTAAATTATTTATTTACAATATATTGAGTGTGAAAAATGTAATTATCTATCACGCATTTTAATTATTAACTACAAGTTATAATTGTAAAATTAAATTTCAACATTTTAAAAATCAAAAATTAATCCTTTAATTATAGTAAAAAAATTATATCTCTAACAAGCTTATTAATTATTAACTATAAATAATTACTGTAAAATTAATTTCAACATTTTAAAAATCAAAAAATAACACTTTAATTATATTAAAATAATTATATCTCTAGTTTTTAATTAACCACATTAATATAATTTTAGCACATGGACTTACAGTGCTTAACTAATAAGATATCATAAAGCAAACTAATAGAGATTCCAACCAGGAGATAGATTCAGTAGTCGCTATTTTAAGGTCTTCAATTCTGCACCTGTGCTCATAAATCCGACAGTCATTAACTAAGTAGTCCATTATTTGTAGTGGGTCACATTTAGAAAGATCAGTATCTGACAAAGACTATTTATAAAAAAAGATGAATGAAGCAGTGATGGATTGTCTTGAATCTGATTAGGCTACTCTAATTGCATCTAAGAAAATTAAATCCAGCTGACTTTATTTTTGAATCTAGAAAAAAAGTATTTGAAATCTCATAAGAATTCCATGTTTCATTCAATAATTTTTAATTGTAGATTCTTTGATGAACATCCAAAATGGGGATCTTGAATTTAAGTCAAATTTTAGGTAGTAAACTATATTTTGAATTATTGGCAAGTCTGAACTGCTTAAAAGTTTTATATAAACTTTCTATAAAACAATTTCTCTTCTGAGATCTGGTGAAGAAATATGGAAAAGAAAAGAAAGCCACTGCAAAAAATAGGAGTAAGTGTACCAGTAATATATCTCATGGTAATATTTAATTTGACATTTACAAATTTTGTTTGATAACATTTTTCTCCATCAGGAGCAGAATATTTACCAATGGAAAATGTTAATTCTAAGGAAATTATCTATAATATACTTATATTATAACCCGAAGTTGTAACAGCCAATTTTTAAAAAAGGTTATTCCTAGAAATTAATTTTGATTTAACCGTAGCTAATTAAGGAAAATAAGTTAAATTACTATTTAAGATCATTCCTAAATAGTGTAATGTAGACTTATATTTCAGACTACTATTGCAAAAGAATACACTCAAATTATAAGATAATTTTCTGCTACTTAGTTAAAAAATGAATATATTTCATTCATTTGATTAGAAGTAAGACCCCAGAGATATTCTAACTTTTTATATCTTTATTGAAGCCTTTATTGCAATGCTCAGGTTCAAGCCCTTCTCATTGCATGTTTTAGTTTAACTACCAAACCTATCTGTGCTCGGTTCAAACCCTATCAAAATATTCATTTTAATAAATAAACACATAAACTTTTCTATCATGGCTGGGTGTGTGGCATTATATACGCACATATAAATAAATGCTGTAAATACATAGGCTAGTAGTTCTTACAGTGAATATAATGTTTGAAATTTTATATTTTATAAAGAAATGAATTATGTTATAATTTAAGTAGTAGAAATGTCAATTTATTAAATGTAAATTCGTATGTGGATGTATGATTCACTTTATATAATAATATCTATAGAGTGTCATGATTTTATTTTGTAAAAGAGCAAAAAGTTTTTAGTTAAATTAGTTAAAAATAAAAAAAGTTATCCATAAACCGATTTGCATTTAAGTCCACTGCACCTGTAGTTAAATCAAAGTTTGAAAGTTGATAATTGCTATACTCAAATTTGTTTATGGTGAAAGTGTATTCATTAAAATCACTGGAGCAAAACTATTTGACACCTAAAAAAGGTTCTGAGATGCCATGGTAGCCTAAACAAAAGTATTTTGATCAAATTGGGAAACTTACAATTTAGTGTGATATTTTAGAATTAATGGGTTTCCAGGTGAAACAGGTTCTTTTCTAGTTAAGCACTTTGAAATAAAAGTATAAATAGGGTATATTTTAAGCTTGAATTAGGGAGTCATTAATTTTAGAAGAGTGTCACCATACACAATCCATATCAGTTCTATCTTTGAAAGATCTGACTGGAGAAAGGCAATGGCTGCTTCTAAATCCATGAAAAAAATGGTGTGACAACTGCCAGCTGATGCTTCAACTATCAGATCTGCAACATGAAACTGTCCAGCTATGCTCACTCAAGAAAACCATCATGATACCTGTAAGCTAAACAGCTGCCTAATCAGTTCAACTAATTGGTAATGCCAATCTATAACTGCAGAACTCTGTGTTAATGAACTATTATTCTAAATCCAAATTTTCTACTTAAAAGTTTAAAGCTAGCAAATGATAATTTAATATAATTTTCTAAATCCTATATATGTTTCATTATACAGGCTCATTAAAGTAAAGATTATATTATGGGTATAACTTGCCTATATCTTTACAAATATCTTAATTAAACTAAATGTAACTTACACTAATTTCTCTGTCTATTACTGTGGTTGAGCTTATAATATTTCTTTACAGCTATTTTTGTTATTTATATGCCAATGCTTCGAAACAGTGAGCATTTAAACATAATAATGTTTGGAGATATAATTACAAATATTTTCCCATAACTATTTTCTTAATGACATTCTCCATGCTCAATGGTTCGAATTTCTATAATTCTTATTCAATTCTAAAGGTATTGTGACTTACTATTAGATTCCCATCTTAATGAGATTTCCGATTAGAGTAATGTACTAGTCTTAGTAATATTAAAGTATATTTAGCAATTATTTGGCCAGTCAATCAAATATACTTTCCAACCCCTCGTAATAATTTCTATGTATAGATTGAAACCTATAAATCAGTGTTTTATTATATTTTTGTTATCCCTCTAATGTTACTTGATTATATAGCATTGTTAGAATTGGCGCATAGTAGTAATACTGACCAGGCTATTGTTCGAGTATCTCTGTGATAATAATTAATGTCATACTTTCACTTGATGGATTAGATATATTGAATTCACATTCAATGTTTGATGTTTTTCTGCATTTTCTTCTCAAGATGGGACCTTGGGAAAAAACTACCCCACGTTACCTTCTTTTGGGGTGCATACTAGTAAGACCTAACATATAATTCCAGGCAGTTATGTTAGCCATCCTGACCTTTTAGCAGCTTGATGCTCAATCTCAGGGTACTGGTGTTTGTCACAAAAACCCTTGACTTTAATCTATCTGCAGGGTGCTCTGTTATTGTAATTTTCTGTTTCTGTAGCATGTCAGTGATCTCATGCAGACAATTTTGAGTCCTGTAATTTAATTATTCAGTATTAAACTGAAATTTATATCTTTGGTTTCTAAGTTAAATCTCTACCCTGAGCATATTTTGCTTAAGACTGGTACAGCATTTTTATAATAGCAGCTACCACTTTCAATAGGAATTGGCATAACCTAAGGTAGGCACCACTAAGTGATATCTTTAATTATGTCAACTCTAATTATTAAAAGTTTTAATGAGGAGAAATACTAATTCTCATGTTAAAAAGCCCATGTGCTTTTCCCACATTAATTTTTGTACTGTTTGATTAATAAATATATGTTAAATTTATTCCAGTATTCATGTGATTTCTCATTCTTATTTCAATCCAATTCAGTCTTATATATATATATATATATATATATATATATATAAGACTGAATTGGATTGATATATATATATATATATATATGTGTGTGTGTGTGTGTGTGTGTGTGTGTGATATAACCATCTATGCATTGATTATAATTTCTGAATGTTAACTTTAATTTTGTGCTGGTAGCAATTAAATTAGTTAATATATATATATATTTATAAATTCCCAAGTCTCCTGTTTCTCCCTGCCTTATGCTGACCATGAAAGATGGATATACTAGTCAAGCATCGGTGGTCAAGAGGTCAGCATAGCTGCCTTACAAGCAGTTGTCCTGAGTTAGTGGGTTTGCTTCCTGGCCGATGCTATGGCACATAAAACAAAAAGATGGGTATACTACATGTAACTTCAAGTGTGGTCATTCATAGGGTTTTGAGTCATGGAGTACTGGCAAATGAGTTGAAGCATGGTTGAATTTGGGACATCACACTCTGGTCTGGTTGGCTTTGATCTCTTTGTTTGGATTCTAGATTCTGTTATGCAAATGTACAAAACTTGACTGTTACATTATATTTCAGGAAAAGGTATCTTTTTAGAAATCAAATTAATATCATCATCATAAATTATCTTCTCTGTTGGGGAAAACCCTTGATGAATATATTAAATAAAGTATGTGAAATATCTGAATCCTGTGGCAATCATTTTTGTAAAAATTTTGACTCTACTACAATGATTATTTAATATCACTTGAAATGTTTCTACTGAAGAACAGCAGACCATTTATTCAAACAGAATCATAAACTGAGGCTAGATCAATAAAGATAGCACTTTAATTTTTTTGAGGTCTTTTTCAATGAGTTGTTAAAAATAAAGCTTGTTTACTAGAGTTTATTCCTGGCCTAAAGAGCCTGATCTATCAAAAGCTGACATTCAACTATTAGTGAAGTTTTTTTAATAAGATTCTTTAAAAAAAAAACGGATAGGGAATAATAATGATAGTGATCAATAAGTTTTTAGACTATTGCTGCCTTTGCTTAATTGCGAAACTTCTACAGTTTTTCTTGTGTGCCAAATTTTTGAAGCTCTTTCTATATGAATAATGCTAGTAAAAAATACTACGAATTAAGCTTTGAATTTGGGTTATAAATATTTTAGAAAGTCTAGAGGTAGGTTATTTCTTATTAAGGTTTTTTTGGTAATTTAAGAAAATTCAAATTTCGCCAACATGCACAAGTTTTTATCAGATTGATATTTTAAAAGTATTGTGAAAAAAATGCTTGAAATTTTGCTCTAATTATGCTTTTTTTCATTCTATTTGTCTTAGATTTATAAATCTAGTATACAAGATTGGCAACCTGATTCACAGTGACAGTAGTCACTTAGAAATATTTTTGCATCCACCTTTCATAAAAAAATGTCCACACATTGCGATTAGATCTTTTATAAAGTTTTGTATCTCAAGTTCTCTTTTTATTTTTTTGAGGAGGGGGGGGGCGGTGGATCATTCAATAATTTTATAACTTTGTTAGTAATTCCCATATTTTTGACAGACAAATTAGCTTTAAGAACATTCCTAGTTTTATTCCAACTTGGAATGCATTTCTTATGATATCCAGATATTTATAAAAGATGGATTCTCTAGAAGTTGTTATTAAGTTTATTAAAGTGATCGTAGCAAAAGAGAATTGAAGAGATACTATTAACCCTTTAACTGTCCAATTGTTCATTCGCTGCAGGTGGTATCACTCAAAGCTTTTAATTGGCCGATGGACAAAATAATGTATCAATTTTTCAAAAGTTATTGACCGTTTTTTTAAATATATTCACTTTAGTTTCGTTTTTAAAAAGTATATTAGTAATTTCTAACATTATAAAAATAAACGAAAGTTTGTTCAAAAATAAATTTTGATTTTTAATTTTAAAAATATTTGTTACGGTTGACATGAAAAGAAACGGCAATCGTAATTTCACGTTATGATTTTTTTTTCCCGACTTTGCAATAAATAAATAATTCTTGCTAAAATCGTAACTATTTTTGTAAAATAATATTTATTTTTGACATATTATATGAAAATAATTTGTATTTTATTTGTATTTCATCAAAAAATATTTTTAAAATGCTCTAAAACATTCGTTTATCATTTTCAAAATAAAACAAAAGCGTTCGTAAATTTTTAATTTTTGGCAGCCATATAAAAATTTTAACAGCCAATAAGATTCAAGAAAAGATGATGAGAAGGCGGAGCTTTTCCATTTTCTTTTGTTTACAAAATTTCAACAGCCAATAAGATTCAAGAAAAGATGTGAAAAGGCAGTGCTTAGTTTTTGTTTGACATAAATCATCAATTAATTGATTTTTTACTTGTAAAATAATTCAATAGATGGCAGTATATTATAAAACTTTTTGCGTTCTAAAAAATGACGTTAAAACCGTAAACGTAGTCCAAAAACTAAGCAATTTACAGCGATGTCAAATTTACTCGATTAAAACGAATATGTATCAAAAAGTGCCTCGATTAAGAACGAGTCAAACAGTCAAAAGGTTAATATTATATTTAAGATATTTTTTACTTTATTTCCAGTTAGATTTTTAAAAATTCATCTCAGAACACTACAGCTTTCAAATATAGGAATGCAGATTTCAAGTCATTAGATCAGAATTACGTTGGCTATAGAAAAAATTATTTAATATTAGCAGTTCGCAGATTACGGTGAAATATTTTTTGTCAAAAACAAACAAAGAAAAAAAAATTAGGAGTTTTTTCATTCGCCTTAAATATATACTCAAATCATACTGTAATAAAAATCATTTTAAAAAATAAACTTGAAACAAAAAAAAATTTAATGTGACATTTGATTAAAATTTATTGCAATTTGGAAATGTTCATTTTATTCGGCATTTTATTATTAAATATTTTGTGAAAATATTCTGTTTTAGAACATAATTTATTTATATTTTATTATAATAAAATACATTTATAAGTTTAAATGATAAGTGATTGTAATTTTATTTTAATATAATTAATTTTATAATTCTTTACAAAATTAATAAAATATTTTTGCAAGCACTTAATTGTATGCATCATCATCATCATCATCATTATTAGTCCACTGCAGAATAAAGTTTCTTCAGGTTTAATTCAGATTTTTTAATCTATAGCTTTTTATTATCTCACTCCAAATTCATTTAACCAACCCTCTTAAATTTTTAAAGATTAGTTTAGAACTTCGGTTATTCAATTATTGTCATGCTTTTAAAAATAAATCTAGCCGTATCATAGTTTCAATGTCTTCATTTTTTTAATGATAGTCAATCATACCTGCTATTATTTCAACTATATATTTAGTTTGTCAACTTTCTTTATCAATCCCAAATCATATATTTTCATACTTTATACTGGAGTCAGCAGTGCTTAAATTCATTTACTAATTAATATTTAAGACTCAGAAGCATAATTAGGCACAAATAGGACACATTTTTACTAAAAAAAGTACATCTTCAACATATTTGTTTATTATGATCATGTCTAAAATATTTATTAACTAACCTATTATATTTTGGGTGGTACTAATTATCTAAAAGTCTTTTTCTATTATACATGATTATGTTTGTGGGAAAAGATGTACTAATCAAAATATTAAAGAGAGATAGCAGAAAATATAATTAAAAAGAGCACTTTAAATAAAAAAAATGTGTTTAAAAAACTATACTTTCTTGTCTAGGAAAGTATCATCTATAACTGATAACTAGACATTGGTATAGATATTTTACAATGATGTAAAGTAGTAGACATATATCCTAATTATTAAATATTAAACTATAAACTATGATTTACAGATTCATTACAGTTTGCTAATAATAGCTTTAAACAGTACTAGAACAACTTATGTTGAGGATATTAAACAATGACAGAATACTGATGGTGGAGTGACTTGTCATAAGATTTTATTGCAAAATACACTAACTGCCATAAAGAAAAGAAAAAAATATTTTCATCAATACATAGAAAATAGAATTAAAAGGTTTAAGAAAAGCATCAGCTGAAAAGATTGAATGATCTATTACAACATATCAATTCCCTTTCAGCATAATCCTGTGTGACAAAATGACATCTGCCTTCATTGTACCATATCAATCTACTTTGCTACTGACTGTGAATTACAATGAGTCAAAAATAAAATTGTAACAAACTTAAGAGTACGTATCACAATGGCAGCAATATTCTCATTACATTTAAGAAAGTGTAGATAGTATAAAACTATTGTCTTGTTTTAATCTAAAATAATAAAAAAACAAAACTAATCAGTTATAAATAAAAGAAATCTCAATAAATAATCAGAAAACAGTACAAATAACTGAGTAGTCTAGAGGAATAAGTTAAACTAAAAATGATCATATAAATATCATTATAAAATTATTCAATATTCAATCCAATGTCAATAAATTATTAAGAAGATAAGCATCATCCTATTACATATTATAATCCTTATTTAATCATCATATTATTTACCTTGTTAAATTGTTTAAATATTTACCATAATCCAAGCAAATAAAATAAACTTGCTTAACCTAAACAATAAATATAAAATTACCACATTATATTTCAGTGAGCATGTTAATGATTGAAACAATAAAAGTAATGAAATATAAAAAAAACCTTAACAAAATTATACATTTGAACATTTCATTTACTTTTTTTATTAAATATTTATATATTTATTGGAATAAATGTCCGAGTAATCATTTTATTTACTTATTTTTAAAATCTTAATCCAAAAATATTTTTTTCTAAGCATAGTTATTAATTTCTTAATAAAAATAGTTTCCAAATTATCAATATAAAGATTAACTTTAAAACAAATATTACATTTAACAAAAGGTAAATGTTTCAATATTCAACAACAAAACAAGTTACAATTATAAAAAGAAAGTTTTATTGATGCTAAGTACTTTCAATATAACCAGGTATCATAATCTTAAGTAAATTTTACAACATTCATCAACTAAACAGGTTACGATTATAAAAGAGAGATTTATTGACACTAAGTACTTTTGATACTACCAGGTATCGTAATCATTGGTGAATAATGAAAGTGAGGAATTTCTATGATTCTGATATCTGGTTGTCTCAAAAGTACTTAGCATCAATAAATCTTTCTTTTTATAGTCAGTAAGCTGTTTTATTGTTAAATGTTGTGACATTTATGTTTCATTACATTATCAAAACCCTAAAGGTGTTGGTATTTAGAATTACATTATTATATTGGTAATTGATTGCAGCAGGGGCACATCACATTTAAATACTTTTCAGTTTATGTTTATATTATAGGTATGTTATTTCATTATGCATTTAAAAACAATGATGCAAATACTTTAAAATCTTGGAACAATTACTTATTTTAGAAGAAAAATTAATTGGGATTATTATATTACACTTCAAGATTTCTAATACAGATACTATCATTGCAGTCATTAGATTTCTAAATTTTCCAATGTAAATTTTTTGGAATTCTTTTTTATTGAATTATTTTATATGCCTGATCATAATTATAGTTTAGTTATTAATATCTTGTGCCTTTTGTCTGACAATATTTGTATCATTTTTAGCTTAAATAATATTGGGTCAATAGATACTATCATAATATTTTTTGTTGAAAAATCCATAAACTGTTTACATACATTTTTCTAACTTTTCATTTTTAATCACTAATTACACCAATAGTTATGCTGAACATCTATTTTATCTTTGTTTGAATTTAATCACTATAAATTTCAGTAAGAATTTGGACATTTATGCAAATATAAGAAATATATTTAAATATGTCTTATATTTGGTCATAATTATTTTAAATTTCTAGATAAAATATAGTGATAGCAAAACTTCTCACAACAGTTTCCACTTCACCAGTTCTTGTTAAATCTATAAGAAATTGTATTAGAAAATGCATTTACCTTCTTCAAGTATTATTACAGTTTTTAATACTAAGTATAATTTTCTAACATCACTGTAAATATATATTTCTAACATAATTTAATAAAAATTTTGTTGCAGCACCAATCGTTCTAAATAACCACTCTAATATGTAATGATCTGTAATAAAGTATGCAAAGGAAGTTGTATTTATGATATCAATTTATGAAATGCCTTTACCTCAGCGAATTTTAATAAATTACTTGGTAGATAATAATACTATTACATTTAATATTTGAATATTGAATGTTAGATTTAATCCCATACACTAGATATTTTATAATATAACAGCTACCACATTAAGTGCATTTGTAATGCTCATGAACTGTAATTTATATTTAAACTGAGTGAGATTTAAAAATATTTTTAATCCCACAAGGAGACTTAGTTTGTGGTATCATAGCCAATCAAGATACCATTTAGTTTTTGTCAATAATTGCATACATAGTTACTGTTAAATATTAGAAAGTAGAGGTTTCATAATAATGCCAGTTGTGAAATAAGTAATAATACCCTGATTGAAATAATAAAAAAATGATTATATTATAATGTTATATTTACTTTCAGTGCGGAAAACATGATACTTGTATAGATTGTGAGCCCAAAGTTATTATTGCACTTTTCTTTATTGCAAAAAATACAACTTTTAATAAAAGTAAAATATTTAATAATACTTTTTGACTATTTTGATTAATGTTATAATTTACTGAATATGTTTAAAATTTTTTTATATATATTTAACACTAGAATTTTAAAAAACTAAATGTTCATTAATGACCTTAAAGACAAAATCAGATAGCACTGTATTAAAGACTATGCTTATTATGTTAGAAGATGTCAATTGAAATAATTTGAAGGAGTAATGATGGAAGACAATAATCAATGCACGTTTATTTGATACACAACTCCAATCTTTGAATATTCAAAGTATTTGGCATTATTAAATATAAAATAAGAAATTAATTAAATTTTTTGCTCTTTGATCAAAAATAATAAAAATCCTTTAAATATTCATAATTAAAAAATCTTAAACAAATTAGTTTTCAGATAGTTTCAAATACCAATGGCTGTTTGATACAAATGAGCATAAAATTGGAATATATTTTAAAAAAAAATATCACTACTAAAATTTGCATGCAATTACTATGATGGTTAGGATAAGCATAGACCATGTTTTATTTTAATGAAAAGTCTTTCGGTATTGGTAAAAAACAGGTAGTCTTTTTTTAAAAATTATGCACTGGGTACTTTATAAATCATATATGTATTTATATGCTTGTATTTTGTTTCATTTATATTAATGAATGTTTTTTATATAATTATTATCTAATAAGTTTAATAAATTAATTCATACACAATGAAAAGGCAGAGTGAATTGATTAAAAAAAGCTGAGTGAATAATAAAAATATGAATTTCTAGAAGCATGTTAAAGCATTGATTGTTGAGTCAATTGTTATATAAAATTATTTATAAAAATAGGAGCTAAGTATATATTGATGCAGTCGCCTATTCTGTTAATATGAACTCTTGCAAAAGCAGAATTATTCATCTTATTGTAAGAAAATCTAATGTAGTCTTGAATAATCAAAGGTTATCAGATAATATAGCACTACAATAGCTTTATAGCACTATATTAACTATATATGTAAAATAATAAGGTAAAACAGTATTAGCACCAAATGACATAGTTTGAAAAGAGCATCTAAATTAAAAAATACAATAATAAGAGAAAGTATTAATAATTATTTCTTTAACGATAAACTTGTTCTGGCACAATTAAATATATGTTAAAAGGTTGCATTTTATGAAATGGTTATTGACTTATGTAAATGTGAGGGAAATAGAACTCAAATTTTTCTTCATAGATAACAATACTTTATTAAAAACACTTTTGACAATTATTTTATATTATTATAATATATATATGATTTCAAAATTAAGTGGTTTTTAGCAAAAATAAGGCATCTATATAAAAAACTGTTAATATAGGTATTATTAATTTAATAGGAAATTTGCTTCGACTCAATAAAAAAATAAAATCTATCCCCTATTATTAATATTGTTAATATGGATTCTTGGTACCCTATTTTAAACTTCTTCAGTTTTTGAATAATAGTAATTTATTTATTAAAAATGTAATTTACTAATTACAACGCTAAAATAATTGCTAATTATATTTTTTAGCTTACAATTTTTAGCTATATTTAAAATTTATTTTATTGTTCATCATCATATAGCCACATGATGAATTTCACTTCATAATTAATGATACAACAGTGAATATGTTACAACTATTTAAGTTTCAATTATTATCAATATAAAGATTAAAAAATAAAAGTAATATCTGAGCAAAAAAGTACTTTAATGTATCTTTTCTCGTAATATTCTTTAATTTTTTTATAGACAATATACAAAAAGTGCATTTAATTCTAATGCTTACTATTCTTATAAGATTATTGTAAATACACTTTTATTACCTAATCATTATCCATAAGTTTGATAAGATTTTTGGTTTATAAATAACCAAGAATAGTCAGTCTACTATATTACCTTTGCTAAACTTTCTTTTTAAATTCTTATTTCTTTGCAGTATTCATTTATAGCGTTTTGAAACAAATTTCCACATTAATATAGAATATATAATTAATTTGTTTATATATTGTAACCTAAAAGGTAATGAACCTCATTAATATATATCCTCAATTTCTTATCCAGAACAATTGATCACTACTTTCAGCCAATTGAAGGCCAACATATTCGGCAAGACAAATTTATAACCTTAAAGAGATGCAGTTGAATGCAAGAGGGAATCACTAAAATATATAGCCAAAAATAATTAATGACATTAGCTAAGCTTAGTGAGTTTATAAAGTACAAATGTCATATGCCACAATAAGAAGAGATATAGGAATAAACAAAATTAAGTAAAATATAAAGCAATATTATTAATAAATTAAGAGAAAGAGAACTCTCAACTCAATTTAATACAAATGGAGGACTTTTGGTATTGCAAGCATATGCCATTGAGGTTACATTTTAAATCTTACTCTTATAGCATCTACTATCACTACCATATTTCTTATCCATCATCAGTATCTTTTAAATACCTCATTTCTCTGATCAGATAAAATCTTATATTGAATTTAATAAAATTAAGAATCTTTGCCAAAAAAGATTAATCTTCTGAAAATAATTTAAATAAGGTGATTTATAAAATAAATTAGGGTACCTCAGGGTAATATTATTGATTTTAATCATGAAATAAATTCTCTTTGACATTTAAGATATATTCAACATAGAATGAAATCCTAATCAATGAAGTAAGACATACACTTACCCCTAAGCTACTATTTTATCACAATTATAATCATAATAATTATTATTATTAATATAAATAAAATACATTATAATAAGTTAAATAATAATCATGGGTGACTTTCAGATATTAAAGATGGGGATAGGGGTTTTACAGCCATTCTAAATACCATAGAATAAATCTACATAAATATCTTCCAGATTTGAGCTAAATCATTTCTTAATTTAAATTTATCATAAAATAATAAATATGATCTTCCATCTTTATGAAAAACAGTTTTAAAATAAATAAACAATCACTATAATTTCAATAAGCAAACTAAATTGGTAAAAGTGATCTCAAATAATTGTAACTTGCAATTATAAAGTTTTATTAAGCCAAATAGTATTTTCTTAGATATAATTCTAATACTTAAATATAATTCTATAAAGCAAATCTTATATTAATTTCAATATTTATGTACTCTTGTATCAAATTTTTTAAAATAATTATTTAGATTTCTAGTTAATGAATGAAGATGTGGATAAATAACTATTAGAAATTTCTTAATATAAAAACAAAAAACTCTTTTACAAAAAAAAAAACAAAAAAAAAAACAAATAATAACAAGCCACACATATATCTTTTAGATCGACAAAACCAAGAGCTTCTACAAATACAACTTTCCTTTTAAAAATATATAAAATCAAAATTACAAATGGATTTATGACAAATAAATTTGGTTTAGCAAATATAATCCACTTGCAAATAAATTTGGTTTAGCAAATATAATCCGCTTGCAAATAAATTTGGTTTAGCAAATGTAATCCACCTGGTCAAAATAAAGTTTTTGTTAATTTAAATTCTAATAAGTTTTCACATATTAAAACATTCATACAATGATAAAATCCTTTTTATGAGTAAGGTTTATTTTAATGAATATTTAACATTACTTAAAATACAAGATTACCAAACTAGTGACAAGGAAGTGATGAGAGAGATATATATTATCTACTTATGCCTAATATACAATTTAAAAATTTGAAGTTAATTATTTATCATATTTATGTCCTAGCTCACCAAAGCTTAAATACAGTACCTGTACATCAACAATATATAACCCCCATCCAAATAAACCAAGAATGCTAAAGAGGTAAGAGTGGTGTTTCTTCATACCTTGATATAAGCAACTATAATTTCCAGAGAAAGTCATGGTAAAATCTTACATATACTTTACAAAATAGATTTTCAACAACACTAAATCCATATTACAATAACTAAGTAAAAGTAAATAAAAATATGATGGCATAGCTCATAAATCAGTGTACTTACTTTTGAAGGCAATAGGAAAAATGATTTAGGACTTTGTCACTAGTCAAGAAATAATAAGATTGCTCTTCAGAGATAATAATACTAAATAAAGATGTCTTACACTAGGGAGAAGCTAAGCTAAATCTCCAAAAATGTATGTTAGTGAAACAACAGATATAAGAGAGAGACTAATGCAACCAACTTTTTTAAGATAAACCACAAAAATGATAAGAGAAAGACAATGCTACAATCTTTTACAATACTGGTAACAATAAGAATTCTTATTTTAAATAAAGAGAGAGATTAAATCTCAATCCCTAAATAATATACTGTAACTAATGGATGTGAAAGATGATAAATAATTATTAACTCTAAATATAGGCAATAAATAAGAAATAAAATAAATAATAAAAATATACATCAATTAGACTACATCACCATAATAATATACTTTTTATAAATAAATAATTCATATGAAAAAGGAAACACTATTTTAAATAATGCAAATATCATACACTGATATTCTGAGAACTTTGACCAAAAATTGTTACTAAAATAGCATATAAAATTGCATAAGAAAATACGCATTAAAATAACATTGTAAGCAAAAATTATAAACATAAATATAATATGAACCCATTACCATTTAAAAATTAAATAAAATAAAGACTTTCTGTTTCTTCTATTCTTCTACCATTTAATTATTAAATGCAAACAGGAACAGTTTATTCGTCAACAAAGTTCTGTGGACAGAAAAAATATGCAGCATGTAAATATAACAATTAAAATATACAATATAAAAGCTTCGCAATTTTCTATAAGTAAAATTCAGTAAATTATGATAGAATATTATAAGTATGACCATTCATTTATTAATCTGCAATAAAATGTTTTTATATTCAATTTAAGCATTTAAATTTTAATATTTTAATGTGTTTAGCAGGAACAATTTTAAACTACAGTGGTGTTTTTTATAACAGTGATGAGAAAAAAAAGAGTATGCAGGCTTTCACAAAATTAATATTACAGACAAAGATCATTAAAATTCATTTTAAAACGTAATATTATTTTTAAAAAATATTTAAATTTTTATTTATAAAGTTAGTACTGTCTTAAAACACTTCAAAACATTTGTTAAACATTTTTAAAAACATTCCCACTATTTTCTCTTCCCTGGTTTTAAGGAATAAAAAATGGAACTTCTTTTATGTTGTTATAGAGCAAATAATGTTTCATCAAAATAGCAGCATAAATAATTATTCAATTAAGCAATTATATAATAGCCAAAAATTTTTTCTTTTTCTTAGAGACATGAAGATAATTTTATATATGATTGATAATATACTCATCACAATAAAATAAATATTTATAATATGGAATTCAAAGTTCTTTACCTGAGGTAAATTAATTTTAAATAATGTCCTATATAAAATGAAAATTTAAAAAAAATATATGATTAAGTTATTTAACACTTTTAAAAACATTATTGTTTTTGATGCTAATAGTTTTAAATATTTTGCAGGAAACTTAAATATCAAATAGTCATTGAAATTTATACCAGTCTGTTTGTCATCATAGTGATAATAATAATGGATTTAAAATTTTTCTAGTGCATGATATTTTATTTAATATTAAAGCTTTAAACATTGTTAATAATTTAATTTTACCAATAAAGTTGGCTGAAATGAAGATTTCTTGTCCTTGAAATTTAAATTCAGATGTTGTGCTCAGACAATTAAAAATAATTACCCTAACATACTTTAAGCTAAGAGACTAAAAGTTTAAATGAAATTATATTTTTAATTAAAAGTGAATTTTTTAAAAAAAAAAAAATTAAAAAAAAAATGAATTCAAGAGAGTGAAGAGAAATGAAGAATTTAGAGTGTTATATAGGTGTCAATTTTATCTATGTTTATAGCTTGGGTCAGGTGATAACTTTAAAACACTGATTATTGATATTTAAATCTACATCACCTTCTCTTTATAAATTCACATTATACTGAAACTAAGGAAGATTGCTAAACAAAAATTTAATTAATTAATGTTCAATTTTTAAAGTAAATCAATTACTTTATCTTGTCTAGATAATTATATAATTAAATACTTTCTGGTATTATAATTTATAAACTAAATATAACAAAATAAAATTAAATATTATACAGTTGAAATTTATACTGTTTGAATAAAATAAACATTACCTTTAACACTTAACATATTAATTTATCACTGATTTTAATCTAAATAAGTTTCTCAGAATATATTTAAACTATTGATTGAAATTAGATATTAATAATACTTTAAAATAAATAAATGTTAAAATTAAGACTTTTATTCATTCATTTATTCAGACATTCATTTATCTAGTATTTAAAAATTCTATCTTTAATTATTGACATTATTAAACTGCTTGTAAGTAAATAAATTTAAAATACTTAATTATAATATTTTGCATTTAGAACTAAACTGAAATTAAAACATTATAATCTTACCTGATTACCAACAAATCTGAATATAAGGTTTGAATCTAGTTTTTAAAATTTTAGAATTAGTATCAGGTTTCTAAAAATATTTTATCAGTTAAATTATGACTAAATCAAGACTATTAAATGTTAAATACATTATCTATCATTTTAATTTATCAGCTATTAAAATTTTAAATATTTTGGATATTCAAGACTAAAATATTATGAGTTAAGCTATTAATATTATTTTACAGCTATAAAATTAACAATAACACTGACATAACTTTTAATATGCAGAATCATAGCATTATAAGGCATTAATAAAATCTATTTATTATAAAATTAAACTATAAAAAATATATTTTTTATAGATATTTTGGCATAAGACATATTTTGGTATTTAGCTTTTGGGAAAAGCTAAAATTCACAATATATATATAATTTATAATATACAATTTATATATATATATGTGAATTTATATATATATATATATATATATATATATATATATAATAGATACCAACCAGAATATATATATATATATTAGATACCAACCAGTAATCACCTAAACATTCACAGTAAAGATAGTAATCAATATTTCTCATGGCTGTCAAGGCAATCTTCTCACCTTTTAATATCACGAATGGAAATCCCCTCATTAATTGATAGGTTTATTATATGCTGAAGTGATAGAGTGGTCAGCTTACAGCTGATAATGGAATAATTTTCAAATAAAATAGTTAATTGTAAATAATCGATAAACAATTTTTGACAAAGAGTAATTTGTGCGGCCTTGGAAAATAAGTTATTCCAGAAAATTATAGATTTTACTTTTATACAAAAATATACTGTTTTCTGTTTTTTCTTTGGATTTCTTCTTTTATTACATTTTTTATTATTAGCTTACTGTTTTCAGTTTGGTGTAGAGCCTAATATTAAAATATTTTTTATCCAGAACATAAACTTTTAATGTTATAAGCCATATATTTTTACTAATTATGTTATTCTTTAATACATGATCAACATTTTGTTGATGTGTATAAATATGTTTAAATGTGAATATGAAATAAACATAGACTAATGTATATTGATTTAAGAGGAGAAAAGCAGTCTTATCTCAGAATATGAATAAATATCACTCTAAATGTTGAACAAAAGATCAATAAAAGAATGAATACATATATTCTTAAAGTTTTCGATATATATATATATTTATCTTTATCAACTTTGATGAAATTTCAGAGTGAAATTAATTTATCAGTGAGATTTTGGCATTTAATAATTATTAAATTGATAAACAACCAAACGGGCACGATGACAGTGTCTCTCTTTTAACAATCTTGTTTTAGTAATTAAATATAATTTAATAAATATAAATATAAAATAAACATAGCTTAAGAAATATGTAATTAAGATAAAATCAATATCACCTCAAGCCACGAACAAATAGCCCTTTAAAGGTTGAACAAATGATCAAGAATAGAATGAATCTATCTATTCTTGCAGTTTTTGATGTCTTACCTTTGATAACATTGATGAATTTTTAGAATGATATTAATTTATTGGCATGTATAAATATATAAAATAAAAAATGTTCTTAGAGCCTAAAGTATAAATTGGGAAACATGTTTAATATGTTGAGAGTTTTTGATAGTGATCTTTCAAAAATACTTCAATTGACAATAAGTAACTAGAGCTGCATTTAAGATAAAATGTTAATCAGAAAGATATTGGCTAGTCTTAATCAGAGATCCTCTTGAGCCAACAAAGTATTGAATGATCTCAAAATCATTTTCTAAATGACTTCCAAATGCTAATACATTCCACATTTAAATGTTAGAAATAGTAGTAATATCAGAACTTGTAATGGAGACTCATATAGTACAAAGATTATCTAAGCTTTGATGATGTAGAATTTTTTAAAGTCAAGATCTGAATGTAGAAAATTACTTGCAGCTGAAAAATCATCATTACAGAAAACTGATAAACATTATTAATGAAACTAATACTGCAAATAAAATAAGTTTAATCAAATAAATAAATAAATAAATAAATAAATATATATATATATATATATATATATATTTTTCTTTTAAATAAATATATATATTTTTCTTTTTAGGACAGTTGATTTAATAATAAAACTGCATTGCAGTAGATTTACAATAAAATCTAAATTATCATCTTCTAACCTTGGAACTCATAAATATATCAATGAAAAATTAATGGTACTACTAATATGTTTGGTAATGTTTTGTGCTCCATTTTATCAGAAATTTTTTTGGGTTATTTGTTAAATAGTAAACAACTTATAAATCCAAAAATTGCTAATTTAGATTTTAAAGTTTGTTTACTACTGAAGCATGACATTTTATAAGGAAGGTTCTGGTTTAATTAGAAAGTCTGAAATGTTCTCTAAAATTTTCAATTGGAATAAACTGTAAATTGACCGTTGTTTTCCAACCAGTACGAGATTTAAAAAAAAAGAATTTTATCTACAGACTACAAGACTTAACCATGATTCTGTATTAAAACATCAAAGAAGATATACAGTATTCATTTATTTATCATACTCATTTTAGAATCTTTTTAACTGTTAACAATAATGTATAAACTTGAAATATATTATTTTGAAACAATAAAGAGCTTTTTAAAAAAATATATAATATTAATCATGTTTTTCAACAGATATTTTAAGCATTTTTAAAATAATGATATAATAATAAATGACTGTATTTAATAATATATCCATGTACTCCATTTATGTTAGGCAGGCATATACAATTTGATGAAAGTATTCAGATTCTGACAAAATTCACAGGTATCGAAATTACTAAGACTTTGCAACACTATGTAAATTTATGAAGTTATGTCAGCTGCTTTTAAGAATACTTCTATATAAAGAACAACAATATCTTTTGTAATTGTTGTAGAAGGTCATTGATATTTACTGCAGCAAAACTAATTTTAATGATTTTTAAAATAAAATTGTTGTTACTTTTTAGATACAATTCTTTACATTGAACAGAAATATTAAAATTCTCGATGTAATGTGGAAAAATTTGAGAAGCTCTATAAATATGTTTTTTTGTGTTTCTAAACAAATATATAAAGACTATTCACTAAATATGTGTTTATATCAGATAGGTTCGCTCAAAAACACTGTGAATCTGTAGCGCTACCAAAAAAAAAAGTACAAAAAATAATTATTAAATTTGTTCCTGAAAATATCAATAATATAACAATCATTTAATATTTTGCATGATTATTATGTAAATACAATTAATATCATTTTAAAAAAGAATTATTTTAAGTGATGATTGATATTCTATTTAAAGATGTTATTAATTATAGCAGTGTTAGAAATGCCATATTTGATAAATTTTAGAAAGTTCCATTGAGATTCATTTGTTTTTATCAATGCATAAAACTAATGCCACTGTAGCTGCTTTCTATGCCAGAGTGAATAGTTATTTGAGCAGGACATGTTTATCTGTTCTGGTTTCCCTTCAGAGCAAATACGTTTTATTGCTTTTGTTTAGGATGAGCAATAAATTATGTTTCCCCCCTTGTAATTAACAATTATAAATTAGCGCATAAATATTTATAACAGGAAAATATAATGAAATCATAAATGTAAATATTATTTTAAATATTTTATGGTGGTTGTTAGTTAGTGTTGAATATATAACAAAGTATATTTTTCCAATTGATATTATATGAAGAATGAAATAAAAAGTAATTGTCAATTTACTCCAGATATTATTATTATTCGTTAAAAAGCATTTAATATTTGAAAACAAGTATTGTGTATATATTTAAGCCAGATATAACTAAACGGAATTTAAACACAAACTTTGAAGTGGCCTTCAATAATTCACATTATACTCATGACCACATACATGTGAAAAAGATAAATGATCTCCAATATACATGCATAACAATTAATAAAACAAGACACAAATTGTGTAACTTGGTTTTAAGCTTGTATTAAAATGTTCACTAGAGGGAGTTTATCACTAGACCCAATCAAGTTTTAATTTATAAGTTCGGAAAGACAAAAAAATTAAAAATCTCTATCAGAATGTCCTTATCCCCAGACCAATTGGTTTCAAGCTTATGGCTCACCTCAGTGGGCATCTAGGACTCCAGATACTATATCTAAATAAAATACAACTCAAAAGGGAGTACATGTCAAGACAGATACAAAATACTCTAATAGATTCTACATCTAAAATAATTCAAACTCTCTCAAAAGTATATTTGTCATTACAAGGAAAGGTAGCACTTCTCAACATGAAAGTCATGTCGAGAATTGCATACTATCTGCTGATCATCACCATTTCAAAAGCCTTTTCCAAAAAGATTAATAGCTTATGTTCCAAGTTTTTTTGGAAGAACAATACAACATCTATTAGCATATTCAAAATGCAAGTACATCGTAAATTCAATGGGATGTCCTTCCACTCCATTGATGCAATTTTTTTCCAAATTTTTTTTACATTAATTGTTAACCTGATGAAAAAACATGAATCAATAATTTTCAGTGAGCCAATTCAGCCTACAGATCGTCCTCCACCTAGTAAAATATGCTGGCTTGATCAACTGCTCTGGATGCTTAACCAGCATTTAACTATAGATCAAAAATTACCACCTGGGAGGTTTTCAGTATAATTAATCCGAATTATCCCACAATTACTGCAAATCTTGGCCTCACCAACTACAAATTAACAACAATTTTTAAATTTCTCATTCTTGAGCCTAAGTACCTTAATCTCATTATTAAAATAAACTTAGAAGCCATGCCCACAAATAAATTCCTTCATTTCAAAAGATTTTACAATAAGATAGACCCTTTTTGTCAAATATGTAAAAGGCAAGAAGAGTCATTCAACCATATAATTTACTCATGCCCTGGACTCAGTAAAATAAATTTAGCCATATACTTAAAGGTGAATTACTATAAAATCATGTTTATAAAGAAAGCCTTACAAACTAAACAGTTTCCTATTATGATACTTTCCATATTTATTGTATATGCTATATGGAATGTTAGATGTAGGCCTGTTCCTGAACCAGTCAGTCTTTTTATGAACACTGTTATGAAAGTAAAAAAACAGAGACTTTATCATTGCATCAAAATTCTTGTATAATGAAACACGGAAGTTAATTAATGTTCCAGATCCACTGAATCAGTAGTAGCTAAGCAAAAGATGAATAATAGATTCAATTTGCATCAATGCTGATAGGTGAGTGGTAAAGCTACATCAGTTTACTATTATTTATCAGAAGATAATCAATATACAAATGGTCCCAGAGTGTTGATGATGTGTAAAACATAATTTTTTCTGTTTTTTATAAGCATGTAAACATTTTTTTCATAAATAAAAGCTTTTGAGATTAAAAGGGAGTACATAACTAATACATTACTATCAATTTAAAATCCTGAATTTTTAGAACTTCAGACACTAGTTCTAAAATACCAACCCAAAAGTCAACACTTGTCTAATACTTTACTATCACTTTGAAAACTTGAATTTTTCAGACATGTAAATGTCTTCAATTCCAGCCTTACAAACCAGATAACTATATGGGTCTGAAGTCAGTTCAGTTTCACCATATATTAATAGCCTCAGCAACATAACATCACAAAAGCCTTCAATGGTACCCTTATAATAATTAATAAAACAAGACACAAATTGTGTAACTTGCTTTTATCCTTGTATTAAAATGTTCACTACAGGGAGCTAATGACTATCTCCAATCAAGCTTTAATTTATAAGTGCTGAAAGAGAAAGAATTCAAAATTTCTGCTGGAATATCTTTATCTCCAGATCAATTGGGTTTGAGCTTATTGCTCACTTCATTGTCCAGACACGAGATCTAAAATACCAATTTAAAAGTCGGCACTTATTTAATACATTACTAATATATATATATATATAATAGTTTATATACATTATAATATATATATATATATAATAGTTTATAACGTCTAGTGAAGTAATAATTTAATGCATTACTATCAATATGAAACCTGAATTTTTCAGAAATGTAAATGTCTTCAAATCCAGCCTTACAAACCAGATATCTATATGGGTCTGAGCACAGTTCAGTTTCACAATATATTAATAGCCTTCAATAATAAAACAAGACACAAATTGGGTAACTTGCTTTTAAGCTTGTATTAAAATATTCACTAGAGGGAGCTTATCGCTAGCACCAGTCAAGCTTTAATTTATAAGTGCCGAAAAAGAAAGAATTCAAAATCTTTATTGCTCTGAGAATAAGGACATTCTGATAGAGATTTTAAATTCTTTCTCTTTTGGCACTTATATATTAATGCTTGATTGGAGCTAGGAGTTAGCTCCCTCTAGTAAACATTTTAATACAAGGCTTAAATTCCATAATTTGCCTTGTTTTATTAATTATTATAAGTGTACACTTGAAGGCTTTTGTGATGTTATATTGCTGAGACTATTAGTCTTTGGTGAAACTGAACTGAGTTCAGACCTATAAAGCTATCTGATTTGTAAGGCTGGGTTTGAAAACATTTACATATCTGATAGAGATTTTGAATTCTTTTTCTTTTGGCATTTATTGGAGCTAATGGTAAGCTCCCTCTAGTGAACATTCTAATACAAGCTCAAAAGTAAGTTACACAATTTGCATTTTGTTTTATTGATTATTATAAGTGTACCATTGAAAGGTTTTTGTTGATTTCATATTGCTGAGGCTATTAATATATGGTGTACCTGAATTGAGTTCAGACCCATATAGCTATCTGGTTTGTAAGGCTGGATTTGAAGACATTTACACATCTGAAAAATTAATGTTTTCAAATTGATAGTAAAATATTAGATAAGTGCTGACATTGGAGTTGCTATTTTAGTTTTAGGGTTTGGAGTTCTAGATCCCCACTGAGGTGACCCATAAGTTCAAAAACAATTGATCTTGGGATAAAGACATTCCAATAAAGATTTTGTATTCTTTCTCTTTTGGCACTTATAAATTAAAGCTTGATGGGGGTTAATGGTAAGCTCCCTCTTGTGAACATATATATATATTGTGCTAAACCAGCCCTCATCACTTGGTCTGGATCATCATATCACACACACACACACACATATATATATATATATAATCAGTGCTCAGTTTATATTAAAATGGTAAATCTATTTTAGTAGACAGATTTCCAACCTCGCCATTCTCCAATTCTTCACCCATCCATATCATTGAAAATCTAATGATGGAATGCTCAAGACTTTGTTGATGCCAATATTATTGTCATACCCATGTTAACTAGAGTATATACTTATGCCAGATGTAATTTAAAGGAGATTTGAGCACAGATTTTTTGATTATATATATTTAAAGTTCAGCCTTTCAAGCTATTGTGCATGCGCTTTATACGAGTGTTAATAATAAATGAATACTTTCATTCCCAACACGAGATATAGTATTTATGAAAGAATAAAATGAATCCACTTATTCTTTCCAACCTAAATGCTTATATATGGAAAAATCTTAAGCACTGGAAATGAAAGAATGAGGATAAACCACTCACTTTAAATTACTGTTTACAATATCTGAATGAATGACATCGATGAAATTATCTGGAATTTACTAAACGTCACTCTGAAATGAAACTTAAACATATGTAAATAAGAATTTATAAGTGGATTCATTTTATTCTTTCATAAATACTATATCTCATGTTGGGAATGAAAGTATTCATTTATTATTACACTCGTAAAAAGCACATGCATGCTTATTTACATATGTTTAAGTTTCATTTGAGAGTGACATTTAGTAAATTTCAGATAATTTCATTAACATCATTCATTCAGATATTGTAAACAGTAATTTAAAGTGAGTGGTTTATCCTCATGCTTTCATTTCAAGTACTTTTTTTTGCCCATATATAAGTATTTGGGTTGGAAAAAATAAGTGGATTCATTTTATTCTTTCATAAATACTATATCTCATGTTGGGAATGAAAATTAACACTCATAAAAAGCGCATGCACAATAGCTTGAAAGACTGATTTTTAAATGTATTATAATTATAAACATAACACTATATAAAATAATTGCTTATTTATTATATATGTATTTGTTTTTCATATATATATAAAATAAATAAGCATTTATTTTATATATATATGAAAAACAAAAACAAGTTATAATCACGTAATGATATGCACTAACTGATAAGTACTGGTTCAGCACAAAATACATATGTTAGTGAACTTTTTATTTTTTTTACATGAATGTGTTCATGTGTATTGGTTATATAAAATAAAGTGAATGCCTGAAGAACACCTGAATGTCTGTGTTCAAATCCCTTTTAATTAAACAGCATTTAGTAAAAAACAAAACATATTAGATCTTGCTATATACTGAGAGCATTATTATCAAGACAAGTTTAAATGCACTCAATACAATTTGAAGTAAAAAAACATTTATTTAATGTCAAATAATAGAATAGAAAAAGGGATAAAGAGAAAATGATAAGTAGAAGTTTTATTAGACATCTCTAAAGTCTAGAAGTAAGTTTCTACATATGCAGAATAGATAATTAGAATCCATTGAATTGGGTCTTAAATGGAGAAAGTTCCTCATACATCAGTTGAGGAATAAAAGGAATTACCTATGTTATGAATGGCAATTCTAATATTCTGCTACTGTTATCATAGCAATGGTATCTGAACAATACTCACAATTTTTTGATCACACACACACAAGTGAATAATCCCTAGCAATTTTTTTTATAAAAATAAACTTGTGCAAAATTATTTTTCATTAGCATAACTGATGTTTAATGTACATTTATATGCATGATTATCTAATGTAGATTGTTTAGAGAAGCCTAATAATGAGATATTTTATTCATATACTGTCTGCATATATTTACATAAAACTATTAAAATATAGTTCCTAATTCTAAGAAATCTAAATTAAATTGTAACATTTTTATGCACAATGATTATAGTGATAATCCATAAATTTATAATTCATTAATGAAAAACACAAATTCACTTCATAAACAGATAAACACCTGCTGGTCAAATAGTAAAAGTATGTATAAATTAATAGATAATTATATATTAAGAGATGATATAAAATATATAAAAAAGAAATATATAAAATTAACTGTGATTACCACAATATAATTTATTATGGTCATACAGGAAAACAGAGATAATATCAAACAAACATACAATGCATTTAATAAGTAAGATGATAAATCTGCTTTATACATTCCTTAACATATGGATAAAAATATATGCTACAAAATATTAATCTTTGAATTACATTGAAGATAACAAAAAGAAGACAAATATATAAACATTGCATTAAGCATAACTTAAATAATTGTATGAATATTTATAAAACTTTTGTAAATTTAGTTAACAACTGTTTATTTAAAAATAAGTAGAAAATTATATAAAAGAGTATATATAAAATTGTATAAGGTATGTATTATTTATTCTGCATATTATGTTAAATAGTCAATTTTTTGAAGATATATTGGCTTTCTATATGAAAGTTTTATTTTATTTTACTGATACTTTATTTTGGTATTGTTGTTATTTTATGTCCATTATAGAACACTAGATTGGTGACATATCTACAATAATTGATTAACATTAAAATAGATGCTTAATATTTGAAAAGGGGATGAAACCATGTGCTGAAAAAAGTTTTTTGTGTGTAATTGGTAATAAAATGTATATTTTTATAAAGCAGTTGAATATGATTTTTATTATTTATTATAATTTACATGATCAAATAATAAACGTCATTTACATTAGCATATATACTATACATGCACAGACAGTCCAGCTTTTTTTAGCAATGATTGGTATGGAACAGTAAAATGATTTTATAGTTGTGAAATTAAAAATGCTTTGTTCTGTTTCCTTATTTATGCTTTGATGACAATAATATAGTAAAGCACTCCTATTTAAAATTTCACAGGCTATCACTTATTTATATATTGCTTCTGTTAATTTGATTACTGAGTTTGAGCCATTTAAAGAAAATGTAATAATAATGTTTGATAATACTTGTTTACAAATATTTATTCATATTGTATAGATGCTTTATATTTTTGATTACAAGAAATTTATTATTGTGGTAAAATTTTTGAAACATTTGAAATGTAAACTGATATCAAAAATAGATGTTACTAGGCATCAGTTTGTTTTTCATTTTATAAAAGTAAACACTGAGAGGTCTGATGAAGTAGGCATAAGACGGGATATATATTATAATGAAATTTATACTTTGAATGATTAAAACAATAATAAGAATATTATATTATAGAATATCAACTCTATAATAGGCTGGTGATTTTGTTATACTTTAAAATTCATATGATGATCTATAAAATGTTTATATTTTTTTGAACGCAATCTGTATACACGAGTTTAATAATTAATATTCAAAAGTCTTAGAAACTTTATTAGCTAGTGCTGATAAAAATATTTTTGAGCTTCTTGTTTGGACTATTTCAACTATATAATTGTGGTTAGATTAAATATTTTTGTGGCTTTTTAAGTAGAAATTCAAGATTGAATGTTTGGGTGAATACAAATTCTAATGTACTGTTGATTAATTTAATAAATTAAAATGCTGTATATATAATCTTAGTGATACCAACTACTTCAATTAAATTATTTGTAGGCAGAACTAATATACTGTTAAATTTAATTTATGTTATTAAATATGTTAGCTTTATCAATATAATATATTGTATTTAACATGAGTTCTTGAGAATGATCCTGGCTATCTAATACTAAAAATACTCAAGTTATTGCCACCTTAAAATGTAGGGCTTGAATATGATTATTTACCACTTTCTAGACTTGTGATAAGTTAGTTATAAATTGGCATCTAAAGCGAGTTCTCAACAGTGATCTTGACTATTTAATAAAAAATAATAATTTGGTGAGAAATGTGAAAACAGAGAAAAAGTTAGTAGTTAAAATAATAACTGTTGAATTATATAATATTGGTTGAATTTTTATGTTAAGAGAAAATACAAGCAAATAATGTAAATTGAATGTGTATATAAGTAGGCCAAACTAGTAAAGTGGCAGGTAATAAAATAATCAGGCAGATAATAAATACGGTTACAGAGTAAAAGGATGAATGGTTACACCAATCCATTAAATAAGAAATTAAGCAGAAATAATTTTAAAATAAGGTTATTAAAAAAGTAAATATTGCAGGTAAATATTATGATTAATTAGTTACTTACTAGATCGAGAGCAAACATCCAGACTGCAGAGAAAGAGTAAAAAAAGTTTCTAGTAAGGAACAAGCTCAAATATAAGTCTTAGATATAGATAAAATTATAACAATGATGAGGGAAATGTTCAGAAATTTTGAAAATCTAATGAAGTAGACAGTCAGCTATAAAGTTTGAAAATCAAAATAAACAAATTTTAGAAAAATTAGAAAAACGAAGTAAAATATTTGATAGAATGTTTGAAGATCAAAATAAAGAGATATACAGAATAATTTATAATCATAAAAAGGAAATAGTTGAACCAGAAAATCAAAATAAAATTGAACAGGAAAACAAAATAGAATTGTTACATGAGGTAATAGAAGAAATAAAAACTGAAAATCATAGAATATTAGAGCAGATTTCTTTAAAAATATCTACTGTTCTAAAGTTTAAAAAGATAGAAATAGAACACTCAGATGATGTAGTAGAAATTAAGTATAAAAAGGAACAACAAAGCATAGATATAAAGCTTCCAAATGTTGAACATTTATAACAAAGTAAGGAAGTAAAATCTAAAATTAGTCAACAAAACATAAATGAAGTATGATTGAAAAATGAAATTATTCCAAAAGAAATGAAAAATCTAAAGAGTAAGTTTTATAATAACATGGAAGGGATGAGACAATTAAAGATCCAAGTGATTAATTATAAATGTGGAGCACAAGTTTATAAAATCATACCTTCTAGAGTAAAGAAAAGGTTGAAAATAAATGTTAAAAGATCTACAGTTCTAATGATAAAGAAAAAGGGGAATAGAGCCTCTAAAAACAAAGTACATATTCACTCCAATGGAAAATTAGTAGTAATGGTGTCCATGTGATAGATGGCAGCATTGATAAAGAAATTTTCTTGATATTGCATTTGGAAATGTTGAGACTGATAAAAAATACATGGAGAGATGGAAAGCTTAATCCCAGTTCAGTACTGTTGTAAATTTGAGTGGCTTTATCTCCTCAAATACCATGAATTTGATTAATGAATTAATGAACTCATGTATGGATTGAAAATAAAAATATAATTTTACTGAAACATGAGTTTTTTTAAAAAAATAATCATATGTTGTACCTTAATTAGAAATGCTAAAAACATAATGAGACAAATAATAATTTTGAGATGAAAATAACCACCATTTTTTAATGCAATAATGTTTATAGTTAGGATGCAATAATGTTTATAGTTAGGATGCATATAATATTTTCTATATTTACATTGGATGTTTAAATATGACTAAAGCATGGAAGAAGAGTATGATATCTAGCAAATAACATATCATTGAATATTTACATTCTAAAATTAAAGAGGTTGATTATGGAAAAGATTGTAACATATATCAAAAAGGTATTTCTTAAAGCACAGCTGTCTTGCTCATAATGAATGTCATTAAATTATTTACCTTTGTAACAATAAACCTTTATTTAAAAAAAAAGGATTTTTGACACAAAAACTGTAATTAAAAAATGAAATAGTGAAATATTTTTATTATTTACCTTACAAAATTAAGAATTATAGGTATCCTAAAGGTGAAGTTATTGACTTACTTGACTTTATATTCACAGAAAAATTAATATTTACAGAATATTATCTCTTTATTTATTATTTTATTATATTTAGTATGAAGAGATAATGAGGGTTTGGAAAATGCTCATTCTACTGATTTTCAGACAGGTGTTCTATGCTGGTCATATAATATATACAGTTTTGTAGGTCATGACCAATGCAATAAAAAAATTAATGAAAGCAAGAGATCTAAAAAAATAGAAAAAACCCTCTAGTCAGACTTTTCAGTTAGGTGATAAAGTTATGATTCGAGTTAATTCTATAAGTCACCTTGAAAAACATATTTATAAAAAATTTCAAAAAATTTATATGCCCCAACCACTATTATGTGCCAATATAACAATAATGCTTTTCTACTGGGTAATGAAGGAATAGAAAAGGAAATATGCAATGTCTGCTCTTTGAAATGTGTTAAAAAGAACTTAACTAGTGGTGATGAGTAGATAATTAAAAGATTAAAGATATAGGATGTAAAGTTTATATTACGTATGCTCATTGTGGAGTGAAAATGATTATTCCTTTTCTCTGGAAGAGGTGGTAAACTATAGGTATCTGCTTATAATCAAAACCCATGTGTGAGTCAATGGTGAAACACCAGTTGAGAGATGTCCTGGGTTTACTACAGTACAATTGGTAGAAAGGAATTCCCAGTGAAATGATAAATAATTAATTATAAATTGTAAGTTAAAATCAGATGTTTCAGTATAGTTTTTCTGACATTCACATAAAGCAATCCACTACCAAAAATCCCTCGGTTAGCAACCATATATTGCACAATTTGGCTCATAATGTAGTTGCAGCATCCTTTAGAAATTAAAATAGGGTTTAATTAACATTTAGTCAGTTTACTTTAATATTGAGATTTTAAATTTGATATCTCTCCATCTTCTATGTTTAGTTCATTACCAAAGTTAATCAACATTTAGTCACTTTATTTTAGTTTTGAAAAGTGATTTTAAACTTGGTACCTTTTCCATTTATATGTCTAGCTTATTATCAAGGCTAATTCACATTTAGTTAGTGAAAAGTAAATAAAAAACAATCATATATAATATACATTTCTTTTTTTTTGTTAGTGAAAGTGTGATTTCAAATTTGATGTCTCACTTGCTTAATCTCTAGCTCACTGTCAATGTTATATGTAAATATATATATATATAAATATATATATATATATATATATATATATATATTTTTTATATAACAATATTTAGAGTAGAAATAAAATCATTCAATGTTAAAAAGGCTGAATTGGCTTATTTTATTTCTAATCTGGTTGGAGGGCAATATATCAGTTACAAAACAAGATACATAATTGAACACAAGAATGGTTAAATTCTGGTTAATTTTAGGGTAACTGTTTTAAATAATAAATATAATTATGTCAATCAAATATCTATTAGTGAAGCTTCCTGTAAATTAAAAAATCCTTTATAGCTAAGCACTTTCAGGAAAATATTTAAACCCCATAATCATAGTTATTTAATTGATGATAGATGGTAAAGAACAGTTTTTAATTGCTTGTAAATGTTCATATAAAATATTAAAATCACTAAATATTCCATGCTTTGGAGAAAGTAAAGCAAGTCTCTCTTTTGTTGATGGTATTGTTATTATTGGATATTAAATAGGCTTCCTTCACTTTTCTTTTAACATCATCTCTCCCTGAAAAAATAATGCTGGCTTCAGAAAGTTCAAAAACATGAGTGTTTGCCTCTTGGTGCTCCCAGAATATTGACCTAGTTTCATCTTTATATTTAAAAAAAGTAGACGGTAAGTTAAAAACAAAAAAAAATATTTCATTTAGTTCACTGATTTGAAATTTTTTTGAATTGCTTCCAAATTTAACATTCAAATGTCAAAGGTCAATTATTCAATGTTTGAATAATTGAAATCGGATTTTTTCTTATATAATAAAAAAAAAAAGACTGAAGTTTTGTTTTGTTAAAATGTCAACATTATAAAAAAGGATTTATGTATTGTAATAAATATTTTTGTTTTTATTATTAATAAAATTAACTAATAAAAATTGATTAGAAAGATAATAATTACAATTTATTTATTTTTAAACAATGACAATTTAAATAAAATGTGAATTAAAGATTGTGTTAAAAGCTCATGCTTTTTCTATCATCTTCAGTTTGTCTTTGGTTTTACAATAATCATTAGCTGTCTGTAAAAACTTCAAGTTTATTTTTTATTTCGCAGCCAGATATATATAAAATGATGATTATGTCCAAGGTAGTTAAGTCCACTGTGAGTGCACAATTTATCCTGGTGCAATGTTGTCTGGATTAATTATTTATCTTTAGACTGTTATGTAATTAAACTTGAACTTCTATTTCTGGATTGTGTTTAAACTTGTTAAAAAATTATGTCTGCACATAAAGTCCTCTCTGATGAATTTGTTTTTTTTTTTTTTTTACAAAAGTGAAATATAACTTAAATAATTTGAAATATAAAACAGCTAAAGAAATTAAAGACTTAATTTTTTTAAATTTTCAAGGATGGATTTACTGCATCTTAAATACCAGAATAGACTCCATAATTTTAGACAAACAAATGAAGTAAAATGTTAAGCTTAACAAATGGGGAATTTTAAACCAGAGACTTTGATAAAATTTCATGTAATCACCTGATGTATGGTAATATTTAAGTATTTATTTTTATTTTATAACTTAATGTAATAATGTCTTACTATTTTATATATGCCTTATTGTATAGTAAATACCTTTTTGTTATTTATTAATCCAGCCGTCTGTCTCTCTTTTCTCATACATTCTGATTATTGAAATAATAAATTAAATTTTGTAATAGCTAGAGACGTAAGAATTCATACTCTTTCAAATTAGTCATGGTATGCTTTCTTAATACTGATGGCTTTAGACTAACCACCCATGAATTTCACAGTTTTGGGTAACACTCTGGTTTTAAAACTAATATAAATTTATAATCCATAGAGGATCTAATTTCCCTTCAATTAATAGGGAGTGATTTAATGGTCAGGAAAATTGACGGTAGTCTATAATATTTTTATGAATATAGCTAGGTCTGACCATTAGTAAAATTTATGATTAAATGAAATTATATTTCCCTTCTATCTTTTTCATTTCTATTATTTGAATTTAAGTGTGAAATCTCAAAGGTTGTTTTTTATATTAAACATTAACTTTTCAAGTCCATAAGATTATTATTTATGTTTAACGTTGATGATCTATTTCTCATTTGCGAAATGGCAGGATCGTTAAAATATAAAGCCAATGCCCTATAATATTTTGATAATATAATCACTTAAATGAATCTGATCTATTTTTCAGTTTACTAATTGTGTTGAAACTAAATTGAAAACTCAATAGCACAACTTGTTTGGATAAACTAAGAGGAGTGAAAAAAAAGCTTTAAAAGTATATATTTTATGGTTTTTTAAGCACAAAGATAGCTCTCATTAACATTTTATAGATTTGATAAATTTTAAAAGAGTGTATTAAATATTGCATCGGTTTGTGTATCTTATAACAATACTAAAAATACAAAATTGAAAGTTAAAGCTCTCTAATAAAGACACCCTGTCTTTTTTTGTGCTAGATCAACAAACTAAAAGCGATTTTGGAGTAAAGTGTTGTAGTTCTGCTGGGAATAAAAACTATAGTAGGAAAGTTTAAAATATATTATTTCAATATTTATATAAACAAACTTAGAAGCTATCTTATGATTTATAAATCTAGAAAAATTCGTAGTTTACCGATAATTTTCTTTTAATTTTGTTTTCTCTCTTTCGTTCTTATCTCTAACTTTTTTCTTTCTACTCTTCTCTTTCGTTGCCAGATTAGGATGACTATACTGATTTAAGAATAGATGATAATTATTATATATATTACTGTGTATTCAAGTATTCGTATATGTGTTTTATTTGTTATAAATGAAACAATTAATATAATTTTTTGTATAAAATAAAAAAATTACCAAACAAGTATAAATAATTTTTATTAAATTTTGATCAATTTAAATAATCACTGCATTTATCATTTATAGCTAACAAGTAAAAAGACTTAAATGTTCACCCATTATTAGTTGAAAATGATTAATAGTCCTAGTCCAACTAGAAATGATTCAAGTGAGAAAAGAAATGCAATACTTATTGTGCAAGTCGTAACTGTATCTTTCTATCAAATTTCATGATCTTTAAAGTGCCAAAAGCTACTAGTATTCATTAAAGATTCAAACTATTTTTAGAAAAGATTAATAGTAGAATCATTCAGTTTAAGAAATCTGAAAAATAATCGTTAATAATGATTTAAACTTAAAGACGTCAAAATTTTTATATATTTTTCTAATTTTGTTTATATAGAAACTAATATTAATGATAGCAATTAAAAAGAAATTTAGTCGCTATATGTTTCCTTTGTTTAACTGCCACATCTCGTTAATCCAACAGTTAACTTTTCTATTTTTAATTGTTACAAAAAATATTTCATATGTAGATTGTCGCCCGTTGAGAACATTTGTCACACAATCAAATCTTTTTTTTTTTTTAACTAATACTAATCCGAGTCAAGAAATTTCTTTACAATTTACTTTTGTAAAATATGTACTATCTCTGTGCTAAATATTACATAATCTACTTTTCTGTAGATTCGTTTAATATAGCTCAATAATTTATACTACATGGCATGTATTTTTTTTTACATTCCTTATTTCAAATCAATTCGGATAATTTTTGCTTTTTTGACATCTGCTCAGTACTTTCTTCTAGAGTAATTCATGCTTCCACTTAATCTACACATACAAATATAAAAAATTTGAACTCAGACATTCAAAATACCCGTCAACTATCCACACTATCTCATACCACTGATACACATGTCCACACACATGTAGAAAAGATAAATAATCAATATATGCATTTCGTGCTAAACCAGCACTCATTTCTACACATATAAATACATTTCTTCAAATGTTTTACTACTTTTGCTATTATAAAGACTATTGATAACTGATTGACATTGTTAACAAATAGTTGATGCCGTAACAACAGTTATACACAAGCATAAGAGGAGGTAGTCATGTGATGTTTATTGGCTTAATACTTACTTTTACATATTAAAACACTATTTTTTTGTGGTTATATTATAAAATAGTAATTATAATAGAAAAGTTATTAAAATAAAACAGTGGTTTAAAATTTTTCAATTACAGTTAACATATAAATATATATTTAAAAAAAAGTTAAGACAAAAATATTACTTAAGCTTCATTTTAGAAATTATATTCTTGAAAACGTTGAAAATATTAATCTTAATGCAATTTTAGTACAAAACATTAAGGTTGTATTTCACATTTTCAATGTTTTCTTAGAACCTACAGTATTAATACTGCCTTTAAGTTATTATATTTTTCTGAAAGATTTAACAACATCAATAACAAACAAGTTTTTATTTTTATATAAGTGACAAATAAGTTTTTTATTATTAATCTGAAAAAAAAAAAGGGTTTATATAATTGTTTTGATTTGATGCCCATTTAAATTTTAATATATGTGAGCACTCTCTTGAAAAAATCATGTTAAGAAATAATAACAAATAAATGCTTGTGATTGGGTGTCCAATTAATTTAACAGCATACCTCATATCCTAATTAATTCTCCACTGCTTATATGTAATTCTATTTGTAAATGATATAAGAAACATAAATTAACTCCTGCAATACAAACTAAAATATGATATATGATACACGAAATATAAAAACTATGTAATCGCATATTTCAATAATAAAGATCATGTTAAAAATAAAAAAATACACTTTTTTGAATATGATCTTAGTAAAATAACATAATTAGTCAGTTTTTATTTTATCCAAATACTATTTCAGTATGTACTATTTTTTTTTATTAAAAAAAAAAACAACAAAATATTCCAGATATTCTTAATAATACCGATAAAAGATATTCTGAAGATGATGTTTATGTAGTACAAAATCAATCATTACAAATATTTATTCTAAATTTACCTAACAAAAACAGATAAATGTAATTCATTTGCAAAAATCAAAATACATAAATAGGTATTACATAAATCTAAACTTTCATAGCAAAATGATGAACTTCTTTTACCAAATGTAAACAAAGACAAAAGTACTAGTTGAAACAGGAATGACGTAAATGATTTTTTGGACTTCTTATTAGTAGTAATAATAGGTTCATAATTAAAATTTTGTTTTTCTCTGTTATCAAATAAAAAATCTCCCCTCCCCAAAAATGCTATTTGTATATATTTCCCCACCTTATTGTAAATTTTACACAAATATATATATATTGCAAAGTTTTACTTAGAATAATTTTTTTGTAAATAAATTTGTAACATTTTTATTTTAATTTTTATATATTTTTAATTTATCCTTTGTATTTTATTATAGTGTTTTTTTTTTTTGCTATCATGATGTATATAAATTTGAAATGTAAGACTTTTTGAATATAAAATGTGATTAATAGTTTTATATAGTAAAAACCTTTAATAAATAAATATATTTAAAATATAGATAGAGATATCATATACATAAAACACTAAAAAAATTGCTAACAATAATTATTTTGAATATATTGAGAAGAATTATGCTTTAAAAGTTTACCATTTTTTGGTAATTTTTATGATATCACTAAATATAATACCAATCAGGTGAATGATCTCATTTTGTAGACAGATGTGTTTCATACAGAAGAAAATAAGCCTTTATATTTAAAAATATAACATTTCTTTAAAAAATAAATATGTAATAACATTTATTTTGGATTTTTAAAAAATATTACATAATTATGATACCAATACAATCATAAACTTTCCAAAAAATAAAGTTTTTAGACTATCATAATATTTTCTAGATCATTGTAATATTTTTTTAAATTAAACATGCAAGGTTTGAGATCACTAAATATATAATAAATTTATTTAAATGCACATTGATTACGTAAGTAATATTTACTAAGGCTTTAACCTCAAGAATATGCATGTAAAAATGCAATATTATGGACCTCTACAGGTCTTTCTTTTAAGGTGTAAGCTTGTGGTTAAGTCCTGTAGAGGTCCCTAATATTGCATTTTTACACGCATATTCTTGAGGTTAAAGCCTTAGTAAATATTAAATATATAATAGTTTATCCATGATTTGTGGAGCTTGAGATCCTTTGTTGGATTATCTATTTTAGTTTTTTTTTATACTTAAAATATTAGAAAACAAATATAAGTAATATTTACTGAGGCTATAACCTCGATAATATGCGTATAAAATGCGATAGTAGGGACTGTGCATTTAATAAATTTATAATTAAAACAAATATAAATGAATTTTAAAGCCATAAACAAAAAGCTTTGCAAAATTTTCAGCAGAGGGTAAAAAATGCAAATTTAAATTTTAAAAAACTGAAATGTTGCTCTAACACATGAAAATGAGAATTGATTTAAAACAGAATTTTACTAACTTGAAAGAATTATACATTTTATGTAAAATAATCCATAGTAAAATATTGAGACATTAAATTTTTTATTTTTATATAAATAATACTATTTAATTCTTTGGATTTCTATAATAACATGGCTGTAGTAACATATTTAATTCATAATCAATTGTAAGTTGTTAATACCAACAATATTCCATGAATTCTATATTCCTGTGTCAGCATACATGCATTGAACATTAAGATGATTTGATTCCAAAAGGTTAATATATATCTCAAATGGCAGAAGACGTTTGGAGAAAACATTTTTTTTTTTTGCTTAGACTTTCATTTTTATAATAAAATTCAACTTTTAATATTATATACAATGTATTGACTTTGGTTATTAAAAGTCAGATTAAGAAAGAATCTCAATCTAAAACCAAGTGCCTTTTATACCTCTTTCCTAATGACAAAAACACTTAGGTTATTATTTTAGATATTGTTTCTATGGTTTTATTCAAATATAACTTATTACTATTCTCTCTGCTATAAAAAGTTTAATTTCACTCAATAAAAAGTTCTTGAAATGCAGCAATAATCATGAAATAAAAATGTTTCTTGGTTTTATAAAAAATAAAGTTTTTTTAAAATACTACTACTACTATTGCTACTGCTACCACTACTGCTATTTTATTGCAATTTACTTAAGGTTACATTTGTATTTTAATAAAAAAATGGAAATAAATACAATAAAAGAAAGTTGTACACATTATAAAAAAGGTTACAAGGTTAATAGTATAGGAAAATTAAATAAATATTAGGATATCAAGTGTTGATTATATACATAGATGGTTGAATTATTGTTATTAATTTTCTCTGACTTTGTCCAAATGGGATTCAGTGACAACAAAATAATAAAAAAAGATAAAGACAACAATAAAAAAAAATACAACAACAAAAAACAAAAAACAATAAACAAATATTCCAGAGGTCACAGTGGAGAGGGTCATGTAATAAGACTCCACGTAGCTGAAAATATGTCTGCAGGTTCTAAGGCTTGATCCCTGAGCTTAATTTTGCCTAATTTGTTAATGAAGAGTAATTTGAGTTTCCTAGATGTGGGGTTGAAACAGAAATGACATCTCAGAAAACAAAGGTAAAGAGAAGAAAAGTTGTAATTCTGATAGAAAAAAATAAATCTCTTTGGATGCTGTTAATGAGCATCTGAAGATAGGTAATATGAGATTTATGATAGAAGCTATTAGTGTCCTGTAGGGTCAAAGTACTATGCATTGAAGCAAGAAGTGTTCTATAGATTTTTTATCTCTATGGCAAAGTTGACAATCAGCAGCAATATTAGAAAATGACAATTTGTTAAATAAAAACTATTGGTTGGAAGAGCTTTAATGTTGATTTTAATAAAAAAGTCAATATATTTAGGTTCTAGGTACCAAAATTTAAATTTTTTAATAATTTGTTTGTTAGTAAGTGTAATTAAACTTTGTGGTGTGAGGGTAACATCTATCAAATTGGCATGCTTATATGCTTCTCAGTATGTAATTTTTTCGTGGCAATATTTTGGTTGGTATTGAAGTAAGTTCTATAAGATTTAATGAGAACATTTAAAAATTTGTTATTACAGGGTAGGGTGTATCTGTGGGTATTATGTCAAGTAATTTTTCTATAACAGGGAAAAGTGCTATTAATTTTACTAATGTATTATGTAATGAAATATTATTTTATATAGTGCTATGTTTTTTATGTATTATGTGTTCTTTGTAACATTGAGAGCCCATTGTGGCTAGTAGGCATTTGCATTGATTTGATGCTCATAGCCACTGTCTTTCTACCCCATATTAGTTTTGTACATAATGAGTTATTTTTTTTTAAAAGAGTGTATTTTATGAAGGGCATATAGTATGTTGTTTTGGGAAATTTTGTAAGATTGCAGTTAATATTTGTGGCAGTTATTACAACTGATTTGCCATTGTGAAAATTTTTAAAAGATTTTAGTAAATTTTGTGGTATGGTAGAGTTGAATATTTCTGCATAATAGGCATATAAATCAGGTGATATTTGTGGTGTCCATTATTTGACTTTTATCATTTTCATTATCAAGGTTGTAAACTTCTGCAATGTCTTCCAATGTTAATTGAATGTTATTGACTACATTTGCAGAATGATCTTTTATGGCCCTGGTATAAGTGTTAATACTTAATATATTTTTAGTATTAGAGGCATTGATTAGTGAATATTTTATGATTTTATTTCTATTAGTTTGTTTATCTTGATTGGAGATGTAGGTTTTATAATTATGTATGTTAGGAAAGTTTTCTATATTATCGCTAAGGCCTTGTAGACATGGCTATTGTTTGGTGTTTTTCTCCACTTTGAAAAATATTTTCTGCTAGTGGCAGGATTTTTTATAATTGTTTTGACTATTTTTGTTATGAGAACTTTGATTAATTCCAGATTGGAAATTGGAAAAAATAGTAGAGGCTGTCAAATTATGATCAGCAGCATTAGATTCCTGATGATTGCAAATTTTCTCCATTATGGTGGAATTTAATGGGTGATTATATGCCATCAAAAGGTTTATATTTAGGTAAGTGATATACAAAAAATTTACCTGGTTATTTGAAGCTGTTCAGCTGTTGTTTATGAATACTGGGTATAAAATAGAAAATAAAAAGTAGAGTAAAATATAACAAGCATTAATTTTTCTAAGAGCTTGAAATGGTGCAGTTGAGCTGTACAAACGCCACCTATTGAAGACTACTACTACTTCCACCACCACCAACAACCACCACCACCACCATTCCCACTACAACCACCCCCATCACCACCACTACTACTACTACCAGCACTACCACCGCCATCACCAATGATAATAATAGTAGTAGTAGTCATCATAGTCATTGTAGTCATAGTAGTAGTAGTAGTAGTAGTAGTAGCAGTAGTAGTAGTAGTACTAGTAATAAAACAACAAAAACACAATAATAATAATAATAATAATAATAATAATAATAATAATAATAATAATAATAATAATAATAATAATAATAATAATAATAATAATAATAATAATAATAATAATAATAATTTTATTTAATTATTTATTTATTATTAATCAAACAATACATATAAAAAGAAAGGAAAAATACTCCAACAAGATAAACTTGTGCTAGGAGTATTTCTTAAATTATTAATTACAAACCAAAAACACCAACAAAAATTACAGTAATAATAATAAATTACATTACTATACTATAAATACTAAAACAAGTAAACCAAAACAAATACTATAAGAATAAATACAACCAAAAAGATATACATATACATATTAAACAATATATATATATATATATTAATCAATATATTACACGAGACAATAACCAAAATTTTAAATATTTTTTAAAAATATACAAAGATAATTTACTAACATGAATTGAACAGTCAGTAACAAAAGAATTAAAGAGCCTGAGTCCATTGTAACTATATTGCCTGCGACTGCTTTCTAAAGAAAAATCTGGAACCACCAGTTGAAATTTGTTAGCCAAGGGGTATTTATAATTGATACTTTATAACACAGTAAAAAACGACGATGATATATATCAATGATAATTCTAAACTTATATAGTTTAGAAACAGAGGATGATGATGATGATGATGATGATGATGATAATAATAATAATAATAATAATAATAATAATAATAATAATAATAATAATAGAGCTGGTTTGGTGATCGTAGATATTGGTAGGATATATTATATATTTCTAGTAATAATAAAACTAAAAATTTTTTCATTTAAAATAAACCATATTGATTCTAAGCAACCCAATATTCAGTATATATAGTTTTTTAAACTTAAAAAACTCCTTTGATGAGGAATTTGTGTGCAACCTTTTTTTTTTTTTTTAACTCCAATATGGCGATCTCTTTGAACGCAGCAAGCATTTCTTATGCTGACGCAATCAAAGCATCCACTAAAAAAAGGAGATTTTCCTCAGAACGTGGAAAAAAATCAAATTCCAGTTTCAAGATTTTGTCATTCAACAATGAATGATCTAATGAAACTAGATGTGATTTCAGAATCTGATCCATTACCAGTTAATGTAATAGAAGAGATCTGGACTAATGAAAGTCTATTAAAAATTTCTGAACGCTTTAATATGACCATCCCACGAGACCTGTTTATGTTGTTTAAACGTTTCTTTACTGACCAGTCTGTTATACTTGCATTTACAGATATAAATTGTTCGCTGTATAGATTTCCTAAGGATTTGCTATACGAAGAACTAAGCACAAATAATTTATGGGATTCTATATTGTGCATTGCAGATCATCCAAATCCTTGCTATCTTGCTATTGAATTCTATAGTGGAGAACAAAAAAACAAATTTGATAAAACAATTAAAATGTTAGGGAAATATGCTTAGTAAAAGTTAACCAAAATAAAGAAAATTTTATTACCGGCACAATCAAAAATACATACTTTAACTATTCAATAAATGACCTCAATAAATTAATGCAACTGTTCGGAGTTATTGTTGCCTTTCAACCTATATATTTAAAAGGAACTCCGATACCGATCTATGGAAACAGTTATCATTTTAAAGTTAAATTAAATCAAAATGTAAATCCAAATGATATTCCCACTCTTATAACTGATCACGAAGCGACGCTACTCTTAATAATTCATGGACTTAAACCACAATGTTTTCACTGCAAACAACGAAGGCATATTATAAATGCATGCCCAAAACTTAAATGTAAACACTGTGATATGAGAGCAATCTCAAGTCATCAATGTGGAAATGTGCCAGTAAATAACACAGATTTCACTCCTCAACCGATAAGTGAATCAACTACAATTTGCTATCAAAATAATCCAATTAATGATGGTGTAACAGACGATCTATACATCACCAGAGAGAAATCAGTAAATGATGAAAGTGAATTAATTTTACCCAAAAATCAATCACGGAATGATGAGGATAAACCAGTGTTACAAGAAAATAGCCCATCTCAACAAGAAATATTAAAAAGTGATTGCCAAAATCAAAACAATCAAAAACACCCCTTAACAAAACTTTGCAAGATATTATAGACTATCTAGTGCCTTGCCTGCCACCTACAGACCCAAAAATAAATGACACTGCCAACCGAAAACCAGGCAGACTGTGAAGCAAACAAAGCAGAAAAAATGCAGCAGTGCCTATTGATCTTAGTGAAGATGATATGCCCCAGACATTAGATCATAAAAAAAAATTAAGAAAAGCAAATATGAGTTTAATGGATACTGAGTTTGAATACACTTCAGATGAAGATCTTAGCACCAATAAAAAAGCAAATGTGCAAAAATTATCACAGGAGGGAGGAAGTAGAACCTCCAGACATAAAAATTCTTTGTCATAATTTGTGAAAGTTATCTAAACTATATAAAATTATAATCTAATTACTACATCAGGTGTGTTCTGTTTTTATTGAGTGAAACTATAATGAATATAAAAATAGCATCATTAAACATTCATGGATTAAACTCACCGGAAAAAAAACTATCAATTAATAAAATGGCTTGAAATTATACAACCTCATTTGCTAGGGTTACTTGAAACAAAAATTTATAATAAATCTCGGATTAATCCATCTAACTATCTTAATAATCAAGGATACTCAGCATTCTCCAAAGCATTATTTTCATCCTCAGCAGAAACAGGAGTAGTAGTAATGAAAACCTGACCCTTCTATTCATTCAAAATAATATATATATAGATGCACACATATTAATTATAACACTATATGATAAAACAGTTACATTGAATGTAGAATTTGTTTATTTACCTCCAAATCACACAGTAATTAATAAAGTCATTCAAATTATAAATTCCAAAATAGCATCCTCATCACATCCATTAATTTTACTTGGTGATTTCAACATGTCATACAATGAGTTTGTCACAAAATGGTTGCACTTACTAGCCATACCATTGATGAGTGGAGAAGGCTATCCCCCACAGAATTCAGTAACATTTAATAATGGCAGGTTTTCATCATTAATTGACCTGGTCTTCTACTCACCAGTGTTACATCATATGATCAGCCTAACAATAAAAACTCATCATTATCAGACCATTCTGCAATTATTGTTTCACTAAAGAATGATTTTATATACAGATCAATAACATCTATTGGAAACACAATTAGAGTGCTTCTTCCATGTCAAACCCCAGAATATTTATTCTCAGAAATATATATATATATATCTCTTCAAACTTCGAGACATTGAAATGGATCCAGTGCAAACATGGATTGCCTTTGTTAACAGTATTTCATATACAATTGATGTCATAACAAGGGCTACCCCAGCCCCTTCAAGGCTTCTAGCTCTTGTAGATAAAACACACAAAAGAATCACAAACAGTACTACAAATAAACAAGGCTGTTCAAATGTGATTGCCCTGAAGAAACTTTATAAATCAGTCTCTGAAGAACGTAAAGAATATCTGGCAATTAAAAAAAAGAAAACTTTTTTTGACACAGACACACACATGGTCCAGACACTATATTCGCTGGGCACTGGGACAAAAGCCATCAACTTGCATACCGACAGCAATTAAAATACAAGAAGATATAATTTCTGGTTACAACATGTTGCTACCTCTCTACACACATTTCAAATCCAAACTTCAAAAAAAGAAAAAATTCAGCCCTGCAGCATTTTTTCTCAGTGAGCCAGAAGAAGATATAGTATTTACTCCCAAAGACTTTATTCAAAAATTAGCATCAACCCCAAACTCCAGTCACCCAGGAATGCATGGTATACCTTGATTTGTATTCAAGAATTTAGAAAATTTTACTGCTCAGTATCTGTGTAATCTAGTAAACTTTCTAACAAAAAAGATTCATCATATACATGGATTATACCCTATTTTACTAGTACCATTTATCAAAACACATGAAAAAATAACCACACTAAACAATCTAAGGCCCATATCAATGAGTCCTCTGGGTATCAAACTGCTGGAGTCAATCATTAAAGACAAAATAGAACCCTATATTATACCTATACTATCTAAAATGCAGTTTGCTAAGAAAGGCTCATCTACAATGCAAGCAGCCTTTCTATTCAAAACAGTTATTGATTCTGTCAGAAATAATAAAAAATATAGTCCAGTTGTAATCCAACTGGATATAAAATCAGCATTTGATATGATTCCAATTGAACTTCTTGTTGAAGCATTAGCAGACCCAACAATACCAAGATCCTTAATATATTTAATCACCAATCTTCTATTGAGTCGAGAAATACATATTACACTTAATGGTAAGAATTCCCCCTCTTTTGTACCTTACTGTTCAATTCCACAAGGTTCACCACTAAGTACTCTTTTTTTACTTTCTATATCAATCCCTTACTGAATATGATAGAAAAAGAATTATCAGGCATATACATACCTGGTCTAAAAGTAAACATCTCTTATATTGCCTACATGGATGATGTCTCGATTTTTTTAACTTCTAAAAAACAGATCCCAACTCTATTGAAAATTCTTACAAGCTGGAGTTTAACATGGATAAATCTTCTGCATGGTCAATATATACAGAACAATTTCACACACAACATTTTAAAGGAAAACCCAGCTCTTTTGTGGGATTCCCCTTCTATTTGAGCAATCTAGAAATGGGTTGACAAATACAAGACAAAATTAAAAATAAAATAGAAAATATAATTGATTCACTTTCAAAATCTTACCTTTTGCTGTATTCAAAAGTATCCCTGTTTAATCTATTAATTATGACTCGAATCACATACTATTCTCCAATAATACTATACACTAAATCTTTTACTAGTAAAATAAACTCATTATGTAGAAAGTTGCTGTGGGGAAAAAAGATTGTTTCGGTTTCACTAAAATGTATTCAAGCTCCTCTAATACAAAATGGTTTAGGACTACATTCAATACATATTTTTAACATTCAAAAGACATTAAATCTCATTTCTGCATGTGCTTATTTATTTTCATACATGAAAGTGTTCTTCAAGATTACCCCAACAGATAAACCACTACCAACCAATGGATATTGGAAAACCTTGCTTACACTAATTCTTAACATTCCAAACATTATTTTTTCACCACCTCAAGATAAATTTAAATATTGGGATGAATACCAGATAATTTGCTCTCCCCTAAATGATAAAAGACCAATTTTAAACATTAATAATAGACAACTAACCCGAAAATGTATATTCTGGTCATTAGAACCCAAATATTATGATTTTCTACTCAAATTAAATCTTGAAGCATTGCCAAAATTACACTTTTGTAGATATAGAAGGTATTACATAAATACAGAAGACATATGCTGGTTGGGTCATAGAGAAACTGAGACACAAGAACATTTTCTTTTTACCTGCCCTGTATTTGATAATATTCGTTCATCCATACCATCATTGTACAAACAAAGAAATTGTGACATTCAAACCCTTTTACAATCATTTATTAAGGGTAGCTACCCACATATTCGAGCAAGTACTTTTATATTGTTTTCACTATGGTGTACAAGATGCTTCTTCATGTACAACAACAAACCAAGAAGACATCCAAACACATTCTGGAACAAAATGGAACAGCTTCATTTAAGGGATGAAAAAATTGTATCCCAAAAGATGTACACAGCCACTTGGTCAATATTACAACAGCACTCAAAATTATAGAGGAAAAAAAAGACTAATAAAAAACAGAACTAAGAGCTTTACAAATAATGTAAACTCAAATTTGTAAACCACATGCATATCCTTTGCCTTTGTTACCCCCCCTCCAATTACAATTTTCAACTTATTTATACTAACTTCAATTCATCTGCAAGTGGTAAAATAGTTATAAATGTAACCTTTTCTTGTTATATTCAATAAAGTCCTTTTGAAAGATAATAATAATAATAATAATAGTAGTAGTAGTAGTAGTAGTAGTAGTAGTAGTAGTAGTAGTAGTAGTAGTAGTAGTAGTAGTAGTAGTAGCAGTAGCAGTAGCAGCAGTAGCAGTAGCAGCAGCAGCAGCAGCAGCAGTAGCAGTAGCAGTAGCAGCAGTAGTAGTAGTAGTAGTAGTAGTAGTAGTAGTAGCAATAGTAGTAGCAATAGCAGTAGTAGTAGCAGTAGCAGCAGCAGTAGCAGTAGTAGTAAAATAATTCTGCAAATTAAAATACATTATTTTTTAAAATCACAATTTATATAAAATATAAATATACCTTTTTATATTGAATATACAATTATATATAAATAATATTTTAAAATCATATAATTTCATATTATTTTAATTGTATAAAATCAATACACATACATGTGCATGCACACTAAATAATAATGTTTATTTAGCTCCACATATTATTTGTTAAATTATACAATAAATAAAAATAAATTTCAATCTATTAAATCTTTCTAATAATAAAATATTAATTTTATTATGATAATTCACAAACATTATTTCATGTTATGATGGATTATCAACAACTATTGTAACCTATAGATCCTTTTAAAACAATTGAAAAATAAAGTAAGCCAATAACGTCAATTTTTTAAGGAATATAATAAATAATTCTGGGTTTAAATCTAGATTAAGATGGTAGAATATAGTTTATAATTTTTAAAGAGAAAAGTAAACAAAACATAAAAATAGGTTAACAAATGATGCAAATTTGTTAGAATAGACAAAATTTCCATTATAGTATGAAATTAATTTTAAAGTCTAATGATCATTTTAAATTGTAATACTTATTTTATTGCCTAGATATGCTATCTGCTTCAGGCAGAGAATTTAACTTTGGAATAATAAATATAGTTAGGTTAAAAAAATTCTCTCCCTTGTGTGGTGTAGTGTAATACTACAGATGATAAATATAAATATTAAAATGCTAGAATAAATTGTGTTGAGAACTTGGCAAACAATGGAAATTTTTTACTGAAGACGATTATGTTATCTTTAATTATAGTATATCTTTCAAGCATTGGTTGTCGAGAGGTCAGCGACGGCTGCTTTACAAGCAGCTGTCCAGGGTTAGCGGGTTCGCGTCCCAGCTTATGCTATGACACATGAGAAAAAAAAATAGTATATCTTCTTACTTCGTTTTTTTTTTATGGCAAAAAATGTAGCATACGTTCATAAGTACCAGCAATACGTTTTTATTTTCGTATATGAGAGATTCTAATTACAGTACCAGAAAGTATATGTAAATATTTATATTTGCAATAGATACCTTGCTTGCCCAATTAAAGTTCTTAAACAAATATATAACTTATAAATTAATTTTAAACTCAAAGTGTAATATTATAAAAAAATTATCTTTTTAAATATAATAACAGTTATAACTAATATTTTTTATTTTATAAAATGAAATAAGTAATTAAGTTAACATTAAGTTTTCAAATTTTCAATTTATTGATTGTTTTCATCTCCAAAAATATTATTTTTGAATTACTATTATTTTTAAAATAAAATACAAATCCTATATCTTGTCAATCAATTTGTTTGAACGTCAGTTTTTGTTAAAAAGTGCAAAGATACATCTGATCGTGCCTAAACAATTAAATAATAGATAAGTTTCAACTTACGAACGGCTTTCGTAAACACTCTCTTAATAACATCATTGCTCGACGCAGTCCTCTATTATTAGGATTACTTTCAGTGTAGTTTCAAATGAACTAGTAAATTTAATTAATTCTTTTTTAAAAGTTGAATAGTATCTTTTGTAATCTTTTAAATATAATATTTCTGAATAATTTTTTTTTATAAAAGTATATATTTTTATTAAAGTAATGTATAAATAAACATTACAAATAATAATTAAATGAACAAGTTATTTTACTCAAATTAATGTTTACTTAATTGTAGTGATTAAGTGAAAGTAGGAATAAAATCACTTAGGGTTTTACAATCACAGATAATAAAACGTGGACAAAATAAATTGTTCTTAATAGTATTTACTGAGTTATTAATAGTTTTATTGTGTGTAATAGTTGTAAATATAAATTGGTAATTTAATAGCTTTATAAATATTTGTTTACATGTACGTGTGTGAAAAAAAAGAATACCATTATATAATAGTAACAGACTTTAAAATAATAGATAACCATGAAAAAATAAAGCCTTGAAAAATGTGATGAAAAAAAAAATTAAAAAGTAAGAATGCACTGCATTAGAAAGTTTAAAAACAAAAGAATCAAATCATGAAATGGGCTAAAATAATTATACAAGTATGCGTTTATATATACTCAAAGTATTTACCTGTATTCATAATTTACATATTTTCAATTATCCACAGTTTTAAAAGTATTAACTCTTTTGCAGAAGATTTATTGTACTACATCAAGATTCAATATTGACAGATTCATTTTTTATATAAAGGCATTTAACTTTGAGAGAAAAAATTTTTTTTAGCATATTTATTTATTAAAAAATATTTTTAAAAATAAAAATAGATCTTCAGAAATAAAAAAAAAATACCTGTAATGTTGCTATTATAAAATGTCTTCCACCATGTAAGTTGCAACACTTCCAAAAATATAACAGATTTGAAAATTCTACATATAAACATCATTTGAAATCTATCTATCTATCTATCTATCTATCTATCTATCTATCTATCTATCTATCTATCTATCTATCTATCTATCTATCTATCTATCTATCTATCTATCTATCTATCTATCTATCTGTCTATCTGTCTATCTGTCTATCTGTCTGTCTGTTTGTCTGTCTGTCTGTTTGTTTTTATGCTTCCTGTCGGCCTGTTTACCTGTTTATGTACTTATTTATCTATCTATTTCTGTCCTTTTATCTTTGAGCATTATTATACTTATTATTTAAGAAATATTTTGGGTACAATTTGAAAATTATGATTGCAGTTATAATTAACTATGTATTAGTGTGCATTTAGAACAGGTAATAGTTATCTATTTAAGGAGGTTTATAGTTAAGTTGCAATCTTTAATTTCTATATAAATATATTGGACCATGAATAAAAGTGGGGTTCCACTCTTATTGTTAAAACAATGTTGCCTTGTCAGCAGATTGAGATTGTTGATTGGATATTGGGATTGTTTAAGTGTTAACTGGTATATATATATATATATATATATATATATATATATATATATATATATATATATATATATATATATATATATATATATATATATATATATATTTATATATATTGCTGCCAACCATCAAAATTTGTGTCATGTGAAAAATCAATCTTTTCTTCTCATTACATAGCTAATACTAAAATGTACATTGCATACTTTACACCATTGTTTTAGAAAAAAAAAAGAAAATTACAATCAAGTATGGCAAAAACAACTGCTTCACCTGCAAAAACCATGAGGGTGATTATAATGATACATATATTATAAGTTAAACATTGAAAAACTTGAATAAAAAATATATGGATAAAAAAATAATTTTTTACATTTTAATTTTTTGGTTCATAATGAAATTACTGAGTGCTGTGATCACAAGGACATAGTGACAATAGATCTTTTACTGCTTTATTACAAACTTAGTTTTTTTTTTGCACATAATTCTGCTGAAATGTTAAAAAAAAAACTAATTTTTATTAGCTATAATTTTGTACATATAATTGTTAATAATTTAAATAAATACAAATTTTATTATTCACAGTTTTGTGTGTGCAGATTTATTTCAGACAAATTCTTAATTTGATTTTTACAAATGAAACTAAAATGAATATAATATTAAAAGACAAATAAATTTTACTGATGATTCTGTAATTGACCAATGAAAAGTTTAGAACTTTAATTCATTAGGCCAATAGAGCTTTGTCCCAGTTTAATGGTTATGGTTTTTGATTTTTGAAATTGTTTAATAAATAAAACATTAATTTTTTTGCAGTTTTGTTTAAAATCAATATTTAAAAATGAATGGTCCATCTTTTTTGTTGTTGTTAAAAATTCAGTCTAATTAAAGAAAAGTTAAAGTAAAAATATAATGCCTAGTTGATTACTGTATATTTACTAATGTGATTTTGTTTTTCCAATTTTGCTTATGCTCATGATAACAAGCACTTTTACTGGGGAGAAAATAAGAATTTCTTTTGATATAAGAATATTAGATAAATTTAGTTAAATGAAAATTATAATTTAGATAATGCATACATTTTTTAGTTTATTTTTAATGCATTTTAATTTTGTAAATAATAAAAGTTTATTGTTTTAATTACATATTAAATAAAAAATTGCACTTTTTGTGGAGATTATGTTAACAATGACATTTTTTTTGCTCTCAGTGTATCATATATCCTAATACAGATACTATTATAAGGATACCGAATAAAAATTAATCAAATGAATAATATTTTATAATTCTTATAATTTTACACTTTTTTTGTATATCATCTAAGTTTGTCTTTAATTACATTATGAATAAAATATTATACAGTCCATTTTGCCATTTTATCTTATGAGAATACTATTGCTTTCATAACATCAGCAGGTTATAATATCATTATTTTTACAAAAGTAGGCATAAGTTTAAAAAAATGTTGAAAATTTTTTAAAGACTACTATGACAAATAAATGATTATTAATCAAAGTAGTAGATACAAACTGTCAATGGTTGTTATATATAAAGGATTCTGAATGCAGAGAAGAGGGGGAATACATATATATTGAAATAGAAATTGTAAATATATGTTTTCACAAACACACACACACATATATAAATTTAGTTTAAATTTCATTTAAAAAGTTTTCTTTTGATAAAAGAATAAATATGTTGCTTTTTCTTTTTTTTTTGGGGGGGGGGGGAATTTCTGTTAAAATGTAGTTTAAACAAAAGTTTGATCTTTTATTAAAATAAAAAATAAAAAGATAATTTTTATCATAGAAAAAAAAAGATTCATTTTAGAGGATGTTAATTATATATAATAAGGTATTTATTTATATAGCGCTATGTTAATAAATTGTAATAGTAAATTAGCAATCAAGCTAATGCACATGCACTTTACAGATTTTTAAACTATAGGTAAATGAATACCCTCACTCTCAGACACAAGATAAAGTCTTTATGAAAAGATAAAATGAATCCATCTATCCTTTCAATCCAAATGTTTAAGTATGGGCCAATCTTAAGTGTTTGCAGATGAGAATGTGAAGATATTAAACAGTCACTTTAAATTACTTTATTATGCTTGAATGAATTTTAAATAATTTTAAATAATTTAGCAAGCTCATTCATTAAAACATAATAAAGTAATTTAAAGTGACTGCTTAATGTCTTCAAGCTCTCATTTCCAAACACTTAAGATTTTGGCCCATACTTAAATGTTTGGGTTAAAAAGATAGATGGATTCATTCTATATTTTCATAAAGACTTTATCTTGTATCTGAGAGTATTCATTTACATATAATTTAAAAATCTGTAAAGCACATGTGCGTTAACCTGATCACTAATTTACTATTATAATTTATTAACATAGTGCTATATAAATAAATACCTTATATATATATATATATATATATATATATATATATATATATATATATATATATATATATATATATATATATATATATATATATATATATATATATATATATATAACTTCAACTAAGAATGCCAAATAGTAAATTCTAAATAATTTTACAAGTGTCATTCATTCAAGCATAATAAAATAATTTAAAGTGACTGCTTAATATCTTCATGCTCTCATTTTCAAACACTTAAGAATGGCCCATACTTAAATGTTTGGGTTGAAAAGATAAATGGATTCATTCTATCTTTTTATAAAGACTTTATCTTGTGTCTGAGAGTGAGTGTATTCATTTATGTATAGTTTAAAAATCTATAAAGCACATGTGCATTAGCCTGATCATTAATTTACTGTTAGAATGTTAATCAATGGATTAATTAAAACTAGAACTACACAGGATACAATTTTGATTTTAATTCACATATCATAATTTGAGTCAAAATTTTTATTGTATGAACTTTACGTTATCAAGAGAAAACTAATAAATTTTTTAATCTAATATGTAAATTTGAATTTATTTTAATATCTAGATTATTGTTTCTCAACTAACAACATGCTATGGACAGAAGTATTGAATAAAGAAAATGGAAGAAAGGATGGTTGCTTTTATAGTAAAATAAAATTATTGTAGTGTTTAACAAATTTAATATATTTATATTCAAAGAGTGATAAAACATAGAATAATTGACAAAACTATACAAAAATATAAAACACTAGAGGGAACCAGGGACTCCACTCATTTTAGTAAAGGGCAGCTGACAAGATGGGTGAGACAGGTAATGTAGTATGCAGAAGATTTGGATAAAGAAGTTATGTCAGTATACTTGTACAAAAGATGGGATGATTGTGTTAGGAGGATTGTTGAGTGTTATAGTGGGAAGGAGTGGGATAGAAGAATAGATGCATTAATAAAGAATAGGGAGTTGGAGAGATGGAGAACTCGTATGGAGAGTAAAATGAGTTTAAATATATATAAAAGTAAATGGAACATTGGGTGTGAGTTAATTTATGATAATAGTAAGGAAAGTAGTTTATTGTTTAAGGCTCGAACGGGATCTTTAGCAACAAGGGAATATACACATAAATGGAAAATATGGGTGATTTAGTCTGCAAGTTGTGTAAAGAAGGCATAGAAATATTAGGCATCTGTTACTTCAATGTAAATGTTTGAAAGCAGAACGGGTACAAATAATGAAGTTATGGAAGGTTAAATATGAACAAAGTGATTAGACAGAAAGTGAGTTATTGGTTTTATGCTAGGTTTGGGAAAAAATAAGGGGGATTTAGATATGAAGGTCATGGAGTTGACAAAGATTATGTTGTGGAAGTGGGATGGAGCAGATTATGGGAAAACTTAGGGTGGACAATGGAAAAGGAAGGTAAAGTGGCTAACAGGTTTCTCTGGACATAGCTGCTGAGAGATTCCTGACTCCATTTAAGGAGAAGTCACAGTACATCACATCACATCACATCACATAGTTACCTAAATTATATTTTAGAGAATTTTTTTTCTCTAAAAAGTTGCCAATTGACCAGAGTAACTTTCAGGTTCCTTTGTATACAAGAATTATGGCACCATCAGACAACAAGTAAGTGTGATTAAAATTTTTCTTTGGAGTGCTGTTAAAAATAACTGGCAGCCATGTAAATTTCTAGAGATTTTTATTGAAAGACTTAATTTTCAGGGAATATTTTGATTCAGGGCAGCTTTGCTGACTAGGTGAGAGTGTCTGATTGTTGGGAGGACCCCTGAAGGCCTGAATCCTAGTTTTTATATGGGGTGGAGCTGGGAAAAAGGTGCTCTGGGGATCATTACCAGAATTGGATAGCTCGTTTATTTGTTAGCAATAGTAGCATTATTCATTTAGACTTTATTGCTTGCTTTTTAAATCTGAGATTTTACTTTTAAAGAAAGAAGAGATTTTACATTTAAAGAAAGAATTTTTCCACAATAGTAAATTGTTTCTCTTGTACCTGATCATTTATTTCAAGTGTTGCTTTATCTTTTATCCATGCATTTAATGCTGGATCACTGACTATGTCTCTTAAAACATTTTACCAGACTTGGATGGCTCATTCATTTGTTAAAAATGAATTGCAGTTTTGTGCTTGCATTTTAGACCTGAGATTTGACTGTGAAAAATATTTTTTTCTACTATAGTGAATTGTTTTAGACTGTATCTGAACATTTCATTTCAAGTGTTGCTTGATTATTCAACCTTACATTCTATATTAAACGTTTTTTCTATTTTGAATGCTGAACTGTACAAATCGATAATTTTAACATTTGACTATATAGATTAGTGCTTCTGGTTTTCATAGGTTATCAGGGTGCTGAAACATGATGGACACTATTCAATATGCGATTTTAATGGATACATTACTCTATGTACATCTTTGATTGCTCTATAGATCTAGAATTATATTGTGCTATAACACATAATGCAAGCATCTGGGTACTACATATATATTAAAGTTCTTGATTTTGGGAAGTAATGATAAAATTTTTATGCAAGGCATTGGAAATCCTGGAGATTTGCACTATGATTTTAAATTTAGCAATTATTATGACATTGGATTGTTAACAGTTGTACCTCATCATATGGATTGTGCTTCTAGTTTTATCATTTGCTTTTTACCAATAGTTAAGGACCTCATGGATTAAGGCTTCTAGTTTTTTATAAGTTGTCTGGAAGCTGAAACAGGATGGACAAAACTCAAGTTCCCAAAGAGTTCAACTGTGATTTGAACATTGGATCAGGGCTACTGTGTTACTCATCTTTTTGGTCTTGAGGACTGAGTCTGTTGCTTGGAGAGCTCCCAGGGCTTACTTCCTGGTCTTGGAGGGGGGCTAGGATGTGGGTGTATTGGATTCTAGTATGGGCTTCAGATGAGAGAGTCTGGAACTTGGGAAAATTCATGGGGCCTGAACTCGGGTTCTTATGTGGGGGCTGGGATGTGAGTGCTATGGGGATTAGTACAGGTTTCATCTTTCTCATCTTTGAGGCAGTGAAGATGATGTGCTGCATTGTGGTTTTAATCTCTTTGTTCTCTATGTGATTCATAGGTTGGTTATTAGACTATGTGATAATCTGTAGATTGCATATGATGTAAGCATGTAAGATTTACATTTTTGATTAGTGCTGCAGCATTGCTTGTCTTGGCTGTGAAGATGAGAGAATCTCATGCTTGGGTGACTCAGGCCAGAGAGTTACACTATGGTTTAAACTTCAAATCGGGCTGCAGTGTCACTCATCTCTGTCATCTGGATGGCAGGGTCTGGTGCTTGGAAGGTCTCACAAGCCTGATTTTTGGAGGGGATCTGAGTGCTGTGGGGATTAGTAAGGGCATTGGATGAGAGAGTCTGAGCTTTGGAAATACCCCAAGGCCTGGTTCCTAGTCCTTAGCGGGGGGGGGGCTGGGATGTGGGTGCTGTGGGGATTAGTATGGGTTTTCACTTTCTCATCTTCTGGATGGTGGGGATGATGTGATTCTTGATAGCTGTGATCTATCTAGTTGCCATTAAGGTCAGGAGTTACTTAGTAAACTATAAGAGAAGCTATGAATGGCAAGATATATGCATATACAATTTAAGGTTTTTCTGTTCACTCGGTAAATCAAGTTCTGCATTGTAAATCATAGTTTGAATCTTGTATATCACTACATATAACATGTGAATTCAAAGATTAACATTATGTTAATAAATCATATTTTGAGAAAAAAACTTGCAAAAGTAAATTAATTAAGAAAATATTACACTAATAATAAACCAAATCTGAAGAAAATGAAGAATAATATTTAAATAACTGAGCGAAATATAATTACTAAACTAAAAATTAATGCAATTGTTGATTTTTTTTCATTAATTAGGTTATTAAGTTTTGGAGATGTATTTGTGACTGATAATATAAATGATTTCTTTTTTTGATTTTGATTTTATGAGTTTCACTGCTGAAAATGTCAATTTATATAAGTATGTGATGAATATTAATTCTTATTAAGTGCAATGTCAGCATGTAATACTTAAATAAGGCTAAAATCTTAGAACATGTGCTATGAGTGATTAATTTATTACAAGAGAGACCTCTACAAATCTAAATGCAAGATTCGGCTACCACATCAAAATGCTTTAGATTTGCCTATATATTTAGAAAAATAGGTTGAAGGTAAGAATGGTTGCTCTTATCTTTATAAAGTCGAATCTTGCATTTAGATTTGTAGAGGTCTCTCTTGTAATAAATTAAGCACTCAAGGTGCATGTACTGAGGTTTTAGCCTTATTTAAGTATAAGTATGGGATGGAAAATGGCAGTAATGCTCTCAAGGCTTTTTCATGTAAATTCCAGATATTCAGTTTTAATTTGAACCCAAAATTGAATTATACATGTCCAATTAAATAGTAACTTTAATGTACCATCCCAACTTAAGTCCTGCTTCAAATCAGTTAGATTATTTTCTGGTTCAATAAATGGATTTAAAACTCATATATTGCCTTTCCCAGTATCTTGGTTCCTGTGGACAAAATTGATCAAAAGCATAACAAAGTCTTGTTAAATGCCCATAAACAGTTTTTTTCAACTAGCAGATAGTTATATCAATTTCAATAATCAATTCTGAAAATGAATGAAGCGTCATAGTTTTTTTTTTTTTACAGCTTTCACCATAGTGTTAACTTTTTATTGAATGCCTTAATTTTATTTCATAAATTAAAAGTAATACTATTTCCTTGCAGGCTTAAATTTAATCATTTATTATTAATGAAAATATGTCAAACAAGTAAGCCAGTTTAGTAATCTAATTGTTAACCCGGAAAATATTTTTCACTTTTGAATTTTTTGTTTCTAGAAATGTTTCAACTTCTTTTCTTAATTCCTAAAGTTTTGTTAATATTTTTCTTTTCATGAAGTAGTAAATTTTTATTTTCAGATTCCATTTCTCTGCATAAATTTGAAAATAGTCTTGAATTTAGGGTGCTGCATTTAATATATCTTATTGTTTTATCGATCGAGTAAGAACATGGTTCAAGTATGGAAATAAGTTTTTAGCAGGAAAATGCTCTGGAACATTACACATAAAAATCATTTTGTCGTCCACTATTTTTTTTTTTTCTGCAACTCCTGAATGTTTTTTTTTTGTCATACTTGCCACTCTATCAGTACATAAGACAATACAATTTTTCCAGTTAAGTGAGTTCTTTTCGATATAATTATCAATTACTTTAAATATATCTGAAATAATTACTTCAATATAAACTTCATTAACACTACTACATACTTTGAAATATCAATTTTGCCTTAAACCTTGTGTGCTAAAAATATTATTCATACAAAAATATTCTAATTTAACTTTCTTTCATATTAATTTTTTTATGATAATTCCTGTAATATTTGCATTTTAAAACAAACATGTAATGCAATTTAAAATATTAAAACCTTAAAATAGAAAACGGTACACTACCAAAGTGCATGGACAATTAATAAATGATAATTTAGACATTTCCTATTATTTCTAGATCAGATACTATCCATATCGTTATCAACTACTCAAATATTTAAATGTTTGTCTGTTTAAAGATAATAAATAATCCTTTTGAAATACCCTTTTTAATAAATAAAATTAATTTTAAATGTTGATATATTTTTTATTTCTCATGTGTCATAGCATCAGCCGGGAAGCGAAACTGCTAACCCGGGACAACTGCTTGTAAAGCAGCCGTCGCTGACCTATTAACAACACTTATAATAAATATAATACAAACATATATGTTCTTGTATTCTTGTTGTATTACTATAAAATAAATTTAATGAGTTCTTTTTTAAATAAATAATGCATTAAAACTGGAAGACGTATTTGAATTGCAATTCAAAAAATACATAAACGGTACAAATTCAATATTTAGATTATATGTATGACAACAATATTCTTAAAAAAACAATAATAATAATATTTACTGTCTTAATATGCAATTAATATAATTTGCAGTTGAGTCTTGTTTTAAAATGTCCAATTGTTCATTTTCTAATAGCGACTTTGTAAATCAATAAAGTGCTTCACATTAGATATTGTTAACAATTTACATTTTAAAAGCAAATAAATCGGTTATAAAGAAAATATATTTTCGTTTAAATGTGGTAGACAACATTTAAAATATTTAAAACTAAAATATTAGAATAGCAACTTTGTTTCTTTTTCATCTGTTAAGCGCGGGAAATTTCAAAATAGCAGACCACATATATGCTTTGAAGTTTTACGATAAATAATTTTCTTTATTAAATATTTTAAAAACTGAACAGCAAAAATTAAAAAAGACTTTAAAAAAAAAAAATTGATTGGCATTTATCTTTTATCCCCCTTTTTTTTTTTTTTTTTGGAGGTGGAGGAATAACTAAAATAAAAGTTTGAAAACTATTTTTTCCTCCGGGTTAAACATAAAATGGTAAACCTTTCTAGAGATTGTTCTGGTATTAAATAATTTTTCATTAGGGTGGTTATTATCTAATTTATATATATATATATATTAGACCATAAATAAACGTGGATTTTTACCTTTGTTGTTAAAAGGAGGTTGCTTTGACAACACATTGAGATTTCTGATTGCTATTGATGCTGATATTGTTTAATAGTTGCATATATTTTTGGAAAAGTAATGATTTGATAAATGATCACTGAAGCATTATCAAAACTTTATTTTATCATCCCAATATTGCTCAGTAATCATTCTTCACTATTTATTTATTGATCTGGACGAACTGATGAGTGCTGGTTCAGCAAGAAATACGAATATTGGAGATCATTTATCTTTTTTACATGTGCATGGTCATGTGTATCGGTTATATAAGATGGAGTGGATAGCTGAAGGAAGCTTGAAAGTCTGTGATCAAAACCCTTTAATTATTGTTTGATTGGTTAAAGTATGATCTCAACAAAGTAATATTGGAAAAATGCTTATATTTACTTACCTTATAGTTATTCTTCTTAATTTTGTTGGACTGACCATAACAAATATTGACAAATAAAATTAGCTTTATTTGTGTTGAAAGTAAGAACACTTCTCCACTCTTTAGGGATACTTTATTATAAAACTGATTTGCCTTTTTTATTTTTGCTTAAATATTTATTATTTTTTAATATATTATTTATGACCTAGCACAATTTTAAAAACTTTGAAATTCACTTTTGTATATCAGATAATCTTCAATTATATATTAAATATCATATGTTTTGTGTAACTAAATAAAGAATAGAATTAAATAGACATAACTACCACTGTTATTAATTTTAAAATAATTTAACAGTAAGAAATGTAAAAAAATGATAAAATTTTCCTTCATACACAAATAGATAAATCACTCATATATAGCATATCTCTGGTTGAATTTACTATCTTATTCAACAACTATTAACATTACGTAAGAGAAATAAAAAATAGATTTTCAAAGATATACCCATATAATGAACAAACTTTTAAAATCACTTATTAATTATATATAATAAATTGATGAAATATATTATTTATATGAAAATTATATATTTTTCGCATTTCATATTACAAACATTTTAGAAAGAACAAAAACTAAAAAAAAAACAAACATTACACATCCATAAAGGAAAAAGAGAGGAAAAAACATTCACTAAGGAAGAATATACAAATTACCTCTCCCATTATCAAAATTAATGCTAGCATATAGAAATCATCTTCATCGTTTATAATTATTAAAGATTTTAATAAGTGTAATTTGAATTGAGGTTTTAACTGTATTTTACAGTTTGATATTACTCTATGCTATTATTTTACTAACACCATTTATTTTTACCATGCATGCAATAATTATGAGAACATATTCTTTTGACAGTCTACAAAACAATCTATCCTCTCTTATAAGGTGGAATCTTTAAAATTTGATAATGCTTTCTATATATAGATAATATTTTTTCCAGAATTAATCATATTTCAGCAATTATGCTGACTTTAATCTTTTAAATGTTTTTCCCCACACATCAGTTCTATATATGTAATTTTTCGGGATTTCAGTTTATTCAAAGCTCTTTTGTTGGTAGAAAAATATTGATTCAGGGATATATTTTATGGATAGGACAGACAAAAAAAAGACCATATGAAATCTTGGGATTATTCTTTTTTATTTCTAGCTTAGCTTTATTTTGGTGTTAAATTTAGATTCTAACTTCTATCCTTGTAAACACTTTTATATATCTTTGAAAAGATATATAATCAATATTTCTCAACAAGTAAATGCCATGTCACCTCAATTCAGATAACTAGAAGCTAATTTCATTTGTGTAACTTGAACTTTAATTGACGCTCATGTTGTTTTGCATTCTTTTTACACTCACAACATTCTCTCACCTATATTTATTATTAATGATTAATTTATGAAATTAAAATAATTACAATGAAAATTATATAATTTTTTTTAAACATACAGATTTTGAGCTTACCAGATAAAAGTTTAAATTCCAAAAAAATTAGTTTACAGAAATTGATTATTAAAAATAAATAAAAGTAAATTTATTACTATAGAACAATAAAATAAATTATTTAATGCTGTCTAATTTTACATATACATTAATTTTAATACTATTTGGCTACCATAAACTATGTCTGAAGAATTTATGAAAAATACATGAAATTAGAAGAACTCAATAGGATCAGTAGAGCAGAATCATAATTGAAATGTTGTCACAATTTAGTTCAGAACAAGGGTATATAATACGAACTGGATTGTGAACCCTGAGGACCTAGTGGGAACATGGATCTAATCATTGGTTTTGTATGAATTCTCAGTCTCAAGGGTAGAGGTAATGGCTATGGAGGATTTGTTTATCAGCGGGATCGATCGGCGATCATCACCACACCCAGCTTTAGAGAGATCTGGCAAAGTTCTCATGGCCCACTCTGATTTGGTTGGTGTTCCGGATGTGCTGAACCTATGTCACACGCAGATTAATTGTAACTCACTTACAGCAGGGGCCAAAGCAGTTTAACCTTGCCCAAGGAGTGGGTCTGGGTTCTTGCTAAACTGAGTTCTGTCTGATGGGTCATGGATGGGTCTGGGGGAGCTGCTTGAAGACTTTCCAGGTGGGCCAAGAGCTGATTTTCCTGCATGAACTCTCAACAAATTGACGTAGTATCTCCTTGATTGATTAACATTTGATCTGTGACAATTCATGCCCTTTCCCCCTCTTTTTGTGTTTTTTCTTGATATTTGTACTTGGAATGTATTTTTTTATATACCTAATCTATTGTATAAGGTGGTTCTGTTGCTTTGAGCCACCACCCAGTTGCATAATATCATTGTAACATTGTAACCTCTATGGTCCACTGCTTCCGGTGACAGCATGTGATCCCTGCACAGGTTGATCATACTTTAGTCACTTAATAAAGTTGCTTTGGGAAAAAAAAAGAATTTTACATTTCTTTACTGAAGAACTCCTTGTCACAGTGTGATTTTCTTCTCTACTTTAATGCACAACAAATATTGGATTTTACCAATTATAACCTTTTATATTCTAATCACTTTCTTTCAACTTATGTGCTGAGGCAAATTTTAATCTAAATCTTCAAGTGTGTTCATGTATCTTGTAGACATATTCTATAGTTTAGTTATTAATTTTACAATTTTTGTCTTTACATATATAAATATTTTGATAAATGTACATATATGTTTAAATATTATAAATGTGAAAAAATAGTAAATTTTATTTTATGTTATGCCTTTCATAATCCAGACTATTATTTGAAGTTATATTCTTTTAAATAATATGATAAATAATTTTATTTTACCTCTGAATTGATAAGTTAGGTGTTTGCTAAAATGTGTTATTACCACTTATGTAATGCAACAAAATATTTATTATATTTACACTTTTAATATGTTATTATATTTTATTTTTGCCTTTATTTAGCATAATTTTCTACTTCAATTCCATGGATCTTTTCTGATTTGGTTAAACCACTTAACTATGCCTATTTACTTTTTAACAAATACTAGCACATGTAGTACCAACATTGTACATTATAATATATATATATATATATATATATATATATATATATATATATATATTATAATGGTCGAGGTGAAGTGAATCTTATGGTATCTGCCATACAAGGGTGCCATCAGGCCATTCGAACCTAGAAAATTTATATAGTAGGCAGATACTTAAGTTAAGATCCAATTTTATTTTATTATAGACCATTAGTCCCAGTCTCTAGCTCATGAAGCAGCAGAGATAATGTATACTTTATTTTTAAAGAAAGAAAGATAATAAAAAATAAGAATAAGCCACTGCCAGATTAACAATACACAGAAACATTTATTTTGCACATATATAAAATTTAGAATTATTTTAGTATAATGTTTACTTTATAATTTGATTTACATTTTAACTTTTGATTTTATAAGTTCGCACAGAGGAATTGATTAATATTTTATTAGGGTGTTGAGTATGGATAGACTACATAGGTTGCACTTGAAAAAAAAAATCTATATCCCTTATTTAACCCTAGGCCAAAAGTTCACAGTCAAACTAACGCTAATCTGTCTGATATATCGATGTGTTCAATGCAACATTAATATGACAGCACAATACTATACTGTCAGAAATGTACATCTGAACAGTGTGGTTATAAAAAAATTGGAAGGGATTGCAGTCCTTTTTGCTGACTTATGATCTCATTCCATAGGCTAAAGGGGTGATCCAAGGAGCAGGGAATACCATCTGACTCCAATGGTCAGTAAGAAATAGGCTTATTTTGCCCAAGTGTGGCGTATAATGTGATCCTGCACATAGTGGATCTTCATGCTACATTTACTAATTACACTAATACATCCAACCCATTAATCCAATCCATTTGCAAAACAAATAACCTAAGATCAACCCTCCCTTTAATTAAACTAACATAACTTTATGATCAATGCAGCCATCTACACCCAACTTAAATTTAGCATTTATTAAAAGTTTAGCTTAACAGAAAAAAAAATATAATAAACACTTAAAAGAACAAAAAAAAAAAATTAATGGAAATGATTTTAAAAAAAATACATTCAATAAAAATAATTATTAATAAATGATTTAGTTTGGTCAGATATGAATTTATATTTCTATTTAAATATTGGAAATATTTATACTTAATGTTCATGAATTATATATATATATATATATATATATATATATATATATCATGAACATATAAGTATAAATATATAGTTCTTACAGTTTAAGGTCCATCCTTAATAGTTGCTTGTAATTTGGATCCAATGTTAATTCCCATGACATTGTGGGGGAGACCAGTATGCTGTTTGCCATTCTATTGGTATTCACCTGGAGGTCCTTTACTGTAGCTGGTATAGTTCTTTGCAGGATCCTAGGATCCTAATATTCTGGGGTCCACAATATAGGAAAACAATGTTTCATTTCTTTTTTTAGAAAAACTGAAGGGATTGACAAGTGTGTCTTTTCAATCCCTTCTCCTTCAACTCTCCCGGACTTAACACATATAGCACACACACAATAATTTATTTCCAATCTTTTCTTTTTTATATTAAAATTACAGATTGAATGGATATGACATCATGATGATGATGATTCTTTCACTGTGGCCTGTTTCCTGAGGGATTTTTTTATTGGCTATTCTGTTTTTCTCTCCTATCTGACCTTTAATTATAAATTTTAAGATGCCCACATGCTAGTTTGCTTTGACTAATTAAAAATAATCATTTCCATTTTTAACCTTTTTACACAATAGAATTAATTAAATTTTGTACATTCTAAAGACATATTTAAAGTTTTTGTTGAAAATTTAGTTTTAAAATACTTTTTTTATTTTTACTAAAGTTTTCTTTTAATAATTTTCCGTCTGTGTGTCTCAGAGTTTGTTTTTTAGATCTAGTTTCTTAATCCTGTCCTTCACTGATGATAGCAAATAGCTTGAAATCATGATATGAAGGTGGAAATTAAGTTAGAGATAGTGAAATACTCGCTTTGATGTTTATGTAAACAAATGCTTGAAGGTGTTTTTGATATAACACCATCTATTGTCATAAATACAAGTGTATGCAAGTTTTTAACTTGTGTTTTTTGTTTTTCATAAATGTACCTTTGAGGTCTTTCTTGCAATGATATATATTGCAGAGACTTCTACTATGTGGTGATGCTGAACTGATATCAGACCCATGTAGCTATCTGGCATGCGATGCTGAGTTTGAAGACATTACATGTCTAAAAGATTCACGCTTGCAAGCTGAATAGAAACTGTTTCTTAAACGCTCAGAGTTTGTGTTTTAGATCTAGTTTCTTAATCCTGTCCTTCACTGACAATAGCAAATAGCTTGAAATCATGATATGAAGGTGGAAATTAAGTTAGAGATAGTGAAATACTCGCTCTGACGTTTATGTAAACAAACGCTTGAAGGTGTTTTTGGTATAACACCATCTATTGTCATATATATATACGAGTTTAGATGACTTTTAATTTTTAATTTTGTAAAACAAATTTTTATTTGGGGACTTTTATTTTAAATTTCTAATTTTATTTATTAGCATGTAACATCATGTGTGCCTGTTACAATATATATATATATATATATATATATATATACACATGATGTTACATATTATATATATATATATATATATATATATATATATATATATATTGTAACAGAATAGAATATGATTAAGTTTTTATTTAATGCTCCCCGGATTTGGACAGCCTTTGTAAAATATTAACATTGAATCATGAATGGATGAGAAAAATAACCTTGGTATGCTTTATGAATTTGCTAGCCATTTGTAACAGAGTAAAAATAAGGATAGGAAATAAGATTTTAATATAACTTACAAACATAAAATACCAATTGTAACAAAATAAAATACAACCCAATTGTTGATCACCAGTGGTAACTGAATAAAATGAAAATAATGCTAATAAAAATGAAACTAAAGACAATGCTAATTCGCAATAGTTTCTTCATTAATAATATGCCCTTGTTGAGTAAACCAATTGTACTGGGATGGAATATTTAATACTGGTAAAAGGTTTTGTTGTCTTACAAATTTATGTACATTAATCTATCATTAATAAAGTACACAAAATTTTCTTTTTTAAAACATTGCAAATTTAAAACATCAACTTATAATGAAATAAAATATCTACAATTCAAAACTATAATAAAATCCAATATATAAGATCAATTTTTCTAACATACCTCATCGCTTACATCAACTTATAATAATATAAAATGAAGATCAATACCTAAAATAATTTCACAATTCACAATATCTAACCATGACGAGCTGAAATAAATGAAAGCTTCTTATTTGACACTTATACAAATATCATTAACAAATCACAAAGAATTATCCCTCAAATCAATAAAGCCAAGTTATTAAACTCTAAATTATATTTAACCTGATATTTATAGTATTTTTAATACTCTATCATAATCAAATGATAACATTAAAAGCTTAATATTTAAATTAAGTCTACAATCTTTAGATGAGCTTTAATTCTAAACAAAGTAAATCATTTTATCTAATAGAATTCAAATACCCAATTCAATGTATGCGATTACCTCTTTTATAATATCATAAAATTACCAATTTACCAACTAAATTCCATGTTACAATAACGTACATCTAATAAATAATAATTTAACAAGAATATGTGAGTATCCAATTATAATCGCCTTTGTTTATCCTAAATAATTAATACTTTATAAACTAGTTCAGATATAAGTTTTTTTATTCAAAAATAACTATTGTATATAACTGATAAAATAATTATGATGATCTTCTAATTAATTATTAAACATCAAACAATACCAAATTAATTATATTATTATAATATAAAAATGTAATGTAGCTCAAATGATAATACATTGCATTTATACACACGTACCAATACAATCGTTTAACTCCTCGACTATTTTATGAATCTTTATTATAAATTATATAGTGTAAGTCAATATAGAACCACTATGTATAAAATTTTTATTAGCCAATAGGTTTGCATTATTAATCGAATGTCAATAAAATCAAGTTTATTTGTTTAGATAAATTTAAAATGTATTAACCATAAACATATATAAAAAATATAAATGATAAATAGACAATAAATATTTGTAACATACACTATGATTAAATATCATGAAATATATTTTCCGTATAAATTAATACTAATAAAATGGGTGTTTATATATCAAAAATTCATCTATATAATGTTTAATATATGATATATAAAATGTATGTGAAACGAAAATGTTGTTGTAAATACAAAAAAGTTAATGACACTTCTATAGTCTTCATAATAAAGTATTTGATTAAAATAAAATGTAATAATCATAAACTTGTTTATTCATTCACCTTATTTTCCAAATAAATATCAATGAATAATTGTTACAATACAATTCTTTTGGTTTTTTAATAACTAGGACATATATATCCTAAAGTAATTTATAGTCGAGGAATAAACATATGATATTTCAAAATTGAAGTTTAACTATTAAAATTTAAGACATAAATGTATATTTAAACTAAATTTTTTATTTTTATTTTACATATATAAAACAAACAATCAACTAATCTAAGATATAGTAACCAATTATATTTATAAATATTATACAAATCAATATATGAATAAAACACATATTAACATACAACCTGATTATCATGCTCCTGTAGTACTTCAAAGTAACACAATACTTTCAATTTCTATTCCTTGAGCTGTAATTTAAGATATTTACTAAACCAAACAAAAATGAATGAATACTAACACTTCAACCACATAATAAAGTTTTTGGAAAAGATAGAATGACCATCTATCTTTTCGAACCCAAACGCTTTCACTTTCAAACACTTAAGATTCCCCCATACAAAAAGCGTTTGGGTTCGAAAAGATAGATGGCCATTTTATCTTTTCCAAAGACTTTATCATGTGGTTGAAGTGTTAGTATTCATTCATTTGTAGTTAAAATCTGCAAAGAGCATGTGCAACAGCTTAATGCTGTTTAAATATTTCAGTTTATAAAAAACATCGGCGCTATATAAAATAAATGATTTACTTATAAACCAAACAAAGTAAAATTATCATAAAGAGTTATCAAAACAATACATATGCATTAAATTCCAATATTCTCAAAGTACTGAATTTTTATCCTTCAGTAAATATTTAATATCGTAATGCCATCATGAATAAACACATGCCGGACTCCATTTATAACATGACACAAAAATAAACTGGTTTAAATCCTATGTCAAAGTACTCCATTGATATTATAAAATTATATATGCAGATGGGAACAAATCTTATGCACAACAGTATGTTGGTAACTTCTATATTTCATTATTAAAACATTTTGTTCATATGTGATAATCATTTTTAGTAGATAAATGTCAAGTTGAATTTAAATGCTACAATTTACTTTTTCCTTCTTTTAATAAATTTTTGATAATCCTGTCCAGGTTTTTAGAGAAATATGATCTTTTCTACTCCACCATTTTTGTGATTATCATGCACATTAAAATAAATAATAAACAATTATATAAAAGAATTTAGATTTGTTCCTATGAAAGTCAGGATTTCAGAAAGTAAATTCAAATTATTTAATCTTATTTATAATCTTTTACATTTAACATCATTTATTTTTATTCACTCTTATACAGAAATCGCCCTGGGCTCCACAATTAAAAATATCTTTTACAATAAGTTAAAAAATATTTTATATTCATTACATGTAACAAGTAAACACAACAACAAACTCACCTAAGATATTAAATATTATTGTGTATTGTTTATGATCTACTACTTATGAATGCAATAAATAAAATACATATAGTAAAGAAACACTAATTTTCTCAAAGACATAAACTTTATTATTTATATATGCATTTTTATGAATAAAATTAATCAATAATTTTATGTTGCAATAATAATAATTCATTTTTTGCTTTAATACTTTGTTGTCATAGCAACCTATTCCAATGCTCTTAGTCTAATACATTACCTATTAAAACCAATTAAAAATGTTTATACTTGACATTCCACAACATACTAAAACTACATCAAATTTCAGTTGGCCCAATATATATATATTGTACCCTTTTCTATAGGTCAAGAAATAGTTATAATGGTCAATTACTAAAAAAAAATTTTAAATTTGAGAATATATTTATTGATGTATTGAATATATTAAATTTATAGAGTCTGTAAAGTTCAATTTAAAGCTAAAGCAAATACCTGATACGTAAAATCATTTAAAAAATTAGTTAAATAAAGATTAAAGAATTGCTCATATGGTTGTAAAAGCTGGCCATATTAAAATAACACAGCTATCAGTAATAAAAATGTATTTAATAAGTCAATTTTAATAACTTTAAAACTTAGAATAAATTAATATTATATAGTATTTAAATTTATAAACTATATTAAATAATAAAAATTAGTGTAATGTATTTGAATAGTAAATATTATGATGTTGAGAATTGTATTTATTTCTATATTTTTTCTAAATTATTTCTTCAAAATTTTATATAAAATTTTTATATAATATAAGTGCAGTAAATTTATTAAGACAGACAAAAATAGACAAAACACCGGAAACGATTACGTAATTGTCTGGAATATTTTTATACAAGCACTTGTTTCAATTAATACCAATATTTTAAAGTATTTAAATAATATTATAGTAGAAATGGATAGAATTTATTAAACATCATAATAAAAATAAGTAGTGAATAATTTTATTAAATATTGTTTTGAAAATTATTTTAAAAGTGTTTAAATTGATTTAAATATAATAATTAGTTTTAAATAATAATTAGATAGTGTTTAAGTGTTACATTATCAGTTTAAAACTTTAGAAAATTATTTATAAATCCAAGTAGGATTGACCAATAGTAATAGAGCTTGGCAGACTCCCAAAATCGCGCCAATTAATTGTATAATCGAGGAGAACAAGAATTGACAGACTCGAGTGAAGAAGTAAAAATTTTGAGCTCTCTAATAATTTCTTTTCTCCAATTTATTCAATTTTTTCAATATAATTCTAATAATATCATTAGAACAAATTAACTGACAATTTTTAAAATCATAGAGAGAGTCTTAAAATAAATATTTTTAAAGTTTTCATAAATTATGTATCACTAACTTAATCGAACCTGCCAGTGAATTCTATAGAAGTACAGTCAGAATTTTCAGTAAAAAAATATGGATAGATTCTTTAAAACCAGTTTTAAAGTTTATAACATTTCAAAATTGTTTATATTGTTCATTGATACCGCTTATATAGTGTATCCAAAGGAAACTGCTTTTACGCGTGTAATATAGATGAAAAGACATTGTGCGCAAAGTTCAGAAAGAGAATAAAATATAAAAATCATTATGATTCATCTAAGAATAAATGGACAAATATAATTTTAAAATTAAAATTATTGGAATTGCTTTCTTTAAGATGACCCGAAAAAGAAGTATACTCTAAAAAAAAAAAAAAAAAATAGTTAAAGATCAAAAAATAATGTACATAAAATTAAGAATGAATGAAATAAAGCTTGCTAAAGAGAAATATTTGTATAAAGAAAAATACGGAAGAGGAATATAAAAAATATTGGATCCATAAAACGCAATTGGTACCTAAAGTATTAAATATTCGTAGTCTAATTAAAAAGGAGAAAGATGCATCGACGCGCCGAGGGAATATTTGCCAGAACATTAAAAAAAAACTTCGAGGGATAACTAACTAAAATATATTTTAATAATCTGATGCTAAAAGCTAAAATTAAAGATCGTCTAAACAAATTTATTAAATGAACCAAGTTATTTTAAAACTTTGAGAGTCATAATGGAGAACATTCAGATAAAAGAAGAAGAGTAATATTATGGGACTAAACAAGATTTACCGTCAGAAAAATATTTAATTATGGTTTGAATTATTTTTTTATTATTATTATAAGCATTAGGTTTCAGAAAACGATAGGGAAACAAAATACATTAATTTTGGTATATATAATATTATATGAAATATGTTTGATTTTGAATGTTTTTTAATAAAATTGTATGTGTGTAATTGTATATTTGCGATGCTCGAAGGAAGGAAAAGAAGCCTACTGCAAAGCCTAATCCGAAGATAACAATTGTTTTTTGGTAACATTTATAATTATTGATGATATAATGTATGTTTTATTTATTTAGATCAGCCGAAAATTGAATGAATGTAGTACAAAAGTTTTATTATTATTATTATTGTAAAACGCATTTAAAACAACACATTGAAACATTTTGAGATGTGATTAGATTTTTGAAAATATGCATACGATAGTCATTTTATTTGTTGATAAATAATAATTTAATATAATCGATGATTATATTACATTTTCTATTAATTTTTCCTATTGGGATATTTGAATATTATTTTAGTAAAAAAAAAAAAAAACGTAAAGGATGAATATACAGTGTTATAAAGCGAGATAAATTATTCTTAAGGGATAGAGAAATGATTTTATAGTAGCGAATCTTGTTTGTTGTTTTTTTTAAAAAGTTGTTCGTATTTTATCGATGCTTGATATAGTGAAAATCTAGAGAGATAATTTAAGTAGTGACTTGGGAGTACAGGGGTGATTTGGAAACCAAGATGATGTATGAAAATCTAGGATGATACAGGGAATGGAAATAAGTAGTTTTGTGAGAGAATCAGCATAGTTAACATAGCCCTATGGCTGATCCACATTTCGTTTTATAGGTGATAATCAGCGTAGTTAACGTAGCCCTACGACTGATACACATGTTGTCTTGGACAGTGTTATTTTATATTTCGTGTGAGTTGCCTTGATGTTTGGTAAAGCTGAATAAATAGCTGCCACATCACTTTCTTATCTTAAGGGTTAATAGACAATAAATGTCGAACCTGTTCACACTGTTCCATGCATTCTTAAAGTATTATTGAAGACAAGTTATCCATCTTTCTTCCCAATATCCTATACATCTTTCGCTATCTTAATCTGTATTTCGTGCTACTACATCGTATATGATAGGTTTTATTGAAGGGAAAACAATAGATATTTTAGAATGTATGTTATGATTTTACTTGGAATAAGAATAGTTAAGAGTTAACTAAGAATAGATTATAACCATTGAAAGAAAGATACAGATGTCCTAAATAATGGAAGAAGTTATAGAATCATTTTAATTTAGAAATAAACTATAATTTTTTGTAAAAGTATATCAAATGAGAATATACAAAATATTAAAATATATTTTCACGCTCTTTTTATTATTAATTATATTTTTAAAGAGATAAGTGTTGCATATTTAAAAATACTATAACACTCGATAATTATTATCATATATTTGAAATTGTAACAGGGTGATATTTAAACACATTATAATATTATACAGGAGTATGGCTTATGCAAAAACGCATTATAATTTATATGAGCATGGGAGAACAAACATTAAAGTTAATCATAATATTTAATAATATGCTGTGTAATTTGTTTAAAGTAACAAGAAATGTAAATTTTCTTTTTTTAAGACCATATTGATTATAAAGTGTGACGTTATAAAATATTGATCCACAAAAATAATTTAGAATATTGTAAATTTAGTATATTTAAAAGGTAAAAAATGTTGTTACCCATAAGTAGTTCAAATAAATAGTGTGATAAACCTAAAGAAAATAACTAAAATAATTTTTAAAATGTATAATGATTGGATTAACTATAAAGAAGTACAAAATTGTAGAATTAACATTTGTCATGTGTAAGGAAAGAAGGATATCCGTTGTAAATAAGATGTAAATAGATTTGTTTTATTTTTACTTAAATTTATTTGATGTTAATAAACTTTGTTAAATTTGTTTTATTAAAACTTGTGTCTGGGTATTGTTTTTCACTACATCATGGTACAAATTCACAGAATGTTTTCACAACCACTGAAGTACATTTTGCACAAAAGATAACTAAAAATATGTTTAATCTTAATTATTATTGATGTTCTTATAATTAAGTAATTATAAAATTGCATTAAGTTATTGGTCATAAATCCACTATCCTAATATTTTGATAAATTATATGCTATTAACTGCCACTTACTTTATTTATCAGATTATCTAAACACTACCACTTCTTAGTTTACTTTATTGTTTAAAGACAAAAGATGATATTGATATTGATTGATTTATTATGGTAATAAATTTGCAATAAAAGAAATTTATACCAATTTGATTAAGTAAGAAAGATTGTAATCATTATTGTTATTAATTGCAGTGTAGTAGATATGGCATAAAATCCCTTACCATATGTGCTACCGCATTTTGTTGAAGTATAAATAAAGATTAAGAACCTGAGATTATAATTTATTGAGCTAGATGATGATTATTATTATTAAAGATAACAGAATTAATATTATAGTTATTAAATGAGTCTTAGTAAGTAGACGTTGTGAAAGTCATAAGAATACTATGTAGTTATTATTTGAAATAATAGTATAAAGGGGGGATAGTGTTCTTATGCCATTGAGGTGGTATCCTGTGGGATATTGGCTCAATGTGATCTACCTTGCCAACTCGTATTTCCACTTCTCGTCTCATGAATACATTAAATCTTTATGTTAATTTACTTTAAAACAGAACCTAAGTTAATTTTAAGAAATTTGAGCTAGTAAAACATTTTTTAATCTAATATTTAATTATTAGAGCTAGAACCCGGTGACGTTAAATATAGTAATCTATTTATTTGTAAGTGGAGGTACGAGGTCGACGGCGGGCATGGTTAGAATATATATATATATATGAATTTAATGATCCCATCAATATATAACTAAATAGAGTGATATTAATCTTTTTTACCAGCCAAAGAATTTTTAAATTTTTTTAAAATTACCATACATATAAAAGATCAACAAATTAAACATGACATATGTTTCAGGTTTTTCCATCAGCACATAAATATTATTTTTAAATAAATACACAGATACACTTAATTTACTGTGAATGCTTGAACATCTAAAAGATTGGCAATTTTAATAGTTTTCACTCTAATGGCTTAATATCTTTATACATGAAAGCTATATACAAAGCACAATTGTTTACAGAGAATCTTGTATACAAATAAATATTTAAATAAATAATTTAATGATGCTTACAAAAATTTGTCTTTTGAGATTGGCCTATATTTTATCAATATAGTAATGTTTAAATTGTTTAGAAAATTCTGTGCATTTCACATGAATATATAATATTGCTAAAATAATATATTGTAATGATCAGCTAAATATCCATATATAAGACTGACATCCAACATCTAACAGTCCCACTAGATTTACAATCTAAAATTTTTATTTCTGCATGTAGCTCTGTATATTGATATACACCTGGGTCTCATTTTATGTGGTAGATAGGTTCCACAGAAAACCTACATTAAAAAAAATCGCACAAAAATAGACTTAACTTACCTTGAAAAATGGGGGATACAGTCTGTAATTTTCAGAATTCGCATAAAAGCAAAGCAACAAAGAAAAATTACTTTAAAATTCGCATTAAAAAAATAAGCAAATAAAGTATGACTAATAAAAAATTTCAAATATTTGAAAAAAATTAATACAAGACAAACTTTTTTTACTTTTTTATTAACTACAGTATTTAATTTTACATTTTTCATACATATTTTAATCATTACCGCTAGCATTCATTTGTAAACTGGTAAGAAATCAGATTCAATGTGATGTGATGTATTGTAGCTTCTCCTTAAATGAAGTCAAGAATCTCTCAGCAATTATGCCCAGAGAAACCTGTTAGCCACTTTATTTTTATTCATGATGTGATGTACAACTAGCGCCACTTTCAGTCTTGTGCTGTGTTAATGGTTTTCTGTTTCTATATTTAAAAAATGAGATCGCAATCAAAACAAAAAGATTATACATTATCATTAGAAAGATTATTTTCAGTTTATAAAATCTTCGTTTTTTTATTTTAAAAATCTAAAAGATTATTTATTTCTGTTATATATAACAAAATATGTTTTAAAAGTTTAAATTTTTTGAATATTTATTGTGATATTTTTATATGTAAGTATAAATCTATTATTATTATTTACTCATTAGTATAAATAGGTTATTTACATAGAAGCTAAAATTCTAAATATAGCTTCAGGCCATATTCACGTTAGCTGCTAATATAACGTTATATTTTTAAAGATAAAAAAGTATTTCAAGTGAAAATAAGTTATTAATAATTTAAATTTCTTGATATCTAATAAATATAGTGAAATATGAAAGATATTAAAAAGAAATATGAATCACATAACTTCAAAATCGCATTAAAATAATCCGCATAAAACGAGACCCAGGTGTATACAGAAAAGTTAAGTTAATTGCTAAAGACAATCCAATCACAAACTCTTACAGAATCCTTAATCCCTACTAGTATTTTTATTTATGATATGAGAAAACCTCAAGATTATTTTAACTTTCATTATAATTATTCTTGTGATTATATTTTGAAAATAACTTTTATAATTTGAAATTCATTAAATCTATAAAATAAAATTATATCCAATAACCCATAATTCTAAAACTTAATGTTATTGTATCCACATTGACATATTATTTTTCATACATCTTTCTGCATACTATAATAGTTGTTACATTAATAATTTGTTGATAACATATTTAGCTCTATTTATATTAATCTTCCCTTCACTTGTATGTGTAACCTTTTTGCATACATATATATGTATAAAAGCTGTTTTTATTTCTTTTTATAATTTAGCTGAATGCACTTTCAGGGATGAGCCTCATTATTATAGCTCTCCTGTTTCATATCATTGAGTGCACTTTTGATGATGAACATCATAATCATAGCTATTCTGTTTTATATAATTTTTGCAATGATATAAAATAGGAGAACTATGATTATAGAATTCACCACTGAAAGCTAAACTAATAAAGGAAATAAAAACTACTTCATAAAGCATGCTACATAAGTATGCAAAATTATCTCTATTTATACAAATTGGTTGGCTATCCATATCACAACCAATTCATGTTTGTATATATAAATATTGTTTTATAACTCACTATTCTAGTAGGTGAACTTAACATGGATTCTGATCAGGGACATTTACAATATCTCTCTTGTGAATATTACCATTATTTAATCCTCATTGCAATATATATTGAAACATGACACTATTCAATTATCATCACATATATTAATAATAAGCATGTTATCATTAAACATTAGGAAATACTTCATATATATATATATATATATATATATATATATATGAAGTATTTCCTAATCAGTTTATATATATATATATATATATATATATAAACTGAGCCCATAAATGCATATTAACGTTACCAAAATTCTACTTTAAAAGATAAACATAGGCAGGTGAATCATTAATATTGTATATATGCTTCAAAATCTATATAAGAAGTAGTAAGTTTCTTAAATACCTTACAAATTTCTTTAACTATTTCAATATTTTATTGGCTATACCGATGCATCAGTAATACCTATTTGTACAATAAATGGAATTCTATTTAAAAAGTTTTAACTAACAAATTCAAGTCTACTTCATTTCAGTCAACAAGGTAAATGCACTGTTCAGACACTGCTTATCATTCTTTTTTCTGTAATATTTGATCTTTCCAAAATATTTAGTAAATCTCATAATATTATTAGTTATAAATTTCCATAAATGATTTATATTGATATATGCATAATAATTTTTTTTATTTAATATTTTTAACCTATATTATATTCTAATTAATTATTAATAATGAATTTTAATTAGTCGTAACACTGAGTGATTTCTAAAAATTAAATTAGTGATTATTATTAGAAACATAAAATGAACAATTATTGTGTGAAGTTTAACTTGCGCTATCATTTTGAATCTTAAAACTAAAATGATTATAATAAAATTATTTCAATAATAAATTCAAATTATTAAATGTAGCATATACATATTAATTGTTAATTCAAATGAAAGAGTTTTGAGCAATAAATAAGTGATGCAATAAAATAATGTAAATCTTTTGGTATAAAAAAAAAGTTCATTGGAAAATTAGGTTTATATAAGAGTAGCAATTCAGCATTCAGCAGATTTCAATGACAATTTGTAATTACAGATTACATATACGTTTCTTTTACATATATGTTATTTTAAAACTTTTGTATTATACAATGTTCATGGTTTAAATTTATAATGCATGATTCTGTGGTTTACTTTAGTTATTTTTAATTTTTTTATCATCATCAGATTTTCCACAAATTTGAAGGTTGATTTTATCATAATCATTTTTTTCTATCAGTGGTAGTTACTAATAGTCAATTTGCTTCTAGTTAGTTAGATGTTCCTGATCCTACTGAAGTCAACTTTATGCACCCAAGAAACAATTATCAGGGACACACTAGCAAAACATTTCACAACTTCTCAATGTACTTAAAGAAATTTTGATTTATTGCATGATAGCTTAATTATAACTATGAGGTTAAAAGATAGCAATAAGAATAAGAATAAGACAAATTGATTTTGCTACTATATTTATTTATATTAAGTCTTCATCTTAAGAAATTTTACTATCATAATTACTACAGAAAAGTCATTGTAAAAATTTCTATTTCTGAACTAATAAAAGATTTATAAAAAAAATCAATACAATCAGTAAAGTAAAATGAAAGATTACAATTAAGATTCGTTTATTTTTTGATAAGACAGTTTTTACAATGTAAATTTATTTTTGACTTTTAAATTTTAATTATACTATGGTATGTCTTAATATATCCTCTCTAGTTTTTAGCTTGTATTCAGATATTAATTACATCTTTGTACAATAAACATTTTATTTTTAAAAAAAACTATTTTAGAGAAAAAATTAAAGTATTTTTTCTATATCTAAATTGCATGTGCCTTTATATTTGGTGAATTTAATTCTATTGTATAAAATTTTATTATGTAACAGTTAGCTGACTATACATCTTCTAATATTAATTTATAGCATTCAATGAATCTCTCCCATGCTAACTATCTGTTATCAATATGAAATAAATATTTCTATCTATTTCAATTTATATATAGATATAATAAGTGTAATATATGCTAATAAAATGTCCATTAATTAAAAAAAATATTGTAATAATAAAAAAATTCAAACAAATCATAATATCATATATATGTATTAGTAAGTTGTTATAAGAAATGTTAAGATTTGGAGAAAATACTATAGCTTCACCCTTTTGGTTTTTGTAGATAGAATTAAAAATGTAGTGATTGATGAAAGTGATGCTATTGCTTCATTGGATGTGACAGAAATGTATGGTTCTATTGATAGGGTAGATTCCATAAAAATAATTGAACATGCAATAACTGGTTTATTTTTCCACTAATATTCTGACAGATTTCTTTATTCTCACTAGATTTAAGTTTTCAACTTTCATTTTGATATTAAACCATTATTATTTATCAGAATATAATATATTTGACCTCATTCAATAGATATTTTTATTTAGAAATTAAATAAATTTTAAAAAATGACATTTGATTTTCAGAATTATTTAAAAATTATATTTTAGTCAAAATAAAATGCTGTCACATCATCAAATTTCAGGTGGAGCCAATTCAATTTGCAAAATGAATAAAATCTTTTTTGTTTGATGTTTGTTTTAAAAATCTGAATGAATTATTTTTAATAACTACTAACTCTATCAATTTATGCTTTGAAAGTTTACAATTTTTTTTATGATATCACTAAATATTATAACAATCAGATGAGAAACCTTATTTCTAAACAGCTGTATTTCCTGGAACAGTAATACCTAACAGAAGAAAGTATTCTTTTATATTTAAAAATAAAATATTTTTGTAATAATTATTACACAATTACAATACAAATATAATTATAAACTTTCCAAAAATTCAAGTTTTTAGACCATTATAATATTTTCTTGATCATTATAATATTTTCTCGAAGTAATTTTGCAAGATTTGAGATTGTAAATTATATAATGAGTACTCATCATTCTGGAGCTTAAGATGCTTTGATGGACCATCTATTTGATTTTTCCATGATTTTTTGAATTTTTCTGTATTTATATATTAGAAAATAAATATATATAATTATTAAAGCTATAAAAAAATTTCACAAAATTTTCACCAGGGAAAGAAAAACTCAAATTTAATTTCTAGAAATCTCAAATGAAGCTTGAACATCTGGATAAAAAAATTATTAAAAAGTAAAAATGTGTATAAAATTAATTATTGATTTTTTAAAAATTTTAAATGATTATATTGTTGCATCACTTGAAGGTGGATATTATAAAATGTCTAAAGGTTGGCTTATGGCTCTCCTGTTGTTGCACACATTTGCAATTTTATTTTATCTACATATGGGAGTAAATTTTTTGGATATGTGTATTTTTAAAGAAGCTATGGAGATAATGTTTTGTTTGTGGACATACTAATAGTATAAAATTATTTGCAAAAGAGTTAAATAATTTGAATGACTTGAAATAGACTATTGAAAATGAACAGGACAAAAGTATTAACTATTAGGACTTATTTATTACAAGATATAATAGGGTGTTAAGTTATAAATTAATAACCAAACTATTGCAAAAAGTGTTATATAAATTGTAAATCAAAAGTACCAATTATTAATAAGATGGCATGTTTCAAATATTTTTTTCTTTTGGAATGAAAAATTATGTTATCAAAGTGATAAATGAAAAATATTGAGAAATTTGCTGATGAATTGCTTGAAGTTGGTTATAACATTGAACAGATTAACAATAATTTATACCTATTTAAAAAAAGATATAATAATTTAAAAGTATTGAATATTAATAATAAAAAATGGATATCTATTTCATATATTTCAAATGCTCCAGTGCAATTTGTAAAGATGAATGTTGTGACAAATCCATTTACTTATGTTTCTAATCATGACTATAAGTGGATATATATATATACATCAAATAAAGTTTTTGAAAAGAAAAGAAATGGTTTTAATTATAGAATTATATGAATGTTGTGTATCAATTTTTGTGTGGATGTATGCTATCATATATAGGTGAATCGAAGTGCAGTATAGAAAAAATATTAAAGGAGCATGAATTGCTATACAAGCATGTGAAGTGTAAAAATAATGATTTAATGACTGCTTCACTTTTTTTGGGATCATGAAAGGACATATAAATATAAATTTAAGTTTGATCTTGAAAATGTTAAAATTCTTCATGAAGAGAGGCTATTTTAATAAATAGAAATAAAATGAATATAATTAATAGACAAACTGCTAACATTAAAATTCAGAAATCATGGGATTTGAGTAGATGCCTTTTGCTACTGTTATGTTTTGTTTGAATTTAAAGGCAATTGAGGAGGAATAAGAAATTAACCAAAAGTACTTCTATGAATTGAAAAACTACATATTATATTTTGATTATATATATATATATATATATATATATATATAATATATATATATAATCAATTATAATATATATCATGTATATATATATATATATATATATATATATATATATATATTGTGCCCTTTTATATGGGTCACCATTTAAGTTTTGTGCTAATTTAGTAGAAAATTTTAAATTTAAGAAGTATTTAAAATGTGTGATGTTGACTTTGCTTGTGGTAATGTTACCATAAGTTTAATTAAAGCAATCTATGAGTGTTTGATATGTGAATTGTGTTGGTATTGAGAAGATATTTAAAATGATGATGATTATGATGTAATACTGCATTAATAAATTTAATAACAAATGTTTAAAGCTAAAGTATTTAAAAGATTAAGTTAAAATTAGATAAAGATATTTATTAAATTCAAAATATATGTTAAAAGTGAATAAAAATATTTTAAATTATAAGTACTTAAATTGAGATTAATATTTGATTTTAATCATATCAAATAATTATTTTAAAATCTGATATAATATCTTATTTATTTTAAAAATAAATATTTATTTTAAAAAGCAATTGTTAAGTTTATTTTTAGACGACAGCAAGCGTTCTTGTGTTATAAAGAACAGATGTTATACACACATGCGTGGAAGTTGTCTAATAAAGTTGCATAATTATTTTAAAAAATCATGTTGTAAAATTTATAAATAATACGTGAGTTATCACGAGATAAAAATAAAGATATTAATGTAAAATATTAAATCTGATTTTAAAAATATTGTCTTAAAAATGTAACGTATTTAAAAAGATTTAATTTATTTTAAATGATCTTATAAAAGTTAAGATTTAAATTAAGTGAGAAATAATATTTCAAAAGAATGTTTAATAGATTTAAATAAACGATAAATATTGTTTTGAAAGAATTTGATAAAATATCAAATATTAAATAAGTCATTATTTATTTTTAATATTGTGTTGGTAAATATGTAAATAAGCAAAGTTTGATTGTTTAATCGTACCAATCAGATAAGGTGTTTCTGGCAGTATATAAGCTAGATTCAATTGTTGAGGGGGGCTCTCTACAATAAAACTTCTAAGTCGTTTGTGCTATTAAAAAAAATAGCCAAGTAAATTTATAAATGCTCTTAAAATCAGTTGTAAAATCATAAGAGTGTTATTGAATAATTTATAATATTTTTAAAGTAATGAATATGCAATAGAAACTTAATAATTCCCTATCATCTTCTCAATATCGAAGCTCAGTTTACGTACAAATAGTCATGGAAACCTCATACATCGGAGAAATATATCAGAAACTTTATGCTATAGAAGTAACAGACGCTGGATTAGTACATAAAACTACAAGATGGAGAAAAGTAGTATTTTGGACTATAAATAGTTTTAAAGTTAAATTACTATTGTCTGTTATTAATAGATATTTTTAAAGAAATAAAAATACTTCTGTGGAAAAAAGTATTTTTGACAAATTATAGAAGTAAAATGTATATCTTAAGGAAAGATATAAGAAGCAGTAGTAATTTTAAATAAATACTTGCCTTGTTAAGTCTTTATGCTTAAAAGACTAGAGATTGATAATTTGAAAAGGCAAATATATTATAAGTATAAGTATTTTTAAAAATCGTAATATAGTAAAATTATTTTATTAAAGTTATCTAAATGCTGGACGTTATAGATGGAAAAATTAATTCTTACCAGAATATGGTATTTATAAATGCGCAAGTAATACATGGATGTCCAAATTAAATCAAACTAAGCCAAGCATGCCAAATTGATTAAAAAATTCAATTTAAATAATTTATAAACTATAAATTAATTTAGAAATAATAACTTTTAAACAATAATCTATGAAGAACTGGATCCAGAATTTATAAACTATTTTTGAATTTATTTGTTTTCTTGTGGAACTTATTTTTTTTAAAAAAATAAACGTTATCATTTTATATTATAAACTTTCAAGAAACACGTGATTCAACGGAACAGGAAATAGTGTTTTATTGACTTTATACGGAGGATATTTATTAGAACTTTTATGGTAGAAAAATCGACGCTGGACTATGTAATATGAATTTTATTTTATTTATTTAACATGAAATTTAAATATTATTAAACTCTTAAAAAGTAGGTTAGGTACATTTATTAAATAGTAACTTAAAAAATAATATAATAATTAATTACATAAACTTATTTTTATAATTAATATAACACGGAATATTTTAATGAATGTTTATGAGTGAAAATGTGAATGATTTTTATTTTATGAAGCTGCAAATTCCGAAGAATACTGGATAGCAGAATGGACAATATTATTATTATGGTAAAAAATATTGTATAATGATTTTTAATGAATTTAATATGTTTTTCTTTAGATCAACTGAATATTATGTTGTTGTAGAATGAATGGATAAATATATTATGAAAACACATACATTATATTGACAACAAACTTTATTAAAATATGCATAATTTTTAATTTATAATATAAACATGATACAACATTATGTAAAAGCTTAGAAATAATTATATGATTCTTTCGTAAATAATTTTGATATTTTTATTTATGCTTAGTATTAAAATGATGTTTATTATTTATCTAAGTAATTATTTTATTTTTGCAAGTCAGAAAAGGATTTTAAAAGTCTATATTTTGTGTATTTTGTTTATTGAATAAGTTAAGTTACGTTATGAGTAGAAGCCTATATTTAGATTGAAAAGTTTACTAAGTATAGACAATATAGTATGAGTAATTTAGATAATGAATATTTTATTTGAAGTTGATATTTGTTTTCCGGAAAATGTTTTAAATAAGTTTAGAATATGTTTTATAGATAGAAATTTATTGGAAAGGTTAGTAAAGCACATAGGGTAAAATAATGATTTTACACAGAAAGGAATCATAAAATTTATCTAATGTAATGTTTTATGAATTTAAAATTGATAAATGATTTAAATATTAATGTTTGAATAATACAGATATAGAATGCATATTTTATAAAACGTATAACAGGAATTACATTAAGTAAAGTATAAGTACAGTCAATTATTTGTTTACATTACAAAGACATATTAATTTTATATAAAGTTATTAGGCAATGCTAATAACAAAGTGAATACATGATAATACATTATAAATGATATTTAATTAATGTAGTTATTTAATAGGTAGAACTACATTATGTACACATGTTACATAAATAGTCTTGATATATTGTTATTTGTAGTAATTAAAGTACAACTATTTATTTAAAAGTCTAAGTTTAAGAAAAACACACTGTAATAATATTAATATAGCATTTGAAGGAATGTATAATTGCTCATTAAGTACATAAGTTAATAACAGTGTAAGCCTCTTATATTTGTATTTCTTATTTTTTTTTTATTTTTTTTGTTGTCATAAATTCGAAATTGTAAATAGTGTAAATAAATTTTAATTGAAGTTATTGTAAATAAATTTGTTAATTTGTTTTAAAAGTGTGTCGAATTTCATTATTTTTCACCACAGCATTTTGACATCAGATGATTTGAAATAAACATAATATTTGCACAAAATGAATTTGTTATTATTATTTAGAATTGAATACTATATTTGCTTAACATTATTTTATAAGAATTGATTGACATGAACATAAATATTACAAATGGTCATAAGATGATTATAATGCACATTATAAGAATACAGTATTGTTTATTGCCACAGATTATTAAGTATAAGATTTTGATCTATTCCAAAATTAAGATACCATATGAAATAAAAGATATAAATATGATTGTTTATTCATTTAATGATTGATTATATAGTAGAAATAGATGAGATTAAATTACACTTTAAGATTATTATTTATTATTATTATTAAAATAAGTTAGGTGTATTTAGGTTTGATATAAAATCCCACATCACACTTATTTACATGATTTATTGTTATTTTAAAACTTAGAAGAACCTGAGATTATTTAATTATATTTTAAGTTAAAGTTAGGAATTATTTTAGTATTATTAAAGATAATTTATTTCATTTAAAAGCCATAAGAATGCTATAGATGTAGTGGTAAAGTGACAGGGTAGTGGTAGTATTCTTATGCCATTGAGACAGTATCTTGGGAGATATTGACTCAATGTAAATCTGCTTATTACTTTGTAACTTTACTTCGCAGTCTCATAATTTTATAAATACTTATTTAATTAGTATAATTTAGAACTATATTGATTTTGATGATTGATAATAAATTTAATTAAGATATGATAATATAAAAGTATATTAAAGATAAATATGCAAATTTTAATTAAGCATAATAATGTAACTGAGCTAGTTGTATTTTAAACTATTTTATATATCAAGAAGTAAGGGTACAATATATATATATATATATTATGTATGTAGATATATATATGTGACATATATAAACATTACAAATATATATATATATATATATTTGTAATTGTATAATGGTTTGTATATTTTTTATAATTATTTCAGTTAGTGTTAACAGTAACTTTCTTTTCATTTATAGTTTGGGAGGAATTTAAAGATTAAAATCTAATGTTTAGTTTGTCTTTAATAACTTTGTAAACTTGTTAGTTTATTAGCAAAAATTTAAGATCGTTTGCTTATTTAAAATTTCATGCTCTGTGTTTGAGTAGGTCTGTATTTCAATATTTAACATCGTTTAGCATACAACCTTAAAGTGGTATCATTTTAAGGTTTGCTATTATTGAGATATAGATCTTTAAACAGAGGGCGTTACTGGAGATTTGTAATTGTATAATGGTTTGTATATTTTCTATAATTATTTCAGTTAGTGTTAACAGTAACTTTCTTTTCATTTATAGTTTGGGAGGAATTTAAAGATTAAAATCTAATGTTTAGTTTGTCTTTAATAACTTTGTAAACTTGTTAGTTTATTAGCAAAAATTTAAGATCGTTTGCTTATTTAAAATTTCATGCTCTGTGTTTGAGTAGGTCTGTATTTCAATATTTAACATCGTTTAGCATACAACCTTAAAGTGGTATCATTTTAAGGTTTGCTATTATTGAGATATAGATCTTTAAACAGAGGGCGTTACTGGAGATTTGTAATTGTATAATGGTTTGTATATTTTCTATAATTATTTCAGTTAGTGTTAACAGTAACTTTCTTTTCATATATATATATATATATATATATATATATATATATATATATATGAAAATATAGTATATATATAGTAATAATGCTTTGCTTGAGTTGGTTTTTTGAATGTAGTGTTCCAACTCCTCACTGAAGAGACCCATAGGGGATGGGAACAATCTAAGATAAAGATGATTTGAATGCCTTCTCTTGCAGTAGCATTTATCATAAAAATAAATAAAAAAAAGCTTGTTTAGAGCTCATTAGCATGCTCTTAATTATATATATATTAAATGCTAAATTTTTCAGATTGATTATTAAATAAATCATGATTTTATAAATTGGTCATATATGATCCAAATATCTATGATTATATTATTTGAAAAATCTGCTTTTTATATAAATTATATTTAATTATATAATGAATCATTTAAAATCACTTAAAATATGAGACTGTTCAGGATTTTATACTATTAAAGAAATCTCTTCAAGAGTCTTCTTCTTTGACAATTGCACTTTGTAAAATTATACTGGCTTCTCATTGCTTATGAAAATTGAGAAAACTATTTCAGGATCTGCATTGTTTCAATTAATATGAATTGTTTCAGTTATTAAATATATTAATGATTTATCTGTCAAAATAATTATCAAATCAGATATTTTAAAACTAGTAGAGAACTTATAATAATTTCATAATTTAATTTATCTTTTTAATTTTTTGTAATACTATTACATAATGCTAAAGTGAAAAATAAATAATTTCAATATTTAAAAATATAGTCCATACACTTCTTTTTTAATATAAATTTTATTTACTTTATAAATGGGATATTTATTTTATATAGTGCTATGATTATAAACTGTAATAGTAATAATCAGCCATTAAGCTAATGCACATGTGCTTTGTGGATTTTAACTATAAATGAATACTCTCACTTCCAAACACAAGATAAAGTCATTGTAAAAAGATAGAATGAATCAATTTATCTTTTCAAATCAAATGTTTATGTATGGGAAAATCTTAAGTATTTGAGAATGAGAGCATGAAGATGTTAAGCAATCATTTTAAATTATTTTTACTATGCTGGAATGAATGATGCTTGAATTTTTTTTAGAATTTATGATACATCATTCTTATTTGAAATTAAACATAGTAAATGAGATATGTTTAATATATGTAATTATATAATTCTTATTACATTTCAATTATATTCTATAGTTATTTTCAGGGGCTACTAAATTGTGTCCATAAATACATAGATATTAGTGAAATTATAAATATATAATAATAATAATAATAATAATAATAATAATAATAATAATAATAATAATAATAATAATAATAATAATAATAATAATAATAATAATAATAATAATAATAATAATAATAATAATAATAATAATAGCAGTAGCAGCAACTGTTTAAACATTTACAAATTTGCATAATGTGTATATATATATATATATTATACCGGATACTCAATCTATTCTGATACAGGAGGGCGCCACCAGACCACTACGTGTCTGGAAAATTTGTTTATTGTGATCAGAATAGATGATGATGATGGTTTGCGCCAACTAGACTCAGGGAGAAACAAGAGATCATAAATTGTTTAGACAATTGAGACAAAAGCACATACACAAACATCAGCCAAATTAAGTTTAAACATATTTCATAAATTTTATTATGAGAAAATAAATTATTAAATATAAGTTTAGGAACAAGAGACGGGGTTAACTCAGGCGTGTACCAGACATACTAAAGGCAAAGCTATGACAGACTGAATGATCTAATAAACAAATGTAAAAGGGAGGAAGCAAATTTCATTCAGCAGAGGATTCACCTAAACAGTGGTTTTTACTTTCAGATATTTAAACTCTATGCCCCTGAAATAGATCAAAGAATCCAGCACCGAAGAGCTGTTCAAGATCTAAAAATTGGTCAGACCTTGAATGTCCTTATATCGGTATGAGCTGCACCTATTACTATGTTTAAAATAATGGTGATTGATCCACCTCAAGAACAACTGACAAACATGACCAAAATGAAGAAACAATTAAAACTGGTGAATCCCAGCCAAACGATTGGCAAAAAAATACTTTAAAATTAATAATTAATGGTCCCAAAAAGAGACAAGTAAATGATTAGAAAAACAGTTACGTCTTCCCCAGCAAATAAAGAAAAGAAATAAACATACAAACAAATTCTGAGTACACGCTCTGATAAATTTAAAGCACACATAATAACTACAAAAAAAAAGAAATCTATCAGAGAGTGCACATGAGTACAAAATATCAAATGTTTAAATACTCTAGCAGAATGAAAGTATTGCTCACCTGTAATTTAAGAAAAGATAAAATTTATCTTTCTGCTGACGACTTATAAAAATTATAAAGAAAACACAATTCTAATTTCCACTTTTTGGAGATATTTGAAACGAAATCTCCACCTGCGGAAAATTAGACAATAAAGCCGTCAGCCAAAAGATTTTTGGGGGTTTAGCCAGAGGGAAAACATAGAGTATAAAATTAATTAATTATTAAATACTAAATAATTACAGGTAAGCATTTTAAAAGCGTGACTGCCAAAGCATTTATAAAAATCTTACATAAAATAGAAAACTCACTTGTCACTTTCCAATAAACAAAATGGAAAGCAAATTAGAATCTTAAAACTAAGATTCTAAGACACACTATAAAATATTGAAAAACACAGCAAATATTAAATATGAGGCTATATTGATTTAAGAATACATATTTGTGGTTAGATTGAGCGGAGATTTAATGAGAACTAATTTACCCTGGGGAGAATAAAAAAACGAAAATAATTACCTTTCGGTAAAAGCAATGTTCATGGAGAGTGCGCACTTTTAATTAAGTTCATTTTCAGGTTCTTTAGGCAGCAAAGTAGATGTAGAGAGGTTCCGGCTTTTTTTAGGTGTTCAAAGCATTACTGGAGCAAACATGGAAGTCAGGGATCCATCTTTTGTGGAGTTAGCAAGCCATTTGGGTGGTGATAACAAGTATAGAATTTGTCATTTTTGCCAGCAAAAGTCTTTAATAACAGCTGATGTCCTTTAATTAAGAAATTTAAATGTCCGCACTGCTATAACTTTCACATGAGAAAACCACTTGTCTATCTCTCAAAAATGGATTAACTGACCCTCCAAATTTCCGGGGTTATTTATATGTTGCTCCTTTTCCCGCAAAACACTTTCCTTGTTGTTCAATTTCTTCGCATCAGGCAGGGCAAATAGTAATCTTCCGCTCAATCTATCTAGGAATTCTACCCAGGATTTACTGAAATAAAAACAACAACATAAAAATCAAATCTCCGCTATTAAAATTGTTTACAATAATTAAAATAAAAGCAACAGGAATGCAATTAGCTAGCCAGCTTGTTTTTAAATCAAATGGATTTAAAAACAGGCGGTATATGAAAACTATTTTAAAATAAATCGATAAATATTTTTAAAAAATCCGTTTTACATATAAATGCGTGTATACTTGGATACACACATTCTTTTTAAATAATATTGCAAATTTAAACTCTACGTTTAATTAAAATTAAAAGCTTAATAAATTTCTTTTTTTTTTTTGTTTAATAACAACACCATTGAACCGGATTTCAATCAGGTTCAATATATATATATATATATACATATGTTAAAACGAAGATTTGCACGGGTTAAATATATAAAATACATATTTTGCGGGTTCATCCGTGTTAAAAACTTTTAATACCAATACACTGATCACTGGTCACACAAGGATGGCTTGTGTGACCAAGTCGAAACGTCAGTGTATTGGTATTAAAAGTTTTTAACACGGATGAACCCGCAAAATATGTATTTTATACATATATATATATTATAAAATTACACTTTCAAAAATGAAAATAAATTTTTACATTTATTGTACCTTTATACAGTTTTTTTTTCATTTAATTTAATAATTTTTTATCTTATCTAAATAAATTAATAACAGGAAAAATGTAAAATTATATAATTATTGATACTAATATCCCATTATTAAAACTATGATTTTTATTGCTGATATCAAAGAAATATTGAACTACTATTGTTTCTGAATCTACTCTTTCTCATAACAATTAACAGAATCAATAATGTAGTCAAGCCAAAAAACTGAGAGACTATTAAATTATGTGTGCAACTGATCTTATGTCACTGGTACAGAGCCAGTGATTTACAGTGCTTTTACTTGAATAAGGTATATTATACAAAAGTCAAGATGCGCTGTTACATATTAAACTAACAATCCTAATATAGTTAAGATATTTACTTATTTTAGCATATTTTATTCTTGTACAAGTTGCATTGTGAATTTAGAAGTTAAATTCCTAAAACAGAATATTTTAGTTTAGACAATATGGTTGTATAGATTTTTTTATGTGAATTAAAAGAAATCAAAAAGAGAGAAAGGATATAAAGAGTATAATAAAAACAAAAAGGAAAACTAATTTGTATTTTTGTAAAGATAAATCAACCTTTTTTGTGAAGCCATTAGCAATATGTAAAACAAAATCACAGCATTCCTTCGGTGATTAAAGATGGCAAACCCCCCCCCCCCCCAAAGGAAGATATTGTCAGCTAAATTACATTGAATTTGGTCTAAATTAACAGGTGTCAATAGGAGTTGCACAGAGAGACTAAAAAAATCAGGACTATAAAAAGAAAAACACATCATGCATCAGGGTTCTTTTTAGATATTTGTTCCTGAAATAAAACAGTTAAAAGTAAATATTAAGCATTGAAGATATTATGAACAGTGTGTCAAAATACTCTCACAATGGTAAATCATACAAAGATGTGTGAGTAGAATTCATTTGCCATTGCTGCTTTTGCTTGATGTCATAAACTAGCACAAGTGAAGCCATCTCCTACTAAATTGAAAACCATGGAGTGCTTATAGACTGTAAGAATAGTGAACAGTGGATCTTTCTAAAAGATAAATCCATGCATGGTAAATTCTATAATAATATATGTGAACAGTTAAACTTACTGGTAAGAAAGGATTAATTCAATATCCATGATTACTTTCTCTTGAAATCTTAAATGCAATAAACTGCCATCTTGACTTGTATGCATTAAAATAAAATCTTAGCAGTAGTTTTAATACCTATTTATTTTCTCTTATATTTTATTCTCTCAATAATATTAAATATTTCATTTGTATCAATATATTTAAATATAACCTATGTTGATATTTAGTTGTTTATTATTAATTGTTTAAATTCATTTAAAATTAAACATTATTATAATTTGATTAAATAAATTGCTGATGCTGTACTTGAAAACATAATCCTCCGGGTATTCCAAGTAATTTTATCATGACTAAATAATTAGGTGGGGTTTGTCCATTGAATTCTTACATAGAATACTGGCACCTTTTCAAATAAATTAAAAGCTGGTTCTCTCCTCTCTATTGTTCAATGTTAGTTATGCTTAGCAAGTTACGTGCCCAGAAAAATAACTGCATTCGATAAAATTTACTGAATTTTTTTGATGAAAATTTGTCAAATTGAATGTAATTTGGTCACTGAATATAAGATAATTAACTTGTAAAAACTCTAATTGTACCATGGATGTTACAATGGCAGCCCAACTTGAGGTTTCAACAATAACCACATCATGAGATAGGAGTAAAATAATATAATAAAATTTTAAATATAAATGTTTAAAAAAAAATGTTTTGTGTTTTTTTTTTGTTTCACATATATAAGTAAAAATAGGGGAGTAGGCAACATGATGGAAATAAAGTAGCTCATATTGTAAAGTGATGGCAGGGGGAGCAACTTCAGCAAATGTATTAATAAAAGACAAGTAATAAATAGAAATCAACCAAAGTATACAAAGGGAATAGAAGTGTATGAAATTGAAAAGTGGAAAATATACTCAAAATATGGCAGAAGACAAAAAATAATTGAAAGAGAGCATGGAAACATTAGTGAAAAGGCTATTATATGAAGCAATAAATAAATTCAAAGAAGATATGAAAAAAGAAATCAGGGTGTTCCAAGAAGAAATAAAAAAAGAAGTGGTGGGGATGATTAGGGAAGTAAAAACAGAGATAAGGGAAGAGATTAAAGAAATGAAAGAAGAATTAATAAAGGTAATAGCTGAGAAAACTAAAAAAAGACACAGAGTGAAATGATAGAAGTAAGATCTGATAAACAGGAAAGTCAGGAAATAAAACCTCTAGAAATTAGAGAAACCATGCCAAGTGTGATAAATTTTTTTCTGAAATTGAAAATCTTCTATGGGCAGAATAGGAAGTCACTAATGAAACATGTAAATAGTCTTGAGAAATACTTCACAAAAACCCAATGTCAGAGGATATTAAGCTAACTGGAGCAGTTAGCCATTTACAAGGAACAGCACAGACTTGGTCAGAGGCTCTCTTCAAGAGACCAAAAGGCTTTGCACAATATGGTCAGACGTTAATGAAATGTTATTGGAACAAAGTCCACCAAGAGAGAAGAGTAATGTGGCTCAAGAAAAATGTAGTACAGAGCAGTGTTATGTGCCATTTTTCTGGAAGCAAGTAGCACAACTATGCACCTTAATGAATTGTAAGTTGACAGAAAAGCAGGTTATAAAAATTATTCAGAAAAATTTCTCTAATACAATAGGGAAAACTACTGATAAGCACCAGATGTGAGATGGTTGAGTAGATGGGTGAACTACTTAACACATTTGAGAACAACAGCCTAGTGAAAAAGAAATGAACTCCAAGTATGTAAACAAAATACAAAAGTCATAAAAGTCAAGTACAATTGAACACTGGTGTTGACCAATAAGTTAGAAAATCAAAGAACAGATAAAATAACTATGTCTAAAAAGGGAAATGAAATTCAGCAAGATCTACACCCCTTGGAGAAAAGTTCAGGAGTCAAGATACATACAACAGGAAAGATCTTAATACACAGTGGAGAGACTGGTGTGAGCAACATAGAGAAGTGGATAGATCACCACTGCCTCAACCAGGTTATGCATACTCAAACAGATAGTGGTAGCCAGTAAAATGAATGGACCCAAACCCTGAAGACCTTGGAAAAAATTAACAGTAAATGAGATAGGATGATGATTCTGGGATCATTTACTTAGTAGTGGAATCTTGGTTTACAATGAACTGTGATTATCAGTTTGATTGGTGAAGTGTATGTGCTAGTAAGGGATAATAATAACCCTGAAATTCATCCATTTTAGTTAGTATGCAAAGACCATCCTTATGTGCCTGTCTTATAAAAGCAGGGTTCCAAGAAAAGGGAAGGATGAACCAAGTGCCTGGAGCATAAGTCTCAAAAGAATGAGCAATGCTTAAACTTGGACTCTTTGTTGAACTCTATGGGGATGTATATGTGTACTACAAGCATGGAAAAAGTCCTTGTGTAATGCATTATGTAAATTCCTTGATCATGCATTTAAACATTGTGATCCCTATTAGACAGTCAAGTGATATATATATATATATATATATATATATATAAATACCTCAGGTAAAAATGATTTAATAGAGCTTGGAGAATAAAATAGTGTCATAACCATATTTTATTCTTGTCATAGACCATGCAGGTATTGTATGGTCTTTTATTCTAGTACAAGTTGTATCAGCAATTTAAAAGTTAAATTTCTAAAAAGAGAATATTTTAGTTTAGACAATGTGGTTGTATAAATTTTTTTATGTGTGTTAAAAGAAATCGAAAAGAGAGAAATGATAAGGGAAACTACTTTGTATTTTTATAAAGATAAAACAAACCTTTATCATGAAGAAATTCTGAATAGCATGTCAAACTACACTCACCATGTTAAATCATACTAAGATGTGCAAGTAGAAGTTTGTTTGCCATTGTTGCTTTTACCTGATGTCATGAACCACCACGAGTGAAGCCATCTCCTACGAAATCTGAAACCAAGCAGTGCTTAGAGACTGCAAGAATAGTGAAGAGTGGATCCATCCAAAAGTTAAATCCATGCATGTTAAATTCTATAATATTATACACGAACAGATAAACTTACCGGTAAAAAACTATTAATTCAATATCAGTGATCACTTTCTCTTGAACTCTTAAATGCAATAAAATGTCATCTTGAGTTGTATCCATTAAAATAAAATCTTAGCAGTAGTTTTAATCCCTATGTATTTTCTCTTATATTTTATTCTCTCAATAATATTAAATATTTCATTATGCATCAATAAATTTAAATATAACCTACATTGATATTTAGTCATTGATTATGAATTGTTTAAATTCATTTAAAATTAACCATTATTATAATTTGATTAAATAAATTACCGATACTGTACTTGAAAACATAATCCTCTGGGTATTCCAAGTAATTTCATCATGACTAAATAAATAGTTGGGTTTGGCCAGTGGATTCTTACATAGAATCCTGGTGCCTTTTCAAATAAATTAAAAGCTGGTTTTCTCCTCTCTATTGTTCAACTTTAATTATGTTTAGCAGGTTGTGTTACCAGGAGAAATAACTGCATTTGATAAAATTCACTGAAATTTTCTGCTGAAAATTTGTCAAATCGAACATAGTTTAGTTGCTGAATATAAGATAATTAACTCATAAAACGTAATTCTATCATGGACGTTACAATAAAAATATCAAAGAAGTAGATAAATTAGTCTCCTGCCTTTTTGTTCTATCTATAATTTTTTTAAAATCTATATGAATCCACAGTTGTTCACATAAAAAATGCTTATTAAATAATTTTTGCATTTCTATTTAATATCAAATTTATTCTGACAATATTATATTACATTTATTAAAAATTTTAAATTTTCTATAACTAATGACAAAAATGTTAAAGGTGCTTGTATGGATCAATAGGTTTCAAACCATTTACAGTGCAATATTATTAATAAGTTTTTATCCATAGTATGTTTTTATATATTGATGATTAATTAAAAAAAAAAAACTAAATTTAAGAAGTGTACAAAAATTTTACAAATAGTCTCTGTTGTTTCTCTGTAGTGCTACACTGTAGATTTGGATTGCACTCAATTTCTTGTTCTATAAATTTATATAGTTGTTGAGTAATATAAATATACTCCTTTAGTTGTTGTATATAATCCTATATGATTTAGCATAGTAATAAAATCATAATTTTGAGAACTAAAGATTTCTGAATCAATATTTAGCTTGTAACTTTCAATGATCAATTATTCCATGAACTCCAGATCTATTTTTTATTAAACATTTGATGATGATGATTATTATTATGGTTTATTTTATTAATTTGTGTTGCTTTTGCTGTAATCTAATTTAATTTTGTTTTATGAAGATTATCTTTAAATTAAAAGATGGAATAAAGATTGCTATTATTGAAAAAATATAGCCGAGAATAGAATCCACTACAGAACAACAGTTAAGCAAAACATATTTGAGAATAAAGTTGCTGTAGAAGAATTTAAAAGACAGTATGCAATATGTCAAATAAACAAATTAAAAATAGCATGAAATATATGTACAAGTATTTATGATTCACAGATTGGTTTATTTAGACTTGAGTAAAATTTATCTTCAACTTTTTTTTTTTTGATTTTCTGTCTTCGTTTTTCCTTTAGATTTATAATGGCTATTTTAATTTATGAATGATTATCAATAAAATAATAATAGTTTGATTTAATATTCTTTGATAAATATTTGCTTTTGTATCTAGTTTTGTTTAATAAAGCTTTTATTAAAAAAAAAAGCATGTCTTTCAAATAAGTGAAATGTTTGTCTTACTGCAATATTTATTTCTAGTAATTCGAATCTGTTTTTCAAAGACCCTGATACTTTTTTTTACTGAATGTATTTTTATTTATTCATTTATTTTTTAATTAAGACAAATTTTGAGACGATGCCATTTTACAATGAAGTTAAAAATACATACAAGCTTCTTTAATTTAAACAAAATATTTGATAATAAATATACTAAAAGATTTGCAAGTTCAACTTTTAAACAATTATTTTTACATAATTTCTGGATTTCTTATGTAATGATAAATCTACGCAATTATTTGAGATTCATCAATCTCGTTGAAGTAAACTAGTTTCACAGACGATCTTTCTCTCACTTTATATTTAAATAATATTAGTTTTAGATGTACTTGGGTGTAGTACTTTCATATTACAAATTTAAATGTAGTATTAACAATATGCATATACACACACCTTCACTTTCATAATTAGAGACTATATATATATCAAATAATATAATTATAATAAAACAATTCACTAGAATAAAAACTACAAATAGTCAAAATAAGAGTCATAGATCAATTCATAGATCACATGACCCTATCTCTTAAGCTTGTAAGTTATAAACAGTGAGGATTGCCAATTCCTCTACAAGCTTTATGATAAATGCTTAGCCAGAGCCAGCACTTAAAATATCTCTGTCAGGAACCCCTCCCCAAACCCCTGACCATGGTTTCGTGCTTTGGCACTCCTCAGAGAGGTGTCAGGGTAAGTTCAGACACTAGATCTAAAAATACCAACCCAAAGCTAAGCACTTAGCTAAAAGTTATCTATTGATTGGAAAATCTGAAATTTTCAGACATCTACATGTCTTCAAACCCAGCTATCCAACTCAAATAGCTATATGGGGCTGATAGATCTTCAGCCATACCATATATTAGTAGTCATAGCAATATAAAATTGCATAAGACTTTTGGCAGAGACTATAAATAGTCAAAATAAGAGTTATAGACAAAATTTTAAAAAATGCCTATATAAAATTAAAGATTAAAATTCTTTGCTATAGCTAGCTTCGACGTATTCCGCCATCTTAGCAAAGAATTTTAACGTATTGCTACTTAAGATGGCGGAATACGCCGAAGCTAGCTATAGCAAAGAATTTTAATCTTTAATTTCATATAGGCATTTTTTAAAATTTTGTAGTTTTTATTCTAGTGAATTGTTTTATATATATATATTTAGAAATCAATATTTATACATCAATATTTTCCAGAAGGTCATATCCATCAATTCAATAAATATGATTTTTTTTTATCGACAAGAAAATTATATATTTCAATTTTTAGTGTAAATTAATTTACAATTATATATCAACTTTTCACAGTTTGTTATTATGTCCTTTGTTTATTGAGCATTTATAATAATGAAATATAAAATTAAAGAAATAACTTAAAAAATAACTGACAAATATTTTAGCAATTTTCTTTCCACCAGAAAGGATAAATTACTCTCAGGTTAGTAGTCAGTTGTCCATTGATGAGAATGTTAAAGCATTTTAAAATTAAATTCTAGAATCTAGATAACAATAGTTAGTTATTCATTTATAAGTTAATATTGGATCTCTAAATGATCTTGTTGGCTATCTGAAAAAAAGAATCTGACTCTACTTAGACATTTTCAGTTTTTCTCAGAACGTGAATATCAAGTAATTACCTACTAATGCACTAACTTTATACTAAAATATTTTTAACAATATAGTACACGCACTAAATTAACATTGACAAGCCGAATTGTTAAAAATTTAATACAGGAACACGATTCCATGTACACATATAATTCTTTTTACGTGTAGATACAAACTAGATATATACTAAATACATTTACAAAATTAACCATATTCTAAATCTATCTTCTACCTAATTTCTATTAAATGAAACACACAAATTTATTATATACCTGTGTCTATATATGTAATATATAGGGTATATGAGCACAGACTTTCACGTGACCCACCACTCTCCACACTATCTCATAACACTGATACACTTGAACACATCTATTTTTATAAATGTTAACTCTTTCATTTAAATTAATTTATTTTCTCAGGTTAAACCTTTATAAAGCTGCTGATAATTTTATAAACAATTTCAGGAATATTATTTTTATTAATCCTCTTTTTCATATTATTTAATAAAAAAAAAAATGACGTCAACGTCTCTTGCATGCATTTTTCCTATTATCCAACAAATATCTATTTTTGTTTAACACTTTATAAAAAGAGATTTTTTTATTTTAATATTGTTATTTAAATTAACCGAAAAATTCTTTTTACAAAATAAAATATTCTTCATGAAATTATTTATGAAGCCCGTTAAGCTAAAATATTTATCAAAGTACGTGGAAGTCATATTTAACATTTAATTTTTTTTTACTAAATAAAAAGAAAAGGCTGATTATTATGAAGAATATTCAAGTAATTATTTATGAAATTCTATGCAGGTATATGATTGTTTAATTGGGAAAGATGAATTATGTTTAAATGAAAGTGTTAAAATTTATAAAAGCAGATCAAGGATTAGTACCCTAATTTTCTTTGTAGATTCATGGGTGTGACACCAATCGTCAAATATTGATTGCTCAAGTAGAGATTGTCTTCTTCAAGAATAATAAAATAAAAAAAAGTCTTAGAACTTACAATTGAAATAAAGTATATATGTAGATGAAATTAGAGTCATGTATTAAGTTTTTAATAGTTGGGCTAATCAAATTAATGTTAATTGGGTTTTTTTTAAAAAAATATTTATAATCAGTAGTTTAGCATTAAGCAGAATTAAATATTATGTGTACATTAAAAACCTCAAGTTATCATTCTTACACTTCAGATACATGTTATAGATTTGGATGAAAAATATCATCACTTTTAATGATTATAGATCCTCTGCAGGATGAAAGTCTTTCAAGTTTAATTGTTTCTCTGGTTCACCCAACTTTCTTATTTTATTCATCCATCTCACATGTAGTCTCTTTCTAGCTCTTTTACACTTTCTTGGAATTCACTTTAAGTTTTTAATTATCTATTACCATCTTGCAATATGTTCAGCTCAGCTCCATTTCAGTGTCTTAACTACTTTAATAGTGTAGAAATCCCAGTTTGTTTTCTCACCCATATATTTCATTTTTGTTTCCTGCTGGTTATTTCTAACATACTTTTCCATATTTCATTGAGTGCCCTGAAGTGTTTGTATTGTTCTTCTGTTTTGGGTCCAAATGTCAGATCTATTAATAAGAACAATAAAATACATTTATTAAAAAAACTTTTCAAAATCATAGGTATATTTTCTTTTAATATTAAGATATTTCTACTAAAAACACTCCATTCAAATTTAATGTGAATAATTTCATTCATTATGTTTCCTTCTGTATTAATAATCTGGCCAAATTATTTGTATTTAATTTCTTTTAATTCATAAATACCAAACTTTATTTTCTTCTTTTGGAAACAGCCATTGAATATTGCTTTAGTATTTTTAGCATTTATCTTTAATCAAACTTTCTTACTTTGAAACGGAAACATTATTTACAAAAAATAATTGTATTGTCTGTAAAATCTTGATGACTTAAATAATCTCCATTTACTTTTTCTTTTAGGTTTCCAATTTTATTCTACAAAACACTTTTTAAAAAATTGCTGTAAACATTTAAGAAGATATGGAGCCATCGTATCATACAAAAAAAAGATATGGAGCCGTCATGTCATACAGCTTTTTTTATTGTTAATCTTCTTAGCATCACATCTAATTCAGTGGTGCACAAATTGTAGGTCGTGACTCCTCAGGGGGTTGCATAAAAATTGTTGGTGTCTCAAAATTTTAAGAAACTACTGTTGGGTAATGATATGTTTTTTTGAAACAATTTAATTTTTTAAAATATATAAAAATAACACGAAAAAAATTGTTTTTGTATATATCATTATTTGGCTTTATAATTCTACTTTTTTTTTTCAAAAATTTTATTTCAAATAATGTATGCTTAATATTATAATATTAAGAAATATAAGTTTATATATTAATTAAAACTACTATCATTTAATTATGAATATCTTTATATACTCGTATTTATAATTTAGGCATGATAAAGCAGAGAATGTTTCACAACTGTAAAAAAATGTGCACTACTGATCTAATGTAATCATTAGTGCTGCATTTTTATAAATGTTTTTTAGAATATGGCAATATCCTGGATCTATATATTGATGATCCAATGCTTTAGTTGCTAAAGTAATGCTTAGAATCAAATCCCTTTTTATAAACTACAAATCCCAAACATAATGGCAACTTATATTTATTGGACCTTTGTATATGTTCGCTCAATACTTGGATATGATTCACTGTATTAAAACTACTTTTAAATTGAGCTTGTTCTTTTGGTTGGCTAAAATCCAAAGTTTTATGTAGACAATCTTAGCAAAAATATTGTAAAGAATTGATAAATCACTGATAAGTCTAAAATATTTAATATCTTTATAATTCTTTTAAAAAATTAATATTAAATCTGATACATCTGTATCATTTAGACATTTGGTACATAACTTTGCCAACAGTTTTTCTATTTATTCACCAGCTTCTTTTAAGATATTGATTTTCTCTTTTTCATAAGCTTAATTACAGGTATCACTTCCTTATTTAAAATTCTGGGCAATTCAGAAATGTAGTAATTGTACAGAATACTTTTTTTGTTCTTCATTACTATATACTTTTTATAGAAATCTTTTATACATTTCCTGATGTCATTTCTCTTGTTATTAATAGTTCCATCTTTTTTTTATTACAGAAATATGTTTCCCACTAAAACCAAGATGTTATTTTACACTTTTGAAATTTCACTTTTTTTTATACAGCTTTCCTTGCTAATTTAGAATTATATTTTTTATATCCTTAATAACTCTTTTTCTTACCATTTTACAAAATTCTACACATTCAACTCTTTTTTAGTGAATCACTTTTATATATTTTCATATTCTTACTTTTCTCCATAAATTGTTTTTCAGTAAAAATTTCACTGTAAAATAACTCCTTTTTTGTACCAGCAATGTTTGTTACAGTTTGTAATAATGCATCAGTTACTATTCAAACAATACTCTAAAATCTGTTAATTTTATAAACTGATTTGCAAGTTTTAATTAAAATTCATTGGAATGTGTTGACGATTAGGACTATCAACCATAGTTACTATTTTTCTTAATAATTTTTGTTTCTCTAGTTTTGTATTAAAATGTACTTTAATTTCACTATTGATGATTATTTCCTGTGTTAAATTTTTTTGAAACACACATTTTCTTTTAGTCAAAACATAATTAACTTTTGCTGTATCTTCATTTGGCTGCTTCCATATTTAGCTTTATTTAATGCTTTTATATAAAATAATCATTATTATAAAGTTTTACTATTTCTGTGAAAACCACAAATCTGTTTCTCCTCTCATTTTGTCACCATAAGCAAATTTCCCAACAGCGCTTTCATCTTTCAATCATTTATCAATACTAGCATTAAGGTCTCCCATGATAATTTTAAATATTGCTTGGTATTATGAAAGACCTTTTGCATATTTATATAAACATTGTCTATTGCAATGATAACTTGTTAGTGCATAAACCTCACCTATCTGCATTTGATATCTTCTATTTAGTTGAATGATTAATTGTGTCACTGTATCTGATACACTAATAATTTCCACAATATTGGTCTACTAATTTTTTATTTATAATTACTTATACTCCACATTTTCTTCTAATATTTGTACTTTGTAACGCAGTCATATGTCCACTTTTATATCAAATGTCTCCTCATCTTTGATTTTTAATATGTATTTCAACTGAATCAATCTTGTTAACTAAAAAAAGTTAGCTCACAGAATCAGTCAAATATGAGATATCTTTGTATGTGTGTATAAGCGTAGAAAATTTGACCATTGTAAATAAAATTACAATCGATATGTATATAAAACATTCTCAATGATTAACACACCATATTTTTTACTCATTTTCTTTTATAGAGGTTATATGAATATTTTTAAATCAATTATATTACTTTTAAAATTATATTTTTAAATTGATTTATATTATTTTAGTTGACATTTATGAAATTTTTAAATTTATACATTGTCAATGCTGATTCAAATAGTGAAATAAATAAATATAAGACCTTTCCAGTTATTAACATTATGTAATACATTGTTAAGTAATTAAAATACTCTTGATCAAAGGCATTAGACAAAATATTTTAGAGTAAAACGTTTTGTCTAATGATTTTGATTGAAAGCAGTTCATTTATTTAATAAACCAGTAGTTAAGTATATAATTTTAATGTATTATATAATATTAATCACTGGAAATGTTTTATATTTAAATATTTCACTATTTGAATCGGTATTGACAATGTGTAAATTGAAAAATTTCACAAATATCAATTAAAATAACAGTAATCAATTTAAAAATGTAGCTGCTTTAAAAGTAATATGATTGATTTAAAACTATTCATATTTTCTTTTCAAAGTGCTTCAGATAATCCTCTATAAAAGAAAATTTTTATTTTCTCTGAAAAACTTTGTCTTATTCTTTGGATTGAAAGTATTTAATTTACTTAATAAATCAGTACTTTGAGTATTGATCTTGATGTAATTGATATATATATATATATATATATATATTATAACGTTTTCCGTTTTGCTAGGCCTTTACACGCTAATATAAATTGTGCGCGAGTTGATCAAGCTATGTCAAACAAGAAGAAAGTTGTATTTCTATTCTAAAAACATAGCTATATTTCCTGATCAACTCGGCCTATTAATAGTTGAGAATTATGCTATCGACAAAATCAGCTTTTAATTTATTTAATATGGGTGCCAGGACTTTTTATTCTAAAGAGTCTGCTGACTTCGTCATATAACAACTCACAAATAAAAAAAAATACTTTTAAACTAATAGGTATTGCATCATACCATAACGAGAATTATTTTTTTTAAGATTATTATTCCTGGGCTTATTCAAACATATTGGCAAAGGTAAATTACATTTTGAAATCTTATTAAACTAATAATAAATTTAATAATAAAAAATAATAATTATTATTAATAATGGACAAATGAAAATTGATATTAGAAATATTTTTTTTATTATAACAGATTAAAAATCTGTTTAAGTTAAAATGAGAATTCCTAATCAAGTAAATTAGAGAGAACACATATTAATTCAAATATGACACAATCAATAAAATAAAATAATTAATTAAAAAGTTCTGGTATAAACAAAAATCTCTTGATCAGAAAAAATGAAAGTCTCTATCAAGATTATTTTAAGACTTGTTTGCAAATGCTTAATTTTGTCACAATCAGGAATAAGTAGTCTTAACTTACCAGTAAGTTTTGTGAATTCACGAAGGTTGTAGATAACTATGCATAGTTTTTTGGGGTTGAATTGAGCTCACGGCCTTTGATTATTAGTTGATCTTGGTGCTGGTTCCATAGGTTAGTCGTGTAAGCTTCTCTGGTGTCTATCGGTAATGATGTCAGCTAAAGCTCTGGTCTACTCTCGTATGAATAACTTTTTCATCATAGAGTGGTCTGGATTCTTTAATCCAAAACCAACCAAAAGAGTATCAGCTAAACCAAGATGTTCCTTCAACTGAATCCCTCCTTTTTATACTAGAGGTCCAGTTTTCATACTTCTGCACATGCTAATATCATGGTGTTTTGTGTTTATAATCTTATACAGTCTTTATCATTTTTCAATTACTAAGTTTTCATTTTTTTTATCAAGTTTTTCGGCCATGTTTAATTAGCTAAAATATTTTTCTTTTAGCTTATCTTTTTACTTGCTTTTGGAATTCTTTTGTTCTCTCCAATTCTACTTTTATTTCCAATTACGTAAAAAAAAATACGAAAGAAAAATTTAACTTTCATTGTACGTTATTTTTTTTTTAAAAAAATTATAGTCAAAAAAAATAATCTAAATTTACTTTTTTTTTTGTTTTAGCTTTTACCAAATGTCAATATATTTGCAACATATATAAATAAATGTTACAATACCACCAGTGCCAGGATATGAGAATAAAATAGGGGTTTACACTAATTTTATTCTTAAGTTTTTAAATTCATATTCGTGTTTTTTTTGTAATAGCGTGCTGATATATTCCATAGACTCATTCAACAAGCGACATTCGGCTTTAACTCCCACTTTTAGGTCTAACACGGTGGGAATGGAAAATATTTCAACATTCATCTGTGTCCTTTCCGCTTAAGTGTAATAGTAACGATAAGAAGCCCAAGTTATAAGCACTAACGAGCGTTGCTCATCGTTTTGAGTCTTACAGGCTCGTGGCAACTTGGTCCACCTTCCCCTTTATTGGGATCCCTGCTAGAAATAGTCTGATGGGCATATAAAGGTGGTCTTATGTTAATATACTGTGTACTAGGACTCGGGTCTATGTTTTTCCCCTCTTCAATAACCGCCTACCCGGTCAAATACTTGTGACTTATGTCTACATCAGCCACAATTGTGTTTTATTTTAGACATATCAAAAAAAAATATACATACATTTTTTTCTTTCTGGAAGTCATATTAAAAAAATATTTTTTATATTTTAATAATCAGGTTTTAATTAGTTAGTTAGTTTTTATTTATTTATTTTTTTTTAAATTACTATTTATTTTCCAGCTGTGAGTTTCTTTGGGTCATTGTTGTAATATTCTTTATCATTACAACTTATTTCAGGTTGTAGTTGTTAAATCAAAGCCCAAGTTGGGTCACCATTATAATGTTTTCCATTTTGCTAGGCCTCTACACGCTAATATAAATTGTGTGCAAGTTGATCAAGCTATGTCAAACAAGAAGAAAGTTGTAATTCTATTCTAAAAACATAGCTATATTTCCTGATCAACTCGGCCTATTAACCTTTTAACCGCTAATTATATTATTGGTTGTATGAGGTAAAAATCAAATCTTTTAATTGGCCAACTCACAAACTGAAGACAAAGCCTATTGTTAAAACATATTCGCCTATAATATTAAATTCAACTCAGATACATTTATAAAAAGTATATTACTAATTTTTCAGCTTATGAAGAGAATGAAAGTTCTTTCAAAAATAAATTGCTATTTATTTATTCTAAAATATTCAATTTCGGCAACATAAAAGCTATAATATAAACAAAAAGGTCGACTTTTACGTTATAGAAAAGTAAATATTTCTTTTAAATATTTCTTTAATATTTTTACTAAAATCTTCAATATTTTTCGAAAATAATTTTGTTTTTTTAGTTTTTTTTTTTTAAAACTAGTTTAATTTCTGAAATTATATTTTTTTAATACTTAAAATTGCATTCGAAATGAAAATCTCAGTGTTTTTCTTTATTTTTTTTGATCAGGCGGTTTCTTTGTTCTTTCCAGCCAATCAGAATGTCTTTTTCGGCTGAGAGCTCACTAACAACCAATTACAAACAATGTTCTTTCTTTGTTTAGGTTTAAATGCGTTTTTTTTATTTTTTACTTGTAAAATAAATCGAAAGAGGGCACCATCTTACAGAACTTTTAAAAACCTATTCAAAACCTATCAAACGAATTTTTTAGCATAAGAACTGGCAGAGTTAGAGTGACGTCAGATGTCAACGAGGAGCTTCGTAAGAGACGGTTGAAGAATTAATAGTTGAGAATTATGCTATCAATGAAATCAGCTTTTAATTTATTTAATATGGGCACCAGGACTTTTTATTCTAAAGAGTCTGCTGACTTCATCATATAATGACTTGCAAATAAAAAAAAATACTTTTAAACTAATAGGTATTGCATCATACCGTAACGAGAATTATTTTTTTTAAGATTATTATTCCTGGGCTTATTCAAACATATTGGCAAAGGTAAATTACATTTTTAAATCTTATTAAACTAATAATAAATTTAATAATAAAAATAATAATTATTATTAATAACAGACAAATGAAAATTGATATTAGAAATATTTTTTTTATTATAACAGATTAAAAATCTGTTTAAGTTAAAATGAGAATTCCTAATCAAGTAAATTAGAGAGAACACATATTAATTCAAATATGAAACAATCAATAAAATAAAATAATTAATTAAAAAGTTCTGGTATAAACAAAAGTCTCTTGTACAGAAAAAATGAAAGTCTCTATCGGGATTATTTTAAGACTTGTTTGCAAATGCTTAATTTTGTCACAATCAGGAATACGTAGTCTTAAATTACCGGTAAGTTTTGTGAATTCACGAAGGTTGTAGATAACTATGCATAGATTTTCGGTGTTGAATTGAGCTCACGGCCTTTGATTACTAGTTGATCTTGGTGCTTGTTCCATAGGCTAGTCACGTAAGCCTCTCTGGTGTCCATCGGTAATGATGTCAGCTAAAGCTCCAGTCTACTTTCGTATGAATAACTTTTTCATCGTAGAGTGGTCTGGATTCTTTAATCCAAAACCAACCAAAAGAATATCAGCTAAACCAAGATGTTCCTCCAACCGAATCCCTCCTTTTTATACTAGAGGTCCAGTTTTTGGACTTCTACGCATGCTAATATCATGGCGTTTTGTGTTTATAATCTTATACAGTCTTTATCATTTTTCAATTACTAAGTTCTCATTTTTTTTATTAAGTTTTTTGGCTATGTTTAATTAGCTAAAATATTTTTCTTTTAGCTTATCTTTTTACTTGCTTTTGGAATTCTTTTATTCTCTCCAATTCTACTTTTATTTCCAATTACGTAAAAAAAAATACGAAAGAAAAATTTAACTTTCATTATACGTTATTTTTTTTTAAAAAAAAAATTATAGTCAAAAAAAATAATCTAAATTTACTTTTTTTTTTTTTAGCTTTTACCAAATGCTAATATATTTGCAACGTATATAAATAAACGTTACTATATAAACTAAAGAAAATATATAAATAAATCAAAACACAATAACAATTACTTGTCTGCTCATTGATTTTTATTAAAATTATAGCAAAATAACTTCCCTCAAAATTTTTAAAAATTATTTGCACATCTGATAATATAATAAATTGCTCTAGGTTAACAGTCTTTTGCAATCAATTAACTGGATATGCATTATGATAAATATCTTAGTTATTTTTTTTTATAAAAAAACAACAACGTGAAATTATTATTTTCATAAGAAATTTTACAAAAATAATTCATTAATTCCAAAACTATATATATATATATAGAGAAAGAAACAATTTTATATATATTACATTATTGTACTTAACAGTGAAGAGGATTTCGTTTTTACTGTAGTGCTAAAACGTGAGCTTTCTTTATTTAAAGGGGGAGTGAGACTAGAGTAACATAGCTAAGGAACATTTCAATATTTTATACAGATTTAAGCTAGCAGTATGCATTGTTTGTATTTCTTATATTTGAGTTTGAGGAGTAAAAATGACTGTTGTATAGTTTTTTTCTAAGTATATTTAAAATTAAACATGCAATGTAAGATCTTTGCATTCTTAGACTATGCTTCTTCACATGGTACATTTGTGAAAAACTTTCCACATCAAAACTTACTAGTCTGTCAGTTCTTTCAATTTTTATATTATTAATTCTACAAAGTGTCTAGAATCTCTGAAAAAGTTCTGGGTCTTGTTATGTTAAAGAACTAAGAACTTTGAAAAGAAATCTTGCCAAAGTTTGATAAGATGGATTTTTAGAACTAACAATAAGACTTAATGGAACATGATACTTGTGACTTTTAGATAGACCATAAAGATGAGGATTTTTTTTGAAACTTGGTGTTAGTTTACTTTTTTCTGAATCACTCAAATACCTGCAATGCTTTCTGAATAATGCTTGTAATTTTGTTTCTGTACTCAGTATCAGATTTTTTGCCACTTTTCAGTATTGGACTACTGGGAGAACTTCTTGTATTTTGTTGTCATAATCACTTGTTTTCATTTATTACAGTTCTTGCATTGCCTTTGTCAGCAGGGAGAATAATTACAGATGTATCTACTTTGACACATTTAATTGCTTTCCTCTTATTATAGGATATGTTTGACTTCAATTTTGGTTGCTTGTCAAGTGTTCTTTTTATTTTTACGTATAATTCTGCTGCTTCTTATAAAGGAAATTTTTGTATGACTGCCATTATTTCTAATAAAAGGATATTAGTTGGTGTTATGGCAAAGTTTAATCATTTTTCTTATGTTACATGTTTAGAACAAATTTTTAACAGATGAAGCTGGTACATTCCTTGGTACATTATGACTTTTGATAAGCCCTTGTAGAAGTGCAAGTTTTTTCTTTTGGCATTCTTTTATTTTTCCATGTACTGCAAAATATGATTTTCTTTTTGCTTGAGAAACTATTGCAAAGTCTTTATCAGTAAGTTTACTTTTTAGAAAACATTCTATATTATTAATGGAATGCAACTTTGACACTTGGAAAACCTTTGAGCATTTATTCTTCCTCATAACAGAGCTTTACTTTTTCTCTGAATAATTTCCTCAGCTCTCTCAAAATGAATTGAATGTTTTATTAGCAAACCTTTAGGAACTATGCCTTCAGATTTATATTTACATAATAAAGTTAAATAATTTTCTACTTTGGCTATCATTAGGCATACTTTTTTATAATGTCTAAAGTTGATATCATATTTGGTACATACCAAATGCTTAATGTTTTTGTGAACGTTTGTGATGATGGTCATTTAGTTGTATTTATATATTGGACTATTTACATCATGAAATATAAATATTGAATGTCTTTAGAAAAATTTAACTTTATTTCAATATTCTAAATAGATTCAACTATTAGTAAAGAGCACACAGATTAGTATATGCCCAATTATTCAAGATATATTAGTCTACTCTCTTTGAACCTGGACCCTTAGATTCTTGAATATTGGACTTTAAGCTAATTCTCTAACTAACTCAGCAATCCTACTACAGGCAACAGACAGTAGAAATTTTATATACTTATCTATGAAATTTACTTCTGATTTTGCCACTTTTTCCTATCATGGTTTTCATACATTATGTATAGTCACACTAGGTTGTTTTATGTATGGGGTTGTTCACCATTGTCATGTGAGTAGCTTTTTTAAATTTTTTTCTTTGTGTCTTTCCTTCTCTATCCAATATTTTTTATTTTCCCAATTGAACATATGCTCATTGTTACATACACGGTTTGTTACCTTAGACATATCTGTTTTCTCATTTTTAATTATCAGTTTGTGTTTTTGAAATCACTTTTTAATGTGATGGCTGGTCTCACTAATATACATTTTCCACTTTGTCACAGTATTTCAAAGATGTAGTTTTTTTCTTTTCAGCATCAAAAATTTAGGCTTTGTAGATGTTAAAGTTCCTCGTAGTGTGATATGGGTCTGAAAAGCTGATCTGATGTTATACTGATTGCAAATTTTTCTTAATTTGTCTGCTATTTGCGTATGTATGGATACACTATTGTACCAATAATTGATTTTTTTAATAGTTCTTTTTTGTCTATTTAAAGTATTTTTAATATCAGCTGATGAATAATTTTTGTTCTATATAGAGCCTTTTTTTTTTCAAATCACTGTATCTGAATAAACTTCTTTTGCCCTGTGTGTTTTCTGGTGTGATCATGAGAAACACAAACCAGAAAGTTTGTTCAGAAACCAGTTATTTGAAAAATGAAAAGATCTATATAGAACAAATTCTTGTGAAAAATGGACATCCATCAGCTGTTATTAAGAAAACTTTAAATAGACAATCTATCTCTAATACAATAACATATGCAAAACCTCTTATATCAGTTAAATATTTAAACCATATAATCTTGGTACTGACAAAAACATTAAAAAATATTAACACACGAAATAAGATTAAAATATTTTACAAAAAAAAGTAAAAAAAGTAAATTATTTAGTAACTATTATCCATTAAAGTTTATGAATATTATAAATCCAATTTATCTATGTGCATCTTTTCTGTAAATTCCATTAATAGAAATATTTTGTGAATAGAATCATTATTTTTATTCTTTCAAAATTTTACTCTATAATGCATAATTAGTTTACTACAGTTATATTTCCCAAAATTATTTGATAACCTAGTCAATATCCTTTTCAATGATGTTGATACACTTATGGTATGGGGTTTCATTTTAAATAAGCAATAACAATATATATCATTAAATATCATATAATCACCAGTTTTTATGATTGCCCATGCTGTTAAAACAGGCAAAACTCACTATCCAATAGTACCACTCAATGCAAGCCAGAGTAATCAATAGATGCAAGAAGGTTTGTGGATAAAATTCCTATGTAATGCCTACTCATTCAATATCCCCAGAGTAGTGTCTAGCTTGTGGCTTTCATCAGTGAAGAACCTTGGGTCTGACAGCACTGCACCTAGATCTTAGAAACTAATGTAACTCTTCAGCAGCTACCATTTATCTCTACTTAACTACAAAACTATGAGATCCTAAGATCTAGGTACAGTGCTCTCAGATCCAAGGCTCCTCACTGATGAAAGCCACAAGGTAGAAAATAGTCTGGAAATATTGGATGAGTAGGTACTAGATAGGAATTTTAAGTACAGACTTTCTTGCATCCATTGATTATTCTCTCTTGCACTGAGTGGTACTACTGTATGGAGAGTTTTGCCTGTTTTAACAGCTTGAAAAAACATATGAAATGGTGATCATGTGATGTTTAGAGGTTTAATACCAATCCTGCCTAAAAGTATAGTTGGTTATTAAAAAACCAAAGACATCAAAATGTATGGGTACTGAACTGAGTTGAGACTTATATGATTATATGAGCTTGGATTGAAAATATTGTTTTCAATTTTTGACTCATAGTTTTGTTGTTAAGTAGAGAAAAAACGTGGCTGTTAAGGGTTGAATTAGACTCTAAGATATATGTACAGTTCTCTCAGATCCAAGTCTTCTCACTGATGTAGGCCACAAGCTGCAGATGATGGATGAATAGGCACTGGATAGGGATTTTATGCACAAACCTTCTTGCATCCATTGATTACTCTGGTTTGCATTGAGTGGTGCTACTATATGGAGAGTTTTGCCTATTTTAAGATTGTTTATCACAATTTTGCGTCAATTCTGAGAATAATACAAGTTTCCAAGCCAATTAGATTCCAGTTGTTTACCTTTTTAAGATATTATTCCATTTTGATTTGCCAAAAGATTATATTTGTAAAAATAGCAAAAACATGACCATTCAATTAAATCTGAAATTCAGATGTGTATTTAATTAAATATTCAAGTAAACTGTAGACAAAAAGCAAAATCCAATCTATTTGGTGTAACAATTTTTTGAAGAATCAAACATCTTTCATTATATTTTAAAAAATTTCCAGATGAAAATGAGAATTTATCCAATTTAAAATTTTATCAGTGTTATAAGGTAAGCAATTAATTATTATGCTATTATTTATTAATATTTCATGATGATGATCACAAAGACTTGCCTCTGCCTTTGAACACAAATGCTTAATGGTTCCTCTAGTTGGGTATGGCAAGCATCCCAAGATAAAACCTCAAATTTCTTTAAGCACTCTCTTTCATACTGTATAACACCTGACTGAAAAATGAGGTAGATTCGAACTCTTATTTTACTCAATTACAGCTTGTCTGCGAATTCAGGAAGCTGTTACTTAGTGGTCATTTTTATTCAAACGATAGAATCATTTCTTCTTGCTCTGTAGTGGCAAAATCAGCCTTTTTATTTTCTATTTTATATAAACAAAACATTTTCAATAACATTGTTTTAAATTACAATTATTTACCTTTATTTTGGAACTAAATAATATATTCACTCTTTACATATCAAAATAAATAAAATTTAACTTTTCAATTTACCATTCTCGTAATGTTATACAATTACCTATAATATCCCTATAGTTTTATAAATTTTTTTCAACATATTAAAGATTATTTTATTCCAACTACAAACACCCACAAACACATTCACGCTCATTTAAATATTATACGTAGGTTATGTTTGTTTACAAATGATTTAAATCAGATATAAATCACTAAAATTATTACGATAAATTTCTTTACATTAATAAGAGATATTTGATAATAAAATTTTCTTCCGTGTAGTGTAGGATTATTATCTTAACTTTGTTAATGAATATTTCCTGTAAATTTTGAATTTAATCGCGATTTTAAAATTCAGATATATCGTTTATAGACTGTTTTAAAATATGTTCGCCATATTGGATCTCCCTAGCAACACTATACAAATATATACGATATGACTTGAAAATTATATTTATTATTAAAAAATAATTTAATTTTGATTAATCTCAATATTGATCCTGTGGGGCTACTATTACAATATATATATATAAATAAACGAGTATAGATGACCAGTCTAATTTCCAAAAAAATAATAAAAAGTAAATGAGAGAGGAGAAAGAAAGAGAGAACAAAATAACTACTTAAGAAATGCGTTTTGTACTGAAGATATAAACCAATCTGTTTGAACTACAAATACATTCATTTGCAGAATACGCTGGTCCATTTTTCTATTATATATGATTTATTGCATTGTCTTTTCAATTTCTTCAGTAGAAAACTTTTTTTCTGAAATACTGCAACATATGACTAGTTGTAACTCTCCAATTTATTCTATTTTCTGGCATATCTTACTAAGGAACAATTGACATTGAACTTCTTTAAAATAATAATAATAATAATAATAATAATAATAATAATAATAATAATAATAATAATAATAATAATAATAATAATAATAATAATAATAATAATAATAATAATAATAATAATAATAATAATAATAATAATAATAATAATAATAATAATAATAATAATAATAATAATAATAATAATAATAATAATAATAATAATAATAATAATAATAATTGGTTTTATAATCTTACCATAGTATTACTAAAATTTTACACAGTGACTAAGTTTCACTTTCACACAATAAATTAGGTAAAATAACAGATAAATAAATACACAACTAATTTAGTTACAGTAGTTATTGACTTGTAATGAAATGTTTTAACTTGTTAAAAGTAGAAGCAGAAACACATTGCAATCTGTCTTATACCACAGCATCTAAGTTCATCTTCTTATTTATTAAACTACCAAAGTGTTTAAACTGGTTTATATTGTGAAGTTAAATATCATTCAAGCTAAAATTGCTGATGAATTTTCTTCACTATTGGCTAATAAAAAACCTGGGTTTTGAATACTAATTAATAATTATATGTTACATTCTAAACATTGAATACATTCTGGAAAAATAGCACAATCATCAGCACAAAGTGAATCCAGAATCCAAGAAACAGAATTCTTGTTTTTATTTTTACTGGCTTTAAATTAAAAATTCTGCCATCAAACTTGAATTTTATCTTGATCCCTGTTAGATTAAGTCACTTATAAACATTTCTAAAAGCACACTGTTATAATAATTGAAAACAATGTTGGAGAAAAGTGAAACCTTGTTAAGGTTCAGTTTTCATTTGAAATGTCTTGTAAATTTTCAGCCTGCAGTAAGCTGTTCAATATAAATGAAATTTAGTAAACCAATTAATTTTAAAACAATAACATAGAGCTGTCCTAAATCAAATGTCTTGATCAAATCAATGAAAGTTATATATAAATCACTTCTTTGTTTCTGACATATTTTTAGCATGTGCATGGGAACAAACACCATGTCTGTAGCACTTCTTGATTCCATATTGACTCTTTGATAAACATTTATTTATAACTGGATGCCACCTATTCAACAAAATTCTTGGAGTACATTTGCTGTAATGGACATTAATGATATTCCTTGATAATTACTACAATTTTGTTTATTTTTCTTGTTTTATAAAAGTATACATAATATCTGGTGGAATAACTTCATGGATCTATATATTTCTAAATTATTCAATATTTTTGAAACTAATATATCACAATAATAATTTAAACTTTCCAGGTATTTCGTCTTGACCTGCAATCCTTCCATTTCTTGGATTGCAAAGAGAGATTTTGATTTCTCTAAGTTGGATATCTTTACTCAAATCTACATGTATAGATAAAATAGATACATTATTAAAATTTGTCATCTCAATTCTTATATCATTATTGAAAAGATAATCAAACTCCTTTTTACACTTGTTCAAACTATTATTGTCATCATATGAGAATGCAATAGAATTTTGATGCTGTTTCTCAGGACCATATGTTGCTTTCAAGGAAGCACTGAAAAGATGTAGAATAATCACAATCAATGAATGTCTGTACTTTCTTTACAATTTTAATCTGTCTTCTCAGTAATTGAACTTCTAACTTCAGAATATTATATTTATTATGAATTTTCATAAATAATTTTTTTTTTCTGTCAGGCAAAAAATGCCATAATTTTTTCTTAATCAAATCACTAATAATAAAATAATTGTCAGAAAATGAATCAATATTCTTTTTGTTAGTGAACCTGAGAATTGATTTATTAGTATCCATAACAGAACCTCTTATTGCTGGTTTAATTCTTGAGGATGTTGGCTAAAAAATTGAAAAAAGAGTTATAATCAGAATTGCTTTGTGTGTAGTTAAAGTATGAAAATATTTCTTATATACCATGTAATTACATTGTCACTATTTTATAGGAAAATTAGCTATAGCATCCAGTGACTGAAGAAAAAAAATGCGATTGCATAAGAAGTAGTCAATGGATCATCATCCTGTCCTACAAATTAGCAGAAGCTCTTAGTCATGCACTGTTTATTTACAGTTACCTTCTATATAAGAAAGTTATTTCACTATTTATTATCTGTGGATCTCATTAGTAGATTAAGCATAGTACTCAGAATAAATTATGCTCATCTCAGTCTGAGAATAAATAAAATTCTGTTGACAAATGTATTAGGAATGGACTGGTGCTAATGTTTAAAGCTTATTATTGCCAACATTGTTCATATTCAGAATAAATTTAATATATCAGCCAAATTTCACTTTCAATAACTATATTTTAATAATCAATATAAAGTTATTAATTTGTAAATATAAAATTTCCATAACTTAATGTATAGGTATTTAAGTCAGAATTTCTTCAGGCTATGAATAACTAAGTTTGTTGATAATGAATCAAGAAAGCTATGAGGATGAGACTATACTCTGTGCAGACAAAGAAATTATAACTCAAATTCAGCAAAAATTAGCACAGAAGTTTTCCTTAATTTGGATAATAGAGAAAGAAGACAAAAATCAAAATATAAAAATTCTCCATTTAAATATTCAAAGGCAGAATAATATTTTGAACTGCAAAAAGGCTCTAAATCCTGTGAATAATAGAGGAATCATCTGTCCTAGATTGTTAACTCTCATGACCCATAAATATGCAGGTCTGAAATATTTTTTCCACAGAAATTTAAAACTATGCAAATTTGAAGCAGATCAGAGAAGTAATATAGATGCATACACCAAAGTTCTAAGAAATATAGGGTATAACTATGTCACAATAGAAGAAATCTACAACAAAGTCAATAATCTGGTACAAACCTTCTCCAATGAAAATGAATGGACTAGTTCCCCTTATGTTTCAAGGATTATGCAGAAATTAAGGAACATATGTGCAGGTAAATATAAAATAAATTTATGGTTGACTCATTTATTAAACAAGCTGTTGGACAATTCTAAAGACAAATAACTAGGAAGGTTGCACATGGAAATAATCTATAAAATAAGATGCAAAAATAATTTCTCAAATGGATATTATGGGAAAAGGGTGAACCTGTCCACAAGGCAGACACTACACAACTACTTATATAAAAAAATCAAAAAGAAGCAACAAATACTCTTCAATATTTTTGGAACTTGAGATACAGTCAGGCCATGAGTTTGATCACTTTAAAGCAGATATTGTAGAAACTGAGAGACAACAAAAAAGAAAAGTTTAAGAAGACATAGAACATAGCTAAAGACATGTACACATTCATTAAAACATAAGCTGGCATGATAAAAATGGTCTCTATAACAACATTTACATAGATCTGGCTAAAAACAATAAATTAAATTTTATAAAATGCCGGCAAATAATAAACAACTTCAGATATCAAATTGTTGGCCAAACTGATGATTAATAAAGCTATGGTTATGTTATTCAAAAATATCAAAAGCACTAAGCTAGTATAAAGAGATTTCAACCAATGTAAGCCTATTCTGTTAAAATGTTTAAACATTGATTAAGTTATTACAATATAATGCCATATAACATTTACCAAAACTATTTTAAATAATAATTGAACTGCCCACTAGCTGCCATGTACAATTACTTTTTACACAATAGATAGATCATGGACCAGTTCTTACCACATTTCAGATCTTTTTCTTTAGAGTTATCTAGAATAATAACCGTCAGAAAATAAACTTAAATCGGCCTACATATTTTAATGTAGATTGATTTTTAAATTAAGTTTATAGAGCAGAGATATCTCCACCCATATCTAAAACTGTACAATAAATAAATATGTCTTATATGTCAATGTTAAGTTATTATGTATATATATATATATATATATATATATATATATATATATATATGTCAAATTAGGTATTTTCCTTAGATTGTTATATTGAACAGAAATAAAATTTTATTTTTGTAAACAGAAATAATCTTTGCATTTGATCTTGCCAGGAAACTATCAATTATTTCTAATAAGAATACTAAAGTCTCCACACAGTAGTAAATAGTGATTTTATGCACAAATTTTCCTGCATCAATTGATTACAAAGGCTTGCACTTGGTGGAACTACTGTATGGAATTTGTTACTTTTATTAACAACACGTGTAAGCATATAAAATGGTTATCATGTGAGGTTTTGATGATTTTATACCTTTTTGAAAAACCAAAGACATCAAAATGTATAGATACTAAATTGAGTTCAGATCTATATGACTATACAAGTGAATAATCTTGGGTTGTAAACATTATGGTGTTTTCACCTTGGTCTCCTAGTTTTAGTTAAACAAATGGACAAACTGTGACTGCTGAAGGATTGCATTTTATCTTAAGATCTTGGTGCAGTACTCTCAAATTCAAGGTCCTCCCTGATGAAAGCCACAAGCTAGAAACTAGTTTGAGGATATTGAATAAATAGGTACTAAATAGGGATTTTAGTTCACAAATACTGCATTCATTCTTTATGAAGGTTTATAGTATATTCATTATAAAATGTAAATGAGTCAATTTATATAATTCACTTAAAAGAGGGTTTCAGGCCTCTTTCTTATTTATTGTGTGTGTATTATTGTCAAATGTACCAAGCCTCTTTGACTTTGCATTTTTAATAATTTCTTTCAGAATGGATGCTAGCTACAGTAGGTTTGAAGATGTGGCTTTGTTTGGTTTTGTGCTCTAAAATATAGATCTAACCTCTGCATTGTTTTTTACCTTATTAAAATGATACCTGTTTTGGAATAATCTTTTTAAAAGGTTGTTTTGGGATTCACATAATTAAACAGCATTACAATTTGTGGTATTGCATGTGATATTATATACAACCTGGTGAGCCTGCTCTGGTGGTAACATTTTTAGTATTGTTTATTAAGTAGTTCAGGATGGGAGAAATGCAAAAGTTTGTTTTATATGTTTTTAAACAAATTTTGCTTATGTTTATAGTTTACCAGGTACATAAGAAAGTAAAATGTGGAATTTATTTTCTGTTAGCATGGGTCTATTTCTAATTTTGAATTAAAATATTTTAGCCATTTTAATGGGTACCCTATGTTTGTACCTGATGTTGCATAAATCCTTGATAAATGTGTGTACATTGGTTGGATTCAAACTTGTATAGATTGTAATTTTGGTGAAGAAATGCTTTGAAACTTGCAAATTTATAGAAAATTTTTATCAAAAAGAAAAAGTTTTCATCAGCATTAGAACTGCAAAACACAAACAAAAACAATCACCATAGGTAATGAACAAATTTACAAAAAGTAATTCCACTTTTTTCCAAGCATCCTAATTCTAACAAAATTACAAATGTTTGACATTCTTATATCATAAATAAACAATCTTTTGTCCATGCTTTCAATGATTAACAGAAAAAAATCATTTGTAAATTCAAATCATAGTGTCTATAGCTCAAATATCTGGATTTTCTGATTTTAAAACACTTGTAACTCTTTCTGTTTGTTCTTTTTTTTTTCAAAGAGAGTGACAAAAGGAAATTTTCATACTATAATCTATTTTTAAGTAGAACTCAATATCTTTTTTCATATCAGTAATTTATAATATTTAATAAATTTCTTTATTATATTACAATCACTATCATTAGAATTTTTACTTTTTAGTTTATTACTTGATCTTCATCTTTATTATAGAACGGAGAAAATATACATCACTGTTCATTAGTAAACTTGGAAAATTATAAGATATCTGCTCTTTTGCCTATATAAATTCAGTTTATAATATGTGTAACATCCTAAGACATGTTGTTTCATAAATGGGTTTATATTGTTAAAATTACTTATTTTATAGGTCACAAAATTGTGTATTCTCATTAAAATCATTATATATATGTATTACAACTATCTTCGATTTTTTAAATTTATTTATTATATAATTTAAACGAGCCAAATTATGTATATACAGGTACACAAGCAGAGGTGAAAATACGGGAAAATACAGTCAATATTTTACATAATAATCATACTAACAGTCAGACTGAATATTGTCTATAAATATACAGCATGCAGCCATCTTTTAGGACAATTACATCTGCTCTTTGCCTACTAAAAGCAAAATACTTTTCCTGTGAATACTTTAACTTACACTATGTTAGCATCCTGATGCTATCTAGTAAATTAACTGGAACATCCACAAAAGATTTTCAAGACTTTTAGTACTTGTTTGATGGGTTAGCTTAATTGAGCATAAGAAATTCACTTCATTAGCAATCAGATATTGGATTTTTAAAACAAAACTACATAATTAACAGTATTCATTTTGACTAAATTTCCCATGGTGAGGGATTCAGAGAAAATAGAATTCAGATCATATTAACAATTAAATAACATATTTATTTACATATAACATTCCAAATTGTAACAGCATAAAGTATAACAAAACTTGAATTATTTACAAAGTTATTTTCAACTGAATTCATTTAGTCTTAAATAAGGAACTAATAGTTTACATATTTTCTAGATTTTAACGAAGAATTGTAAGGAAAATATAAATCATACCCCTTTTTTCTTCAGTTTAATCTAGACTTTGATTCAGTTTTGGCTTATATTTGTCCTAGATTTTGCTTAAGAATTTTCTTGAGATGATCATACTTTATAATGGTGCATAAAGTTTCTAAAAGTTCTTTAATTTCTTTATTTATATTATGTAAAATCAAGAGCAGTTTTCTTGCATTAGACTCCAGTACTCTAGTGACTTATAGCTTTTTCTTCTCAGAATGGTGCATATCTTCTTTATCTAAATGTCTAGCAAAATTCTTAAATGTCAGACAGGTGGATGTCTCAGTAACAGTAGGTCAGAATTTTGGTCACATCTCAGGTTATCAATAATTTATATGAACTGCATGATGTAAGACCAAATATACAACCCTTCTGTTAATCTAGCAGGTCATGGCAGTGGTAAGATGTCTAGAGCACATTTCTATACATTGATTGACCTACCAAACTAGAAGTCCATAATAATTAAAGACTGCAAAATTTAGCAGGCAATATCAGTGACACAGCATCAATATCAGCAGCTGCAGAATAATTGAACTAATAACAATTTATTAACTTTTTTATCTTTGTCCAATTCTTCTCCTGATTATTTCACATGTTAATCATTTTTCCAATTATTTTTTTTAATTATCCTTCTTTCTAATTATAGTATTACTTATCTAATATGATTACTGATTTACAGTAAAAACAACATAATCCCTTTTTTATTCATTAGATATGAGCAGTCTGGATTTCAAAGTTCACAGCAAAAATAATATTTTTCCTTAGATAACTTCCTATGCAATTAGCAAATATAAAATCTAGACATCAGCAATCCTGCCATTAGTAAATATACAAGTTAGGATAATAACAGTAAAAAATGCAGAGCTTTTACATTAAATTGTTATCTCCTACCTAATCTTAATTAAAAGGTTTTGACCAGAGTAAATCTCTATCTTCAATGTATTCTTAATTAAAAACAAAATCCAAACAGGGCTCTTATCTATTTTCAAACATTTATTAAATTTAAGCAAATGAAAACATAAGTGTCAGCTTTTAAATTAGACTATGATCAGCAAACTAAAAGAAACTTATCACAATCAAAACCTTTTTAAAAAAATATAATGTTTTTACAATTTCCCTCTTTAATTGAGTACATCTGTGTTATGGCACATACTCTTAATATATAAAAAATAAAGTACAATTTTTTTTAAATACAGTTTTTCTTTAAAAACTTTATAAATATTACATGTTAGATTTGATTTCATGATGGTGGCCTTTGAAGCAGATAAAATATCCAGTTCAGTATATATTGAAATGAGTTATAGCATGGTTATTCTCAGGGTTACATCATCTTATAGTACATATCCTCTTAGTTTTATTATATTTTAATGATTAATGAAAATCTTTTGCCAATATATTGTTTCTTACTATATGAATTAATTAAGAGTATATTAATCTCTATTTAAATTAAGGCTAGCAATTTTAAATATAAAGTTGACTAATGATTTATCACAGAGTTACGTAAAATTAAAAACTAAATGCATGGTTGTAAAATGTATTTATTAATCTTAGGAAATGATAATGTAAAATGACTTTTATGTTCATCATTTTATCCAATACCTTTGTATTTCAGATAGCAACAATAACAATTGAAATAGAATTATTTCTATTGTAATAACTCAAATATGAACTTTATTTTGTAAATAAGTAATGATGGTACTTCTTTAATAATGACAAAAGAGAATTATTAAAAAATAACAATTGCTTTATTACACATTACAAAATAAATGCTAAAATAAATAATAATAAAAATGATGTAAAATATCTAATAAATGTTAATATTTATTTCCTAAGTTTAATTAAAACTTATGACATGAAAACTGTATTCACATATGGTGTTATAAAGACACGGATATTAAATAGAAATATGTTGCTTATTATTTCAGAATAATCTTCAATTTAAATAATGGAAGATAATAGTTATTATCATGATAATATAATATAAACATATTATAGTTTTCCTGAATTAGTTTGTTTCTATAACTAATCAATTATTAATTAAATTTTACTTAATAATGCTGGAGAAGCTCTACCTCTTTAAAAAAAAGCAAGTGCAATTACTGCTTGGCATGCCTAAATAATCTTCATGACATAGGTGACATAGGGTATATTTATTTCATCTCAAGATTGTTTACTGGATTCATTTTTAGGCTAAATCATTGAAAATAATACTTTTCTAACAAAATATAACCAGATCATCTGGACACATTTTTACATATTATATAACATTTGAACAATTAATATTAATATATAAGAAAAAATGCATAAAATATTCTTTACTTATCTAAACAAGAATGATTAACTTCATTCAACTTTGAGGTTGAAACTTAATAAATCATAAAACATATAATAATTACAATATAGAAAAGTTTTGTATATGTTTAATAGTTACTGGCATTTAGACAAAATAAACCTAAGGCAAATCACATTTAATCCTATTTAATATTACCCAGTAATAATGTTAAATAAAAATATTACATGTCCATTTATATAATAATATCTGAGGAACTGTTATATTATTTATTACATTAATAATAATGACAAAATTTGAAAACAATTGTACCACATGAATGATGGGTTGCCCATGGGATTACCAATGAGCTGCACAGTGGCTAGCATCTATTTGAATTATTATGGAAAACAAGTATTATCTAAATACAACATAGTAGATAATCATATAATATATACAAGGTATGTGGACAACATATTTATTGCTGCTCCAGTAAATGTTGTTGAGCAAATCAAAGCTCAGATACAAGTGCACACATTCTTTGATTTAAACATTACATTTGAAAATATAAAGCAAGAAGTAAAATACTTACTATACAATAGTCATGAAGCCACCAGAAGTTGGTGGACAGATTCATCCTGATTCATAAACACCTATGGCTCACAAGTTCGCTGGGTTGACATTGTTTCTTTTTAGAAATTACTATTTGCACAAATTTGAGGCGGATAGAAGATCTAACATGATTAATTATACTAACAATCTAATCAAATCAGGATACAAGCATAGTATAGTTTACAGTCAGATTAGACATTTTATTAATAATATAAGAAAACACAGAGTTAGAAATAACCAACCTTTGCTGTTGTTGCCTTATGTGCCCTCTTTGCATAAGACATTTTATAGGACTTTCTCTACAGTTTCATTTGAGCTGTCACACACCTCTCTCAACTAATAGGCTTATTAACAATATAAAAGACACCATAGATCATGATCAGACCCCACAGGCTGTGTATAATATTGCATGCTCTCACAATGAATGCAAAGCCTCGTGGTATAGTGAAACCAGAGCCACCACAGCAACTAGGTTGTCACAGCATGAATATAGGCATAATAAGTCCCATACTAACCCAGAATGGACTTCATTTTTTACACAAAATCAAAAAGTATCTGGACATGTGTTTGAATCTGCCTCTGCAAAATTGGTTTGTACTGAGAGGCATGATTTTAAACATAAAGTAAAGGAGGCTTACTTCATAGAAGACTCCTTTGTCATTAATCACACAGAAGCATGTTTCGCTATATACAATAGATGGGCTAATTGACTTATTTGCATAAAGTTTGCATATTATATATATATATAATGATGGCAATTAGTGAGTTATAACATGCTATGATTATGAGAAATACATTTTATCAAAAGCACTTAGCCATTTTAATTTGCTAATTGCTATTAATTTGTTAATTTATACAGCATTACATTATAAATGTGTTAGCACAATTTAATAGTATTATAATTTGAACAAGTGTAAAGCATAAATCTATGATTTATTAATTAATAATAATAATAACTAACTAAAAAGAAGCAATGACAATATAAGTTCATTATTAATCCATTGGTTTATACCCCAATGATTATAATGACTTAAAAATAATCCCAATATTATTGGGAATTCACAAACACATTTAAACAATAGCATTCAATGTGATATAAAAAAGAATTAATTTTCTTTTTGGTAAGGTAATCCTTTCTGTAAGAGAATATGAAGGTTAATAAATTTTTAGCATCCTTGTTAAACCAAGATAAGTTATATTTAACATGTTAATCCATAAACATAGTGATTTCCGTAATCTTAAATTGAAGTTCAGCATTTCTCCAAGTGATGAAGGTTATGGAACTATATTTGAGTCATGAAAAAAGATTGTTCACAATTTTTCCATTTTATTATTTATGATGAGATATTAATAATGTAATATGCACATTTTTAAAGTAAAGAGAACAATTATTTTACCACTATTCTGAATATAAATATCCACAACTTGTTTAAAGTTAGTGAATAAACATCACTGACTACATCCTCTTAGGCTTGTGTATAACTGTTGTTAAAACAGGCATAACTCACTATATATATATATATATATATATATATATGGCCACACACACAGCAAGCTACAGCAATCAATGGATGCCAGAAGGCTTGTGCATAAAATCCCCATCTAGTGCCTACTCATCCAATATCCCCAGACTGGTTTCTGGCTTTATGGCCTTCATCAGTGAGAAGCCTTGGATCTGAAAGCACTGCATCTAAATCTTAGGATCTAATACAATCCTCCACCAAACACCTTTTATCTCCATTTAACTACAAAACTATGAGTCTTAAACTGAAAACATCTTAATGTTTTCAATCCAAGCCCATTAGTATATATAGTCATATGAGTCTGAACCCATTTCAGTACCCATACATTTTGGTGTCTTTGGTTCTTTAATAACTATAGCCACCACTGTCCTATTAGACAGGATTGGTTTTAAGCCAATAGACATAACATGACTACCTCCTCTTATGCTTGTGTATAACTGTTGTTAAATCAGGCAAAACTCACTATATATATATATATATATAGTGGCAATATATATATATATATATATATATATTGCCACACACAGCAACCTAGAGCAATCAATGGATGCCAGAAGGTTCCCCATCTAGTGCCTAATCATCCAATATCTCCAGACTAGTTTCTGGCTTATGGTCTTCATCAGTGAGATGCCTTGAAATCTGAGAACACTGCATCTGGTTGCATTAGATCCTAAGATCTAGATGCAGTGCTCTCAGATCCAAGGCTCCTCACTGATGAAGGCTATAAGCCAGAAACTAGTCTGGGGATATTGCATGAGTAGGCACTAGTTGAGATTTTATGCACAGGCCTTCTGGAATCCATTGATTACTCTAGCTTGCTGTGTGTGGCAATATATATAGTGAGTTTTACCTGTTTTAACAGCAGTTATAAACAAGCATAATAAGAGGCAGTCACATGATGTTATTGGCTTAAAAACAATCCTGCCTAATAGGATAGTGGTGGCTATGGTTATTAAAGAACCAAAGACACCAAAATGTATGGGTACTGAACTGGGTTCAGACTCATATGACTATATAAGCTAATGGGCTTGGATTGAAAACATTAAGGTGTTTTCAGTTTAAGACTCATAGTTTTTTAGTTAAATGGAGTTAAAAGATGGTTGCTGGAGGGTTGTATTAGATCCTAAGATCTAGATGCAGTGATCTCAGATCCAAGGCTCCTCACTGATGAAGGCCATAAGTCAGAAACTAGTCTGGGAATATTGGATGAGTAGGCACTAGATAAGATTTAATGCACAAACCTTCTGGAATCCATTGATTACTCTAGCTTGCTGTGTGTGGAATATATATATATATATATATATATATATATATATATATATATATATATATATATATATATATATATATATATATATATATATATATATATTATATATATATATATATATATGAGTTTTGCCTGTTTTAAAGTTAGTGAACATAAATTTTCCAAATATATCAACTATTTACTATTACTTTCAATTAAAAAAGTCCAGCATTTTTTTTTTCTTTGAAGTTGTTAGACAGCATTATATAAATCAATTTATTCATTTTCCATTAACTTTATGACTGGTTGAACAGAATTATTTCATCTTTTGGCCAATTTGCCTCCTAGTGAATTTTTTTTGTAAGTATTATACATTAAAATGCATGTAAAACAGTATATTTTAGTATAATATTTTTTTTAAAAAAATACTGCACTAAAAGGCAGGAAATTCAAAATTCTCACTCTTACAATAGACATAAGCTCCATCCTGACATGTTCAGCCATTGTTTCTTGCCAAGGCTGTAAAACATTTAACATTTTATGACATTGCAGTTTCCAATGATGCAAAAACATGTTTATTTGCAAATTTATTATGATTTTAAATTATTAGTTATCAAGAAATATAAATTATTAAAAAAATATTTTGATTTGAAATACTTTATTTTCGAAAATATAATGTTATATTAGCAGCTAACATAAATATGGCCTGAAGAAAATTGAAAAATTCTAGCTTTGACAGTAAACAATGTACAGTAAAAAATTATCATAATTTAGCAATAAATATTAAAAAAAAGTTAAATGTTTAAAGCATACTTCATTAGTTATAATAGAAATAAATAAATATTTGTTCATGTTTTTAAAAATAATCAGAAACAAAAAATATTTTGTTGATTTTATAAACTGAAAATAATCTTTGTAAAAATGATTATGTGTAATGTCTTTGTTTTGATCGTGGTCTCATTTTTTAAATATTTACAGAAACAAATGTAAACATTTAAAATTTATTTCAGTAGTAAACAAAAATACCTATCAAAGGAAGTCAAATTTGTTATTTTCTGGCAAGTAATAATAAATTTATCATATATTTATAAACAGAATATAAACTTTTTAGAAACAATGACCTGTAAAGTCTTTGTTTTGATTACATCCTCATTTTTTTTTAATATTTATAAAAACAAAGTGTGAATGTTTAAAATTTATTTCAATAATAGACAAAAATATCTATCAAATGAAGTCAAATTTATTATTTTCTGAAAAGAAATAATCATTTTATCATATATTTTACATTGTTGTGTGAGACAAAGAAAAATGTGAGAAATGTTGAAATGTAAGAAGCATGGTACTGCAATTTGGAACAGTTAACAGTTAACTGCAATAAATGAGATTTCTTGAAATAATAATTAATCAATGAATTAATGGAAGTTTCTGATTTATTTGTTGTTGTTCGTTATTTTCTTAGTATGATGAAAAGTCATTTTGCCCAGCAAAGGCAAAATTCCTAACCTAGATGTCGAAGGCAAAAAAAATGATCATTTAAAATTTTTAGTTTGCCTAGATTTTGATGGTGATCAAAGTTTTTGAAAACTGTCTGATTTTTTTTAAAATTGAGTATTTTTATATGTTGATGTGTGGATTACAACATATTTCCCATTATGCATTGGGGTTTTCTTATTTTTCTGTGTAAATTTGGAAGAATTGTCTAGGTTATTTAAATGCAGTCTATAGATACTATGATTTTTGAAACAGCACAGTAAAACTTTATGAATACCATTGAAAAATAAAATGGAAGAAGATAATAATTTCAAGTCTTTTTTAATTGCTTCATATTTTACTTCTGGTCTTAAAATAATATTACTATAATTTACATAAAATGAATAAATCTTAAATTTATAAAGTTCTCAGGTATTTATCTCAATTAAATTAAAATTGATCTATTAATAACTAATATTATTTAACAAATCCTAGCAAACAATCAATTTTTGCTAAATTTAAAGTACATAAGTTGTTGAACATGCATGCACACACATTAAAATCTAAGAACTATTTGATCTACACTTGAATAAAAATGTAATCTGAAGTATAATTGATTTACTTTAAAATATTTTAGTGTTGTAATGTCAGATTTATAATTTTATTCTATATTTGTATGTTAAATTACTAGTTTTATGTGTGTGAGTACCTCTGTTTCTTTATACAATTCACAATGTTTGTTCATTAATAAGAATAATGACAAAAATATATGATGTGATCATAAAATCTGCTTGAAAACCATTTTTAAATGCTTTATAAAATTATATTTTCTTCTAAGCATTAATATGAGAGACTTTTGTATTTGATATTTATTATATTATATGCTATTCAACTAGTGACAGTGATGATTATATTTGCATAACTGTAAAAAGTAAAGCTAATACATTTTTTTACAGATTTTTAATTATATTATACATCTGCAGTGATACTGTAAGGTTATAATTTATATATATATATATATATATATTGTAATGAGCACAAATGTTCGTTACATTGTTTTTTTTTATTTATTTATTAAACATGAAAGTAAATTAAAAAGTTCGCATTTAAAAATTTTCTTTAAGAATTAAAAATTGAAATTAAATATCATCTTAAACTCTTATATATTAAATCACACAGATAATGAAAAATTATTAAAATAAAACTTTATTAAAGAAAAAGTATTTTAAAACTAAATTTTAAAAAGATTTGGAAATAAAATTATATCTTTAAATTTATCTTTAAATATATCTTTGATTTGGAAAACAGGTTAATTAATCAGAAATGGAAATGATAAATTTAATTAGTCAAATGTAAACCAGCCTTGGGCATTTAAATGTAAAAACATCGGTCAGATAGGGGAACAATAGAAACAAATAGCCAATGAAAGAAATCCATCGGGAAATCGGACCTCAGCGAAAGGATCATCACATCGATGACATAATGCCAAGTCAATCCTTCGAATACATATAAAAGGAAAATTTGGAAATTATTAATCAGTGATTTATTATGATTATTACAATGTGACAGATAGATGTTAGTGCGGAGGTGCGGGAGAAGAGATATGAAGGACGCACGTTCAATCCCTTCAGTTGTTATAAAATGGAAAAATGAAACATCGCTTTTCTTATATTCAGAGGACCACAGGATCATCGGGAAATTTAACGCTGGATTTCAAATGGCAAGCAATTGTAAAAGATGAACATTTCTAAAACCGTAAGAACTTTCTAAGATATAACGAACAATATTAATTTGAAAACACTAAGAACTTTACAATTAATGAACATTAAATTAAAAACTTTTCGTATTTAAAATAATTGCATTAGTTTCCTATCTGACTAAAGTAGTTAAAATGTTATTTGATGTATTTTTTATTTATTTGTGTAAAATTATTTCCATTTATTTAATTTTGTTCTTTAAGTTTATTTATGATTTCTGTTTTCCGATAAATTAAAATATATCAATGTTAAACTTAAGTCGGGCATGAATGGCTGTATAGATTTGTAAAGTTATATTAGGGGAGGGTAATCTTAGGTTATTTGTTTCGTGGTAAATTGGGTCAATGGATTGGATATATTGGTGTGATTAGTAGATGTAATATTGATTTGCTACGGGCAGAATCGCTTCATACGCCACACACTTCCGTTTGCCTATGGAAGGAATTATAAGTCGGATACCGCAGTTCCTTTCTATGGAGTTTTTTGTTTTATTGCTCTTCTTTGCAGATAGATGTAATATTCCTATCTCATGAGAAGCAATTTCTTCTCTTAACTTTTTGTGCTGCCGTATTTTATTACATTGAATACATCGATATATCATATGAATTGATGCCGGTTTGACTACAAATTTTAACTTAAGGTTAAATAGGGATAGAATGTTTATTTTCAAAAGCAAATCTATATGGTCTATTCATACTTGACCCTAAATAAAAATGCATTAAATTTAAGTTGTTTATAGACGCTTGCATGGATTGGTTATCGGTTAAGTATGTTTTGGGTTTTCATATTTGATCAAAATATATAGACATTCGATAAATAATGATACCTTACGGTGAGTATCTAAAATGTATTTATTCGGATGTCTTTTAAGTTATTGGTGACAATGCAAGTATCTTATGGTGAATACTATTGGGTTACATATAAATTTCCCTCCGCAATTGTCAGTAATCAATAATTTTGTATTTTGATCGTTTATGTTTCTTTTGAAATGTTTTTGACCGTGAAATCTATGTAACCGATCTATATTCAACATTATAAACAAGCTTTCATAAATTTATATGTGCAAACTTAATTAAAATGTAAAATTATAATATAATAGTAATTAAATGTAAATTAAAGTAAAGTTAAAAATAATGTTAAATGTTAAAATGTAAACTGATACTAAGACAATTTTAAATCTTATATATATATATGTGCGTAAATAAATTTTTGTATGTTAATTACTGGCAGTGGCTTATTTTATTCTTTTTTTTATATATACTCTTAGATTATCTTATTAAATCTCTGCTATTCCACTGAGCTAGTGACATGGGCTAACGACCAGGAATCAAAATTTAAAAAAAAAAAAAATTTTTTTTTTTTTGACTTACGCATCTGCCTACTTTATAAATATATATATATGATCACTAGATAAAGCTTTACCAATATCTCCATACAAACTTTGTATACATAAATGCTGAGAAAGACAGAATTCAATATCTTTTTGTTGTCTCCACCTTCATATCAACTGATTTCAAGCTAATTGGCTATCATCAGTGAAGGGTAGGGACTAGAATCTAGATCTAAACACTGACTCTAAAATTCAGCATTTATGAAAGATGTTTCTGTCAGCTTGCAAGCGTGAATTTTTCAGATACGTAAATATTTTCAAATCCAGTGAAACAAACTACACAGTTATATATATATAATATTATATTATATTATACCTATTCACAGTTAAATCACTACCCAATATTACATTTACAAATTCATTATAATATTGATGATTTAATTGTGAATTGATGTATTTAATATATCATATTGACTAGCTTAGGTTGAGCATTTATCTATTTCCAACAACTTTAATGAAAGAATGCTGAAGATCATTATAAATTTAAGGAATAGATGGCTAGTCTACTCTTTACATTTATTGACATACGATTGTTTTTATACTAGCTCCTGGGGTATAGTTATTTCTGTTTAAATTACACACATACATAGTATCTATTATATTCAAGATATGTAATTCATTCAACTTAGATGAGCACTGAAAAGTTTTTTTTCTTTATCATCAAGCATGAGTTTTTTTGTTGGTTTCTTTGGGTAGGGTAGATTCACAGAAAACTAAGCTGTTCTATTATTAGTCAATAAGTAAGTAACTAGCTATTTTTAGCTAGAAAATAAACTACAAAAATCTTTAAAACTTTACTATTCAGCAAGCAGTGAACTCGCCTGCAAGACAAACTTTTTCTTTCTCTGATTTTTAAAAGTCTGTTGAAGAAGTCTTTTCCTTGCAGATGTATCTAAAGGCAGTTTTTCTTTACACATTACTAAGTATTAAAATGTTTTTATTATAATTACAACATTAAAATGGTTTTATTATATATATATATATTATTTATTGACTAATTATTATTTATTCTCGGAAAAAAATGATTGTATGTGAAAAGTATATTTGCCAATTATTCCATCAGATTATATTTATATAATATTATACACCCAAAAAAATCAATAACTTGATATTTTATCTTAGATCTTTAAATCCCGAGCTATTTATACAGAAAATTGGATTGAAATTAAATTTTATGCTCCAAGAGATTGAATTCTAAAAATTAAAAAGGACGATCTTTTCAAAAATGCTTTAATATTTTATAAGTTTACATTGAGATAAAATAAAATTAAACCATCTTCGCCGACTGTTGAAAATAAATGTATTTCTTTAATTGTTGAAAAATCGGATTAGAAATTTTCTTTTTGGATTTATGTATTTCATAGATATTTTTTCAATTTATGGCAATATAATTTTTATTATTATTCTTATACGCACTTTTATCTTAATAATTATTTATCTATCTATCTAATTTTTAGAGTATAAAATATATTTTTATGATTTTACAAGTCACTGTGAATAACTTTAACGTTCATTTGAAAATTATACACTATATTTTTTTCTTTATAACTTTATCAATTTAATTCAAATTTTACGGACTAATAAAAAAATGCATAATATTCAGTACCACAAGGTAGGTTTTGTAAAATTATCTAGAGAAAAAAAATTAAAGCTCTATTTTGATCTTATTTTCAAAGGACTAAACATCATTCATTTGCTAAAAAGTTTTGCAATGCAATATATATATATATATCCACAGATGGCGTCCTACCAAGACTGCCAATCAAGCGTATGTTTTGTTTACATAAACGTCAGAGTAGTTAGTATTCACTATCCCTAACTATAATTCCACTTTCAGATCATGATTTCAAGCTATTTGCTATCGTCAGTGAAAGACAGGAATAAAGAAACTAGATCTGAATACAAACTCTGAGCGTTTATGAAACAATTTCTATTCAGCTTGCAAGCGTGAATTTTTTAGACACGTAATGTCTTCAAACTCAGCATAGCAAACCAGATAGCTACATGGGTCTGATCTCAGTTCAGCATCACCACATAGTAGAAGCCTTCAATCTATATCATTCAAAAAGACCTCAAAGGTACTTTATGATAAACAAAAATGCAAGTTAAAAAACTTGCTAACGCTTTATTTATGCCACAGATGCCTACCAAACTGCCAATCAAGCGTTGTTTTTTACATAAACATCAGAGTAGTTAGTATCACTATCCCTAACTATAATTCCACTTTCAGATCATGATTTCAAGCTATTTGCTATCTAGTGAAAGACAGGAATAAATAAACTAGATCTGAATACAAACTCTGAGCGTTTATGAAACAATTTCTATTCAGCTTGCAAGCGTGAATTTTTTAGACACGTAATGTCTTCAAACTCAGCATAGCAAACCAGATAGCTCTGGGTCTGATCTCAGTTCAGCATCACCACATATAGAAGCCTCTCAATCTATATCATTGCAAGAAAGACCTCAAAGGTACATTTATGATAAACAAAAATGCAAGTTAAAAAACTTGCTAACGCTTGTATTTATGTCCACAGATGCATCCTACCAACTCCAATCAAGGTATGTTTTGTTTACATAAACTCAGAGTAGTTAGTATTCACTATCCCTAACTATAATTCCACTTTAGATCATGATTTCAAGCTTTTGTATCGTAGTGAAAGACAGAATAAAGAAACTAGATCTGAATACAAACTCTGAGCGTTTATGAAACAATTTCTATTCAGCTTGCAAGCTGAATTTTTAGAACGTAATGTCTTCAAACTAGCATAGCAAACCAGATAGCTACATGGGTCTGATCTCAGTTAGCATCACCACATAGTAGAAGCCTCTGCAATCTATATCATTGCAAGAAAGACCTCAAAGGTCATTTTGTAACAAAAATGCAAGTTAAAAAACTGCTAACACTTGTATTTATTCCACAGATGCGTCCTACCAAGACTGCCAATCAAGCGTATGTTTTTTAATAAACGCAGAGTAGTTAGTATTCACTATCCCTAACTATAATTCCACTTTAGATCTGATTTAAGCTATTTGCTATCGTAGTGAAAGACAGGAATAAAGAAACTAGATCTGAATACAAACTCTGAGCGTTTATGAAACAATTTCTATTCAGCTTGAAGCGTGAATTTTTAGAACGTAATGCTTCAAACTAGCATAGCAAACCAGATAGCTAATGGGTCTGATCTAGTTAGCATCACCACATAGTAGAAGCCTTCAATCTATATCATTGAAGAAAGACCTCAAAGGTACATTTATGATACAAAAATAAGTTAAAAAACTTGCTAACGCTTGTATTTATTCCACAGATGGCCCTACCAAACTGAATCAAGCGTATGTTTTTTTACATAAACCAGAGTAGTTAGTATTCACTATCCCTAACTATAATTCACTTTCGATCATGATTTAAGCTATTTGCATCAGAAGAAGAATAAAGAAAAGATGAATAAAATTGAGCGTTATGAAACAATTTATTAGCTGAATGATTTTAGAACGAAGTCTTCAAACTAGCATACAAACAGATAGCTACATGGGCTGACTGTTAGCATCACCATATAGTAGAAGCCTCTGCAATCTATATCATTGCAAGAAAGACCTCAAAGGTACATTTATGATAAACAAAAATGCAAGTTAAAAACTTGCTAACGCTTGTATTTATGTCCACAGATGGCGTCCTACCAAGACTGCCAATCAAGCGTATGTTTTGTTTACATAAACGTCAGAGTAGTTAGTATTCACTATCCCTAACTATATTCCACTTTCAGATCATGATTTCAAGCTATTTGCTATCGTCAGTGAAAGACAGGAATAAAGAAACTAGATCTGAATACAAACCTGAGCGTTTATGAAACAATTCTATTCAGCTTGCAGCGTGAATTTTTGACACGTAATGCTTCAAACTCAGCTAGCAAACCAGATAGCTACTGGGTCTGATCTCAGTTCAGCATCACCACATAGTAGAAGCCTCGCAATCTATATCATTGCAAGAAAGACCTCAAAGGTACATTTATGATAAACAAAAGCAAGTTAAAAAACGCTAACGCTTGTATTTATGCCACAGAGGCGCCTACCAAGACTGCCAATCAAGCGTATGTTTGTTTACATAAACATCAGAGAGTTAGTATTCACTATCCCTAACTATAATTCCACTTTCAGATCTGATTTCAAGCTATTTGCTATCCAGGAAAGACAGGAATAAAGAAACTAGATCTGAATACAAACCTGGCGTTTATGAAACAATTTCTATTCAGCTTGCAGCGTGAATTTTTAGAAGAAGCTCAAACTCCGCAAACCGACCGGGCGACTCGTCGACACCACATAGAGGCCAACTACATCAAAAACCAAAGACTTAGAAAATATGTTTGAATTATTATTATTCTTTTTATTTTTTTATCTTTCTCAAATGTATTAATATATTTATTTATAACAACACAGAAAGAAACATCATGAGATATTTGAATGAATTTTTAAAAGAATCATTCATTCCATGAATATTTATATATCAGGTCAGGAGTTCCAAGCTTTGAAAGACTACTCAAACATAAAAAAAAAGTAATTTAAGATAATGAGTCGCAATAATAATTTAAACGGCACTAAAAACTATTGACTTATTCAACTACTTTGAATTTTTTATATATATCAACACAGACCTCATGATTATATTATAAACCATCACAATATTTCAAAAATTCATTGACAAAGCAACATTACAGTAGATTACTGAAATATCCCATAAGTTATATTAGTTTTAATGCTGTAGTAACATAATTTTAGATAGTAACTAGTTAGGAGTTGACATTTCTAGGTAGTTTTAGGGTTGAACCATGTCCTATTTTTTTCTTACTACCCAACATTTTGACAAAATGCTATCCACCATTATCAATGTTAACTTTTCAAAGAAAAATGATTACATCTCAAATAGTAATGAGATTGCATGTGAGGAAACGATTGAGATTGAGTGTGAAATAGTTAAGCATTCGCAGACTGGAAGAGAGATGAATTTCAAATATATCAATGTGTGCTCTCTTTTAAAATATTTTATGTCTCTTTATTTAAAAAAAAAACAAAAAAAAAAACAACAAAAACTTACAATTGTAATAAAGAAAAACTAAAATGGACTAGAATATTGCTCAAAATAAATAAAATAAATTGGAGATGTTAAAATTAAAAATTAAACAAATATGTTATCAGGAATTAAAATAAATATTAGTTGCTGCTTGTGTCAAAGTGAATTAAAATTTGTAAAAAAAAAAAAAAAAAACTTTTTAATTTTTTTTCTGTATTTGCAGATATTAATTTTTTAAATAAAAAGTTGTTGTTAATCAAGAAACATGTAATTAAAGATTATTTTTGGGGGTAGACAGCTTAAGGTATTGAGCAACAAATTTGGAAAATATGTTTTGGAAATGTGATGATAATTACTTATAAAAGGGCTGTGATAATTAAACAGAACATATTTGGATTGAGAGTGAATGGATTTACGACTTACAGCTTTACTATAAAAGGGAAATTATTATCAAACAACATATTGTTTAGCCACATCCTTCTGTAGTGAAATACAATATAAATAAAAAATGACCAGAGTCCTCAAGTCTTTTAAACCATATTCTTTTAATATATAGTTAGAGTGATATACATATGATAAAGGCATATTTATATGAATGTACTTCAGTGATTAGAAAATATTCCTGTTGCCTAACTAACATTATCAGCAATAGGCTTAGAAACTGGTAAGATACTTTTTTATATTCATCACTAATCTTTGATTGGCATTTAAAGTAAAATACAATTCAATTTTCTCTAAATGTATGTGCTCATTTAAATCATTCAACAAGATGTGTATATTTAACATAATGGAGATTGTGCAATAGACATATTCTAAATGAAAGAAAGCAATATTGCATAAAAGAAAAAAATTGCAGTAATAAAAAAGAGGCTAAAATATTTCAGAAAGACAATAATAAATTAATAAAATAAAACTAACACAGTAAAATCATATAGGCAAGAAATGTATTAGAAAAAAGATTTGTATATTATATATATGTTATATATAGAGCTCACAAATAAGCTCTTAACAAGCTTTGTGGAATATTCCCAACCTCTGACCGGTTTATGCTACGGACTTCCTCAGTGAGGTGCTAGGATATTCAAGCATTAGATTAAAAATAACAGGACAAGCCCAGCACTTTATCTAATGGATAACTATTAAGTAAAAAATCTGAAATTTTCAGACATTCATATATCTTCCAATCCAGCTATCTAACTTAAATAGTCATATAGGACTGAACCAAGTTCAGATACACCAAAATAAAACAAAGTCTTAATAAAAAAAAATAAAATTACAAAGAAATCAAGTCATATGTCACATGACCTAATTTCACAAGTGTGTATTACGAATGTTATATATATATATTGTGAATGTTCAGATTGATGATCCAGGTATATTAAAAAAAATAAATAAATAAATAAAGAAGTTTGTTGATCTTATTTGATTTTTCCTTTGCTTAATAGATAGATAATGTAAGATCTTGGAAATGTAAATTTAAATTTGATCACCATGGCAACCTTAAAGCTTTTAAATAGAATTATATACTGTTGATTCTAGCTTTAAAATAAAAATAACTTCACTATAATCAAACTTAAGAAAAACATATAAATAAATAAATTTATTTAAAAAAAAACAACAAACAAACAATTCAGTACAATATAAGTTTACCTAAATAGGATCGATATTATTTTACATATTTCATATATGAATGCAGTCACCATAGTAACATTATTACATACAGTTCAATGTTTTTATGTTGTGTATATTTGTTTATAAATTAATTTAAAAAAATATTATTATTAAAAAATATAGATATGTGTAAATTATTGATGTTTATCAAGTAAATAAAAGGTTGTTATATCAATTTTGTATTTTGGTTTGTAAATAATAAAAAAAATTGTAATCGAATTTGGATTTAATTTTCATGTATCTTTTTCTCCAAACTTACCTTACAAACCGCGCGAAAACTACTATAAAAAAATTGATAAAATTGAGGTTTATTTGAGTAATATTGGATGGTCGTCAAGATACGAGAAACGTCAGAAAAAGAACCTATAAAAAAGACGCGACAGAATATAACAGGACTCTTTTTCATCAATTTGCTATGGTCAAGGACAGACCTATTTTCTGTGTCTTAACAAATAAAGTTTTTCAATATTTTTTTTTGTGTGTAAAACCATAAAACATGGAAAAATAGTTGAATTATCTGCCCATTCAATCATTTAGAGGGCAGTTGCGAAAAGTTTCCAGGGAAGCGGCAGCAAAGTGTAAAAAAAAAAAAGAAACCTATGAAGTAAAAAAAAAAAAATGCTTTATAAAAAAAAAAAAAAAAAAAAGGGTCGGCTATTTTTAATTTAAAAAAAAAAAAAAGAAAACAAAGATATTTCTGTTTTTTTTTAAAAAAAAATGGATTTGCGTAAACATCGTCTCACGAGTAAAGGAACATGGACCAACTGGATCAATTCACATCATAAAAGGGATAATCAAAGTGCACTCACCTCTTCGGACAGAAAAAGAAAACTTTTAGTGAAGCATTATAAAGTTTGCGATTATTATTTCTGACAAAGAAACTTCTCTTTACACCATAAGAACTGAAGTCAATCAATGGGCAAATAAATAGTGAACGAACAGACTCATATATATATGGTATGATTTTTTTTTTATATAAAATGTGCGTGTATTAATTTTTTTTTATATGTAATAAAAGGGGATGATTTTTTTTTAATTATCTCTAAAAGTAATATAATTTATTAAATGAAAATGATCGGAAAGACTCAAATATATTTATTATTTCATATTCATTTATCCGTTATTATTTTGATAAACAAATAGATTTTGATACCCTCCTATTTCACATCTTTGGTATCGGTTATATGTAAATTTTTCAGCAAAATATCCAAAAGCCTTTCCCTTCATTTACTCATTCATTTTTTTTTTTGTCATTATCGTTGTCGCAACACATTTAGAGATACACATAGCAATTTTATCATTTTTATTTAGTCAACCAATCTAAAATATAAAGTCATTTCCGATGTATTTTATCATTAATCTTGCCAATTTTCTTTTATATAATCCAATAAATTGAGTTAATTTAAATATCAAGACTAGTTTAATTATTTTGTTTTATTTGGATTGCATAAGACGACGTAGCTATTTAAGTAACAAGATTCAAACTCAGCTTGGTAAGTGAATTAGAATATAAGATAAGGTATGTTTTGCTTATTAGTATTTTATTTTGCTTCCATATGAATTTTATATTTACATTTGCATTCGAATATTATATATATATTCTCATTTATCTTAGTTAATATTACAAAGTCAATCATTTCATGTTTGTCTGATTCCGTCATAAAAATCTAAATAGATCGTACTTTATCGTTTGGTTCAGAATAATTCGTCTTGGATATTTTTCTTAAACTCCTATAAAATGAAGAGAATAAACTTCATTGACCGATTTAATTGAATATTGTTTTGATTTGTATAAATATCAATTATAATCATATGTTTTAATTGTTGCCGGTCAATTTTTATTTAATTGTTTAAAATTTCAAACAGATTGTATTAATACTCACAGGTGAATAAACATCCAATAGAAACTTGATATGTCTTTTATGTAATATGGTTGGACATTGTAGAGTTAGAGATGAGCTAATAGAGTGTTGATATTAAACTCCAGTGAAGTATTCTATTTTAAAACATAAACGAAGCACTAATTAAGCATCACTTTATTGGAAGATATTTATAAATTATTTATAAATTATTTTGTAGCTTCTTAATAAACCATAGACGTATATTAATTTGTTTAAACATTTAAGTGAGTGCATAAATTTTCAAAGTGTTTATAAAATTATAATAAAACCAGTTGATGCCAACAGAAAATTATTAATTAAAGATTGAAGTAGTAAGAATTGTATATCGCTTATTGACACGAGTGTTTATCTTTCTATTTAGCGTTTATTAATATATATATATATATATTTGGGTTCAAGTATTATTTTGTTTTGATATTTAAATAATGTCTATATGTAAAAAAATGTTTTGTAAAGTACTATTACAGGTACTTAGAAGCTTAACCATTAAGTTAAAAAGGCAGTATCTTTAAATAATAAAGTAGATTTAAATTACAATAACAGTAACAGGCTAATAAAATATATATTGGAATCTGTTTTAGTTATTAATTGGATTTGATTTTGATTAGATTGCCAATCAAGTAGTTAGCCTAATCCTATATTATTGTTTAGGGCAATAGTAGTTGGTTTCACTGCTCTTTGCAATTTATGTTGTAATTGTGATGGATTTGTTGATGTCTGGAGCAGATAGTCTCATTATTCCTTCATTTCACATATAACTTAAGTAAATTAAACTTTAAGAGAGATTATTTGTGCTTTGTGATGGTTTATTACATAATGGCGACCCGATTGAGCTAGACCAGATTAATTTAAATTAGATTTTTAGATTTTTTTTATCAGATCAGATTGGTCATCCTAACCATCACCTACGTCCATCAATTCAATCAGTTACAAATTGGCACCAACATTTTGGGCCTTTTTTCTTCAATTTAAATGGAATACAGCAATCAACAATTCCGATGGTTACAATATATATATATAACTCACAAATAAGCTCTTAATAAGCTTTGCAGAAATATTGCTAAAGCTATTAATATATGGTGCATCTGAACTTGGTTCAGTCCCATATGGCTATTTAAATTAGATAGCTGGATTGGAAACATGTGAATGTCTGAAAATTTCAGATTTTCTATTTAATAGTTATCCATTAGATAAAGTGCTGGTCTTGTCCTGGTATTTTTAATCTAATGCTTAAATATCCTTTCACCTCACTGAAGAAGCCAGTAGCAGAAACCGGTCTGAAGTTGTGGATATTCACAAAGCTTGTTAAGAGCTTATTTGCGAGCACTATATATAACAAATGTAATACAAGCTTATTAAATTAGGTCATGTGACAGAAACACACACACACACACCCATATATATATATATATTGTTTCTAGTGAAATTTAAAATAAATTTCAATATGTGATGTAATGTCAATTGTAAAAAAAAAGTTTTTTGGTTTGATTTTGATAGTGAATATATTAACCTGGGAAACATTGGAATATATTGCAGTGACAACAATAATATTGGAGCAGAAAATGTTTATTATCAATTCTAATATAAAAATTTGTGAATTGACTTGATTCATTTTCAAAATAAATGTGTAAATAATAAAATTTATAGTCTTGATAAAATTATTATTTTTTTATTACTGGATTCACAAAGGTAAGTTACAAATAATACATCTAAATATTTAGAGTCTCAATTATGTTTGTTATTTTATTAGTATAATATTGTGTTGGAAAATATGTGTAAAAGCATGTTTTCATTGTAGTATAAAAAAGTGTAGTCTAAATTGTTTAGTAATATTAGAGTGAAAGAATACTATTAGTATATTAAGATATAAATGTTGTATATTATGTATGTAATAAATTATAAAATACTCATTTTTATTTGTTATTACTAATGTGTGATAAAATTTTTATTTATAGGGCAGTAAATAAAATTGATCAAAGAATTAATACAGATCATTTCTATAGTTTATCTGATGGCAATTAAAAAAAAATATAAATAGGACTGAACAGTTTAAACTTGCTATTGTGTCTTGACTTCAATAGAAATTAATCTAAGTTCCTTCATGTAATTTTTTATTTATTTATTTTTAAAAATAAATAACTATCAACTGGATAAAATGATGGGGTGGAAGCAAGAATATTCATCCATTAACTGAGAAAGTTTGTAGAGAATTTGTGAGAATGGGCAATTTGTTGAAGAATGAAAATAATTCATAGCTTTTAAAAAAGTAACAGAAAATTTCTTTACTTTAAAAATGGATATTACTTATTTTTCAAGGATTAGATATAAATGCTAACAACATAAAAATGTACACCAAGATTATGTTCACCTGTTGATATAATTTTATGAGATCGATTAATTATTTATATACAAGATAAAATGGGCTTAATTTCTATCACATCAGCGTGGTTGAAATTAGAATCTAATCACTTATAATATGTTATAAATCAGATACTTGGTTAAAAAAGGATGTCTATATTACATTTTTATGGATATAACCTAGTGTCTGCACATTTACAATGTCATATCCATCAAATGTCTGCTAGGTGAGAGAATAATTTGAATATTTAGAAAAGATTGGAACTAACAATATGTGCTTTGAATCTAATAGCTTTTCACGACCTTTCTATTTTTCTGGAATAACAATGTATCAGTGGAGCATGGTTCAAAAAATAGATATTAGAACTATCATATTATTTTAGAAGTATCGCGTTTGAGGACAATGAATCAGGTTATTTGCTAATCTATATTATTATTATTTTTGGTTTATATAACTGTATCATGTTTATCGATATAAATGGTAATACAATTTAAGTTAAATAGAGATTTATTTTACATGCTTAGGCTATAAGTGAGATATGTTTTTTAAAATTCAAACTTATACTTTGTAGCTTAGTAGTTATGATTTTAATTTAAGAATAGCTATTTTCTTATTTTTTAATTACAAATTAATTTCAAGTATTTATTTTCATTTTATTTTCTCGAAATAATGTGAAAGAATGGGTGCATTTATTTTTAGTATATATTTATTTTAATTAACTAAATTTATTTTAATTCTACATAAAGAATAAGAATGTTTCTGACTCTCTTATATTTTGAAAGGTGTATTTATATTATAACATGTTTGTGTTAAATAAAATACATTTTAGATTTAGGATGTGGATAGGTGGCAGTTGACTAGTAAATTCAAGTAGTGATGGAGAGTAAATGCTGTAGTTGCCATTGGAGGTTTAGCAGTGAAAAAAGAGAAAGAATAGCAGCAGCAGAAAAAGCAAAGAAGCAAAACAAGGAAGCCATTATTTTCCAGGATAGTTACCAAAGAGTCTGCAAGCCAGCTACAATGACTCAATCCAGCAAGATAAAACAATCTTTTATCATTCTTGCTGGTGAAGAACCCATATTGAATATGTAAAAAATTATGTTAAGCCACAAATTTTATGATAATGTAAGATTGTATTATTCAAAAATACCATTATATATATATATATTAATAATTCAAACAAATATATTTAACACAGTATTTATATATATATATATATATATATATATATATATATATATTGTTTGAAACATACAACACCAAAAGATGTAATTAAGCTGCAAAAAATATAGCCATTGATATTCAAAGTAATAAAAAAAGAATAAAATTTTAATATTTCTAATAATTATTTTCATATTATTTCATAAATTCTAAATTTTCATGCATACATTTTAAAATTATACTTTTGTTAGTAGATTAGTTGCATTCATCATTAAATTTCTAATAAATTGATATATAACAGCACTTACCTAAGACAATCCATCACTTGAACACTTTGTAGAATAAAGATATTAGTATCTTTTATTTTTCCTAGTAGCCCTTCAAATGTTTTTCTATACAGGGGTTTACAATGAATATGTCATCCCTAATAACAACTAGTTAATATTGATCAATAAATAGTATAATTTGAATATTATAATAAAGAACTTCAATAAAGTTTATAACTTATTAAAAATTACTACTAAAATAGTCACAATATACAAAGTAAAATAATAAAACAAAATAAAATGTGAATGAAATACTAAATTCATTATAGAGTTAAAGGATTTAGTGTCAGTGCAATATTATATTATTTATCTTACCTTTATAGGTTTTGAGAACTCATATTGCTTCATGCTACTATGACTAGTAAATTTAGTAATAGCTTCATCAAGTTCCACCTATATCTGCATTTGATATGGAACTTTGGAATTTACATTGCAGTAGTCTATAATCAGCCTAAATTTATATACTGTCAAAATCTTTACTTTTAGCAGTTGGCATATTTTTATGTTTCAAAGCAACTTTATTAAGTCACTAACGTATGATCCACCTGTGCAGGGACCACATTCTGTCACCTGCAGCAGTGGGGCATAGAGGTTACAATGATACATTGATATTCTACAACTGGAAAGTGGCTCAAAGCAATTTAACTGCCTTATACAATAAATTAGCTATTACAGGTATCTAAAAAAACATTCCTAATACAAACATCAAGAAAAAACACCAAAAAAAGGAAAAAATGACATGAATTATCACAAAATCAAATGCCAGTCAATCAAGGGGATGCTACATCCATTCCAGGCAAAGTCCATGAGGGAGAATCAACTCTCAACCCACATGGCAATCCCCCCAAGAAGCTCCCCAGACCCCATCCATGACCTTCCAGCCAGAACTCAGTTTAGCAAGAACTCAGGCCCACTCCTTGGACAAGGTTAAATTGCTTCAGATTCCCCCATAAGTGGGTTACAATTTATCTGGGTGTGACATTGGTTCAGCATGTTCAGAACACCAACTAAATCAGAGAGGGCCATGAAAAAATTGCCAGATCATTCCTAAACCTGGGTATGGCAATAATCACTGACTGATCCCGCTGACCAACAAACCCTTCATGGCCATTGCCTCTACCCTCGAGACTAAGAATTCAGGAAAAACCCAAAATGAAAAAAAAACAATTATTAAACTTATTGTCCCATTAAGTCCTCAGGGTTCACAATCCTGTTTGTATTATATAACATTGTTCTGAACTAAATTGTGACAAAATTTCAATTATGATTCTGCTTTACTGATCCTACTGAGTTTTCCTAATCCAAGTTGATTTCTAATTCTTGATTCTTAATTAAAGTTCTAATTATAAAATCTAATGGTTTGTATTCAGTCTTTGGGTTCTTAATAATTTAAATCTAAAGAGATTGAATAATTAACTGCTTCAGTGTTTCTGTTTAGGCCCATAACATCCAATAAATCCATTTTATCTCTAAATCATTGTTTTTTATTTTTTAATTCACTTTGTCATAATTCTAAGTCAATTTAAAACTTTTTTGAAGAATTTTTATTTTTTGTGGCATCCCAATCACACCAGAAATGGCCCGATAACTCTTGATCTAATCATCATAAATTTCTAATTTTTATGCAGGGAGGTAGAATCATATTCCTATAATGTTTGATTCTTAATTTGAGATTGAACTAATATTTAAAATGATTTTCTTTCCTGCAAAGTTTTGCCACATTCAACCACTTCTAGTTTGACAACACAATATAGCTACTTTTTCTTTATAAACAATTTAACATTTGAAAAACATTTTTTCATGGATTTAGACTAATCTTTGCATCTGGCATGTTTCTTCAACTGTTTCTCGTCCTCTCTGGCTGGTTTGTAGTTGTTGAAAGCAGTTTTATTTCTTGATATCAGGAGTTAAGTTTGAATTCTCAGGAATATCATTATTGAGCTTTTGTTTTTCACTTTTATTTTCACACGTATTAATTTTCTAATCATTTTAAATTAGTTCCATCATCAAAATTAGGAATTTTGTTATTATTTACTATTTTGAGTTATTAGGTTACATGTTAAATTCATTTTCTTGGTTTTAATCCTGTTTTAATGATTCTAGTATTTATTTATATTAGCTTTTGCTTGATTAATGACCACTATTTGTACATAATAAAATGATTGATAAATTGAGTTATTTTGACTTAAAAACTGATTAATTTTTTTTTGAAAAGGTTAAAACAAGTAATGACTTATGTTTTATTATGCATCTTCTTATCAACTCCTATCTTGAATATGTGAATCCTCCCATCCTTGTGTTAAAATGCAGATAAGACATTATAGAAAAAGAAAAAATCTAAATTGGGTCATAATATTTGCAAAATATGTTTGACTTTGTTGCATATCAGAATTCCAGATATTATCTAATTCATATACTACACATCTGAAGCAAAGACCCACAACCATGCCAAAAAATGCAGATAATTTATGATATAAATTTACACAATCATGAGCGATTTTTTGATCAGTGAATATATTATTTTCAATAATAATATTTTCATATATTTTTATCAAATATAAATTCAAATAATAATTAAAAAATATATAAAATTAAATACTTACCAATGTAAAATTTCTCACAATAATGTTCACTCATTATATAGACTAAGAAGATTGGTAATATATTGCATTTTTTCCAATATAAATTTCAGGGTAAATTCAATTCTGTTAAAAATAAAAAACTGAAAGAAAAAAAATTCAATTTACTTGATTACAAAATTTCCATAAAATTTTTAATTTTTATTATAGAAAATCTTACATTTTCTCAAAGTAGAAAAAAGGATGGAAACGATGATGTAAAGAGCATATGTGCAGACTGCATAAATTTTCAGCAGTTTCAAACTGAAAACAGATGTTGCAAATTTAAAAATTCAGATCATAATATGTGATTGCAATGCTGAACAGATTATATGGTCATGTTGATAGAAAAATGTGTTGCTATACCAAACCCGAGTGTTTGTTCATTTTACATTTCCTGAGTACCAATAGCTAGATGTATAAAGGTAAGTACAATTAGATGTTCACATATTTTTAGTAGCCCTTGGGTTTGGTTAGATTATTGATTATAAGGGAAAAGGAGGGGTTGATCTATATACTATTTATGATATCATTCAGGTAGGATATGGGAGTTTTATCTTTCTACACTCTTAACCTATGGGATCTGTCATGTTCCACCAGGAACCCATAATTTCTACATTTTGGCTGGGTTCAGTATTGTTCCTTCCTGAACTGGAAGTGATTATGATGTTACTGAGTACATCCCTTTCTCAACCTCAGAGCTTGAACCTCAACTTGGTTTTCTATTTTAAAATTATGTGGATTTTTTTCCTTTTTTCTTTTCCTCTTCCATGGTGTATTTTCTCTTTTAGCATAGACACCACCTTTACTTTTCATTCTCTCAAAAAAATATTTTCTCCCAATGGGTCTTGACATCTACTCCTATGTACTGATCTTCTTCCTTTGTGAGTAATTCAAAGACTGGCAGTTCCCAGTGACTCTTATTTTTTATCCTGCCTCTCAGACTCAACTTGTTTTTAAATTTCACTCCTAGCTCCTTTCCATCTGGGAGATATTGGTTCTCCTGTTTAATCTTGATCTCAAGGGCTATCATTCTCCTGAGGGTCAAGTTCACACACAAGGCTTCTGTGCTCCTCCTTTAGAGTATGCTCCTGTCTCTGATTCCACTCTATTTTATTGTTTGGTCCTTCCCTTGTCTCTACTGTACTCTGATCGATCTGATCTTCAGTGAAAGTCTCTTACTAGGTCTTTCCTATTTTACTGTTTTCCTCATCTCGACATTTCATTTCCACTCCATCCTGTTACATTACTTCTATCCCCAATACTCTACCTTCCTGCCTCTTTATGACACATCATTAACCTATGTCCTACATCCTTAAACTATCAACTTTCTCCTGATTCTTCATGCTCACATTATCCTGTTCCTTTCTCCTATGTTTTGGTTTTTCTAATCCTTGCATAAGTACAGATTTGGCATTTTCTTCACCTGGGTCAACATTTCCTTGATTATCTGTTGACAGTCTTATTTTGTGCCTAGAATAATCATTCCTGTCCTCTATCTCTAAAACTTATTTCTCCCATTTTTATACCCTTACACTCTTCTTCATGCTACCATCCATTTATAGTTTTGACTTTAATTTCCAATTTTACTTTGTGATGCTGATATAGTAATGAAAAGATTTATAAAATCTTATTTATATGGCTCCTCACCGCTCTCCCTCAGAAATGGCTTACTCAATGGTCCCATCATTTACTAGCCTCAGCCTACTATAGATTTAACTAACTGCTTTTATAACTCCACTGACTCACCCTATCTCCTGTCTTTCTGATCTGTAGTGCCATACATAATTATCTAACTTATATATGCAAATATATGATAAAATTTTATAAAATGAACTCTTATCCAAAGTGCCTGCTTCCTTCCTATCCTAAGCTGCATTTGTTTCTTTAAAAAACTTAAAAGATTTATCATTGTATTTATTACTATGCCAGTTTTTATATGAGTACCCACACATTATGTCCATTAATCTTGTTTCACTCATTTCATTGCCAGATCCACCTCAACTCCAAGTAAACCATAATTTAAAATACTGGGGGTTCACCTTAAATTTAGTTCACTTTTTTCCTCACTCCTGATGACAAAACTTCGTAATAGGGTGACTCATAGAGTCAACCCTGGGCACCAGTCATCAGTAAGCAAGCAAAGTTATACATATACATAATAGGTACATCATACATTTTAAATTTTAAATCAATACCTGCTTGTAGACCAGTTTCAGTATAACTATCAAACATTTCACATCAATTGCCCTATGTGTATAAATCAATTCTGTGTCAACAAGAGAGAGAAAAATATTCTTTGAAGTTTCAGGTATATGCCAAAAAAAATTATATATATAATCTGGAAATACAAATTTTTTATCCACACACTATATCTTATAATTCCAAAATATGACTAATGGGATGTACATTTTCACACAAGTGAAATTTTTTTTTTATTACATATGATTTATCCTATACATTTATATAACAAAAATTATGGCATATTTTAACAGCAGCAGAAATAAAAAAATATATATACATATATAATTGTTGACATATAGCATTGAGAAATTAACGAATTCAGGAAACAAAAAATAAAAAAAAAAAAAAAAAAAAAAATTTATTTTTATATAAATATATATTTATATATATATATATATATATATATATATATATATATATATATATATATATATATATATATAAATAAAAAAAAAACCACATCCCCCCATATGTGGGGGGGGGTGTGTGTTTTTAACCCCCCTTTTATTGGTAGCAAAACCAAAAAAAAAAAAAATTTAATAATAAAAAATGTTAATCCCCCCACAAAAACCCAAGAGTAAAGAAAAACCCCACAAACCCAAACAAATCAAAGAAGGAAGATCCAAAGCCCCCCCAACACCCAACCCATTTACCCCTACTATCTGATTTACTGCCCTATGAATGACATTTTCTAAGTTACACATGAGTTCAATTTTTAATTGCAGGCTGAAAGTAGCAAAGGGTGGAGCAAGAGACTCAGGAAATAAATGAATTACTGTTATTAATGGAATACATACATATGGCTAGGTGAACTAATAATATATTAATAATTAATCATTAAGTCGAATAGAAGTATTCATATATAAAGTGATGTATAAATAAATTAATATGGAGTTGGATGTGAATTAATTTATGAGTAATAAAGAAATAGAAATGAGTTATATTTTAAACAATAATTTAATAAATAAAATAAGAGAAATAATAAATAAAGCACACCATTATTATATAATCAATCCTTGGGGTATTACACTTGCAGGCATTACCTAACAGATGAGATTGTAGTTACATATTCTCTCATTAGATATCTAATAAATTAATCTGCAATGATCATGTTTATGCCTCAATTAATATGCCAAATTCTAGCTAGTTTGCAGTATGAAAAATCACACAGTACATATTACCCAAAGTTATATAACTAACATGCAGTGCTTCTGTGGCATCTGTCTATATATAACAGGTTAAGAGTTGAGTACATAATCAGGCTCAAAGATATGCAGGTTAGCATGATAATCTACATTACACTTCAGATTATTTCTCAATAATCATTAAACATAAGGGAGAGAAAACTGGTTTACATCTACTGACCCATGCTATGGCACATATTAAAATATCAATAAAAATAAAGAAGGTGTAAGTGATTATTATTCACAGGCTTCAGCATCGAATGCTCAGTGGCCTAGAACCGAATGACTTGCTATGAATATGAGAACATTAATAGTTCTGGGAATCAGATAAGCTTTAATAACAATCTGTTCCCTTGGGTTTCAGTTCTAAAATAGTTGGCTTTATTCAAACTAGATGTATGAGGGTGACCTCCACCAGCACTCATAAGAAACCATGTTGCAAACAGTTAGTGTACTATAGGTACTTTGTAATGACACGGTCACAACCTATAGATATATAAAATGTAAATATATTTAACTAATTTAATGTACCTTAAAATAAATAGCTTTTATTTGTATAACTATATAACCCAGTTCTAAAGACTAGTATCTCAAACATACTACTTAGGGAGTAATTAATTAGTAACCCCTATTAATATACAAACCTGTATTTCTAATATATATTAATCTAGGGAGGAGAAAGCATATTTGAAAGGCAATTACTGATAAACATTATAAATATGCTTTAATAATATCCCTGTGGCTAGTTCTTGTGATATATGGATTGTATATATAGAAAGTTATAATTCATAACTATAGCTAAGCAAACTACAACTTTATCTAGGATATAACTAATTACTACAATATTCATGCATAAAATTAGTCAGTATAAATAATGATAAAATCTCGAAACAGCGAGTCAATAGTAATAATTCAAATATTTAATATTTACTAAAATAATGATATGAATATCTTCACGAAGAAATAGACTAAAATTATATACGTATACTCATGGTTTTGAGTTATTTGGCATATTAAATACATACCATAATAAAATTTATGAAAGTAAATTGAAATAGAGTAAATATGTATAAAAGGCCACAGTAGCTTACAACTTAAATTAGATTATTACAAGGTTACACATTAAAAGAGTGATTTTCAAATTATAAGTTTTAGTTTCAGACAAAATTGAATTTTACATTATTTAAAGTTTAAGAGATATATTTACAGAATTTAAAGAAAAACAAATTTTAATGTTGATTATTATATAACTAGCTTAGATAATTTTTGAAAGATTAACAGTTTATAAACAGAGCTCTGCAGCAGTTAGAAATGTTATTGATTTTCTTCATTGCAGCTTCAGGCACTCTGGATGGTGATGTTGGTACTACTACTTCTTGGTTATATGGCCTAGCTTTCATTGATCTTCTTACAACAGGCCACTGGCTGGGATATGCTCCATTATAGTGGTGATAATTAACTGTAACTGCATACTAAGATAAGACCTTAGGCTACCACCTCCCACAAGAGATGTGGTGAGTTTACACCTTTTTACTCCACAATGTTAAAGATAAAACAGGCATGGATTCAGCTTACAACTCTGTACGAACAACATAGTATATATTTTTGTGTATAAAACTTGAAATATTTATACACTTTTGCCACTGAACATCTGGTTGTTTTCCAGTTTGTACTCAGCTAGAAAATCCTTTGAAACCCAACCCATCTAATTATTTAAAAGCTAACCTTAGCCTGATGTCACTGTTTAAATCTCAGTTTATATTGTTTTATAATTTATGACATGGCTAATTTCAAAAGAATATTAATTATAAGAAATGCTATTGTCAATTTAAGGCTATTAAAACTAGACTCATGCTATATCGGGACAGCTGTGTGGTCTAATTAAATTTTTTTTTTCTCAGTGATAAAAGTTTATTCATCAAAAAAGGTACAAATACAATTAAATAAAAGGTTTACAAAAAATGGTAAAAATGAAATTCAGGGGGCAACATGGCGAAAAGGATACATATGAAAAGGAAAAGGGATGTGGAAAGGGTGTGTATTAACCATTAAAGGCAAATGAATGTTACAATTAGGAATTATTTATGAAGTCTAGAGTTCAAATATGAGTAACATTTTAGGAGTACAATACTGAGAAATCCAATTTGCAATGGATAAATTGAAAATAGCAAAACACTTGGAGATAACAACATTGGAAATAATAAATTTAAATATGGTGAATCATTTGCAATTAAAATCATTAGGGCAAACTACAGTTTACTTTGCAATAATACTTGGATAAAATCGTTTATAACAATAACACTAAAACCACTATGAATATCTTTTTTTTCTTCTTGTGAAAGAGAAAATCAATGTTGGCAACAATCCTCACAGCACCCTCATCTTAGCCCTCCCCCTAAAAAAAACCAGGATTTAGGTCTCTACCCCACCACAACCAATCTGTCTCATTTAATCACCAAAGTTGAGTGTAATGAAAATTTTAATTAAAAGGTACAATTAGGAATTATTTGTAAAGTCTAGAATTCAAATATGAATAGTGTTTCAGGAGTACAATATTGGAAAATCCAATTTGCGGTAGATAAGTTGAGAAATAGGAAAACACCTGGAGATAACATAAAATATGGACTAAGTCAATCTACTGTTCAGTTCTTCCAAATGACATCGAATATCTTCACAAGACAGCAATTCTGAATACTTTGGAAAAATTAAAAAAAAAACTCTGGATAAGAAAGGGAAAAAATTCAAGCTTCAAAATGTCTCTGCTGAAAACCATTCTAATCCATCATGAAAATCACAATAACAGCAAAAGGTCAGCCCTATCAATAACAGCATTGGAAGTAATAAAATTAAAGAAGGTGAATCACTTGCAATTAGAATCATGAGGCCAAACTGCAACTTATTTTGCAATAATACATGGATAAAATCATTCATGGTGGTAACATTAAAGAATCGCCATAAATAATGTTATTTTTTTTACCTTGTGAATGAGAAAAAACAATCTTCGTAACTATCATTACAGCACCCTTATCCCAGCCTCCTTCCTCAAAAGAACTAGGATTTAGGTGCCTGGGGGTACTCCCAACAACTGGACTCTCTCATTCATTCAACAAAATTAAGTAAAATGACAATTTTCATTAAAAGCTAAAATCTCTGTAGAATTCTTTTGTAATTTCAATAGCTGCCATATATTTACATAGCGTTTTTATAAAAGTTGAAATTATTCTTACTTGTGATTACATTGTTGATATAGCTTGTATATAAAAAGAGAGCTAAGAAATTCCATTTTTTAATAGGGATAGTTTTAGAGAAATTTAATTCTTTAAATTAAGAAAAAGGGAACAAAACAGGGAGGTAGAAACAGTGTTAACTGGAGTCCTTGGCTCCATCTAGTGATTGTTCATAACTTATTTAACTAAAAACTGAATTTATAATTAGTATAAAACTAATTCCCTTTCTATATATGTAGGATGGCAGACCTAGGAATATACTCTCTATATATATGCAATTCCAGCAAAATCAAAGTTAAAATAGACTAATATTTTAAATTAGCTCACTTTTTAAACTATGTGACTTTTAAAACAAACATATACCTGTAATATATACATATGCCGATCCAATTACAGGCTTATCACTCGCATATATACATGCAATTATACATATATAGTTTTTCACTATTGTTTGTGGAGATAATCTGAGACAGTTTAAATCTGGCATAGGTATAGGAATAACATAAGTGAAACAGGCAAGCAATCAAAATTGATTCTCGTGGGTGTGTGATGAAAATAAAATCTTATTTGGGTCATATTGTTTATTCATTTTAATTTGTCAATGTCAAGGCTTATATTGTAATAAAAAACTGTTTTTTAAGTAATAATCAGATTGTGATTGCATGTGAATTAAAAATTATTCATTAGTATATTATTAGGTGATTGTCAGTATTAATAAGAGATGGATTACAAAATTTATTTTACTTCCAGTTTACAATTAATTGATTTGTTATAATTGATGTTGGGAAAAAGTAGGTAGAATAATGGGTTTCCATAATGCTGCAATATGTTGCTCTCCATTTTTTCTTAAACTGTTTGAACTTTCTAAAATTTCGATCAATTCTTTCATCGTTCATAAATCCTATTTTCTCCAAATAGCCAGTATTTTTAGTATTATCAAAGTTAGAGATTTGACCAAATTCTAAAAACATATAATGTAAAAGTTGATGTAATTAACTTTTAATGGAAGGAATTTTTATGTTCTAACTTTAATACCAATATGTCTATTTGATTGAATCACATACCTTTTTGTGCACTGTGAAAATGGAATTTAATAAGCACTTTAGTCTTCTAAAAATATTTGATCTTTAGGCTTATGCAAAAAAATCTTCAAGTTTTTGTCTAATGAAAAAGGTAGTTTTAATATTGAAATTAGACAAATGTTTACTAATCTTACAAATGTTTACTAATCTTATCAATGACTACTTTAATATAAGATAAACTAACTCTATAATTAGTTGGATAATTATCAACTTCACCATCTTTTTTCTTCCAGGTATCAACACCATGGAAAGCTTTATATATAAAGCTTTTACTACAACCATTAAATAAATCAATTATTTTATATAGCACAGTGTTTATAAACTTTATCATGTGTTTGAAGTGATAGTATTCAGTCATTTATAGTTAAAATCTGCAAAGCGCATGTGCAACAGCTTAATGCTGTTTAAATATTACAACCATTAAACAAAAGTGTATTCATATTCATAATTAGTGTTATTTCTTGAGTAAGATGATCTTTATCAGACAAACTATATGCTCTCATCAAAAGATTTTTTGACCAGAAATATATGAACAGGATAATAATGAGAATTAATATTGAGATATCTTTTTGTATGGATGGATTTTCTATAAACAAATATTGATAAAGAGTTAACAGTTATAGAAAATAAAGTGTTTTGTCATTTTCAATTTCCATAGTCAACTTAATTTTGTGATGCCATCCATTAAAAAAAAGAATTCAAAGCATCAATACTGTGAGGTTGTATAATAAATATATTGTGCACATATCTGAGCCAAATGGAAGATCTTTTATTAACTGTATTCTATACTTGATTCTCAGAATTATTCATGAAGAAATAAGCAATTACAGGTGATATTGATATTCCATATTTACAGTCCTTTTACTTATTTATGTTTTTGAAAACCATAAATAAAAAAATGTATTTCCAAGACAATGTTTTGCTATTTGAATAACAAAACCAGATAAATGATTATATTGAACTTTTATAGATGAAGCAACTTCAAGGAGAATGCTGGTAAATATAGAAGAGTCATTGAAACTGACCAATACATTCTTTTTGGAAAGCTTTACGTTTTTAATAATATTAATAAAATGAGCTGAATTTTTAATTCTAGATAAAATGTTGTCTGTCAAAGGTGGCAAATATTTGAATAAAAATCAAACCAACAAATATGTAGGTGAACCTTCAACAGGTTTCAATGATATTTTAGGTTTATGAATTTTAGGTAAACCATAAAATTTAGAGTATAATGAAGATCCTTCTCTGAAAAAAAATAATTTTTATATTCTCATTCATGCTAGAATGTTTGATAAAAAGTTTTGTCATTTTTTCTAGGTACACCTGGGTCTCATTTTATGTGGTAGATAGGTTCCACAGAAAACCTGCATTAAAAAAATTGCACAAAAATAGACTAAACTTACCTTGAAAAATGGGAGATAGGGTCTGTATTTTTCAGAATTCGCATAAAAGCAAAGCAACAAAGAAAAATTACTTTAAACTTTGCATTAAAAAATAAGCAAATAAAGTATGACTAATAAAGCATTTCAAATATTTGGAAAAAAATAATACAAGACAAAGTTTTTTTTACTTTTTTTATTAAATATAGTATTTAATTTTATATTTTTCATGTGCTGTATTGTAGCTTCCCCTTAAACGAAGTCAAGAATCTCTCCACAATTATGCCCAGAGAAACCTGTTAGCCACTTTATTTTTATTTGTAATGTGATATACAACTAGTGCCAGTTTCAGGCTTGTGTTGTGTTAATGGTTTTCTGTTTCTATATTTAAAAAATGAGATCGAAATCAAAACAAAAAGATTATCATTTTCAGTTTATAAAATCTTGTTTTTTATTTTAAAAATCTAAAAGATTATTTATTTCTGTTATATATAACAAAATATACGTTTTAAAAGTTTAATTTTTTTGAATATTTATTGTGATATTTTTATATGTAAGTATAAATCTATTATTATTACTTACTCATTAGTATAAATAGGTTATTTACATAGAAGCTAAAATTCTAAATACAGCTTCAGGCCATATTCACGTTAGCTGCTAATATAACGTTATATTTTTGAGAAAAAAAGTATTTCAAGTGAAAATAAGTTATTAATAATTTAAATTTCTTGATATCTACTAAATATAATGAAATATGAAAGATATTAAGAAGAAACATGAATCGCATAACTTCAAAATCGCATTAACCGCATAAAATGAGACCCAGGTGTAAACCAGATGATCTCTAAAAATCTTTTTATAAGTATAATTATTTAATAAATTAAAAGTTTTATTGTTATAATCTAAATGATTAAATACAACTGTTGAATTACTTTTATTTACTCGAATATAACAATAAAATCTTAACTGTTTAAATGATGAAGAACAATAAATTCTTCTCTCGATAAATTAGTCTTTGGAGGTTGCATATTAAAAAAAAAAATCACAACCTTAAATCTAATAAGATCGGTAATGTGTAAGTGTATATTTTTTAAAGATAATTACACCTTACCAATAATATTTTCAACTAGAATACGTTTAGGAGTCAGCGCATAATTGAAAACAATAAAACTAGTTTTACTAAAATGGTTTTGCTTGTTAGCTATATAAAACTAATTTATTTTTATTTAAAAGTTATGACTCAAATAAGATTTTATTTTCATATGACCACATATACATATGTAAATGCGACATATGAAAACGATAAAAAAGTTATTTATATTTAATTAATATATTTACCTACTTATCGTTCTATTCATATAGATTAAATGTAAAGACTTTTTGATGTAAACTTATCATACACATCTATTATAGCTACGACATTGGATCAAATCTATGTAAGTTGAAGCTTGATATTTTTTTTTCAAGATCTAAATAAGTTTGGGATTTTTTTTTTAGTTATGCAGACTATAATCAACCTAGTTAGACAAGATCATATTAAATTTGGAACCTTGCAATTCGTATCTAAAGACTTAAATAAGTAATAAAAACCCAGCTAATACTTCCATTAGGCCTCTCTATCAGATTTATTACTATCTACAACTGAAGAGAACAAAACATTACTTGCTAAGTTTAGTAAAAAATAACTTATAGATAAAAATATAAAAATATCTTTAATATTTTATTGCACAGCAAAGGCCTTTCTACCAGATCTGTCTGCAAGTGAGAGAGAACAAAATATTACTTGATAAATTTTCTATTTGTAGCATAGTTAAAGTTTTAGTTGGGTTTCTATTGCCCAGTTACTTCACGCTCATCTCATTCTTTATCTCTCTCTCGTTACTATTTGAAATCTAACGGTTTTTCTTTAAAAAGTTAACCCTGGCAAATGCTCAACTACTTCATGCTTAATAACATTCATTACCTCACATTCAATCTCATTACCATTTGAGATCTAATGGTTTTTCTTTGAAAAGTTAACCTTGACAACGATGGATGCTATTTTGGTCCAAATGTTGGGAATTAATCAAAACTAGCACTAGGCTTAAGCCAAAAAGTATTTTATTACATCATATAACTGTGAAAACTTTAAATATATATATATATAATTAACAACTGCACAGATGATGTGATCACAAAACAGAGAACTTTAGCATTGCACATATCTTTTAGCACTGCTCTTATAAAAAATGGGAAAATAATATGTATCAAGCTCATAAATATTTCGAAGCAATAATTAGTTCACTACAATGAAATTTTGTATATATTTTAATGTTTAACAGAGCAGTATACAATATATATAATATATATATATATATATAATCAGCAGACTATTAAAATATATTTCATACTAATGCACTACTTGCTGTTCTATAAGGTATGTATGTTACTAATAAAGATATGAACCCCAACTGACATAATGGAAAAAGGGGTGAACATAACTTACGACCTCTGCTTGATTATTAAGTTCTGCAAAGCAATTGTTAGTAGTTACGTATATAATACCTCCCATTTACGATTTTTCATATTTGTATGTATATATGGGGGAGGGACTAATATAATTTATCAGTAAACACTTGCTGTAATTAAAATCATCAAAAACTTGATATTATCTGCAGTATCTACCTTGCTTAAAGACGGATATAGTATTAAAACAAATGTAAAAAATATTATAATAATTATAAACAGCTGGCTTAAATTGATGGCGTATTAATATTTAATAAATTAAAAATTGAACGTGTTAAAATGCAGAATAATTTATAACATCACAAAATCAATATTTTATTCATTAAATTTCAGCTTTAATTGACTTTTTTTTATATGTACAACAGTCATTCAAACTTGTAGAGAAAATATAACATCCATTACTTAAATTTAGAAACTGGAAAAAAAAAAAAAAAACCTGATGCAATAATATAAGGCATTTTGATGCCATTGTAAATATTTGATCAATAGTAAAAGTATTATAGATATGTGTTTAGTTGAATTGTATTTCAATTTTAATCATTTTTATTTGTATAAATTTAATAAAATTAATTTCGGAAAAAAAAAAGCTAAATTTAATCAAGATAATGTTTTTATAAAGTATAAAAATGTTACATTTATAAGGTAATATCATACATACATATGTAGCATTTTTTTACTCCTTATCTTTTTATCAGTGAAGAGAATGCAGTAGAAAAATGGATGAAGTATTGATGTGACTAATCTCTGGATCCGTTCATGGGTCAGAATGCAAGTGAAATCTATCTATCTATCTATCTATCTATCTATCTATCTATCTATCTATCTATCTATCTATCTATCTATCTATCTATCTATCTATCTATCTATCTATCTATCTATCTATCTATCTATCTATCTATCTATCTATCTATCTATCTATCTATCTATCTATCTATCTATCTATCTATCTGTCTATCTGTCTATCTGTCTACCTGTCTACCTGTCTATCTGTCTACCTGTCTGTCTGTCTGTCTGTCTATCTGTCTATCTATCTATCTCTATCTATCTATCTATCTATCTATCTATCTATCTATCTATCTATCTATCTATCTATCTATCTATCTATCTATCTATCTATCTATCTATCTATCTATCTATCTATCTATCTATCTATCTATCTATCTATCTATCTATCTATCTATCTATCTATCTATCTATCTATCTATCTATCTATCTATCTATCTATCTATCTATCTATCTATCTATCTATCTATCTATCTATCTATCTATCTATCTATCTATCTATCTATCTATCTATCTATCTATCTATCTATCTATCTATCTATCTATCTATCTATCTATCTATCTATCTATCTATCTATCTATCTATCTATCTATCTATCTATCTATCTATCTATCTATCTATCTATCTATCTATCTATCTATCTATCTATCTATCTATCTATCTATCTATCATATTTGACAAAGTAATATATAGTAAAATTGAACACTAGAATTTTCATTATACAGATACATAGATAATATAATAGTAAACAATTATGACTCAGACTATATGTAACAGAAATGGATTGTACCTTCCACTGAGTTATTTATTGTAGTTAAATGAATAAAGCTGTAGCTATCTTACAATATTATTGCTATTCTCGAAACATTTGTAGTTCAAATAAAAAAAAATCAAGGCCTTATTAATATTAATGAGACTTTGACTCTTTTTTTTAAAAAAAAAATCATTCTAATTACAAATGCTCATAAGATAGTAGTCAGCCCATAAACTGAATACAGCTTTCAATTTTTTTATATTGTTATATTGAAATTTTTACATTGTAATTTCATTGTTTTGTTTTAGGGTATATATATATTGTACAAGGAAACTGACAGTTTCTATACTGATGACACACATAAATACAGACAGATGAAAAAATCCGAGCATATGCTTAAATTCATTCCTTTCATATAACACAAAACTATCAATGATGCTTTCTTTACTATTATAAAACAATATAATAAAAATTTAAGTTTAAGCTTAACAAAGATAGATGCTTATAATGACTAAACCACATGTATCCCTTTTATAATTATTTCATAAACGTTACTCAAGTTATATTTTCTGATTTCATTGCTTAGAGGCTCATATTTCATTCTCATCCAAAAATATTTTTATGTATATAGTTTGATCTATGTCATCTCTTAACTGTAAGCACCATATTCATATAAAAAGAATGCTATGCAGAGAATACCGTCTGACAATACCATCGCAATTTTATACCATCATCATTCTTGCATTCTCCAGCTCAGAAAATGATTTCTCAGATCAATAAGAATTGGTCATATATATATATATGGAATGAGACATACAATAATAAAAGTGTAGATCACTAAATATTTTAAATTACAAAACTAATTTAATAGAGATATTGTTAAACTTTTGTATATATGCATATCAAAATTTGTGATAATTATTTTAAAAAATATATTATGACAGACATTCATCTTCATCTTTTAAACCGATTCATAATTTTTTTATTTCCGCCACAGATATACCTTAATTATTACATAGTCCAAATCATCATCATCATCACAATAACAATAATAATAATATATAGTCCCACAGTAAACTCGAGAAGAGCTACTTCAGGGCTTCGTAGGTCTCCATGTTTGAACCCAGAAAATTCCTCAAAATGCACTTTTTCCAAGTAAGAATCAAATATATATATATATATATTAAGTACACTTCGACAAGTGAAAATGGCTTTTCTTTGACAAAAATAATTAATCACGGAAATTTCTCAGATCACAAACATTTTCTCAACGATAACATCTAAATAAAGTCAGATCACCAACTCATGTGATATCCAGTAAATCCCTAAGAGCTAATTCAAAGTTTCATAAGTTTCCATGTGTGAATCCAGAAAAAATCCCCCAAACGCACCTTTTTTCCAAGTAAGAATTAAATACGTATAAATATTAAATACAACGCAACAAATTAAAATAACTTTTCTTTATTAAAATAAAATTATTACCCATGGAATCGATAAAAACTGTCACTCACCAAACTATATAACTCCCTCTAGCAAGAACATTTCACCACCAAGAATAAACATGCACGATAGACTCTAATAATCACCCCCAAACATATTTGTAAAAATTATTAATATCTGCCTACATATTATCAAAATCTACTTAGGTATTTATCTGTTTGAAAACTTTATAATCGTCTTTATAAAAAAGTAGTAATTATTTGACATCGCCTATTAAAAATCACAGAGAAACACTGAATAGTATAAATGATAAAACATTTCCATGAGTAATTCATTGTTTTTAAATAAGAGGCTTGCTTCTTTCAAATTCATAACAAAGCCTTCACTGTTGGATGGGTATGACTTTGTTATATGTACGATATTCATTTTTGTTATTACATTTCTCAATTTATCTATTAGAGAATTATGCTTTACATTATCAAATGTTTTAATGAGACAAAAACAAATGGCATCCAGACCGACACTATCTTAATTAAATGAGGATATAATTATTTTGTGGAACTCTATCCAACACTGGACTCATCTCATTCAAGTGCCATCCCATTCTAATCCATTAATGGACAATTGAATTAATTGGAGAACTGTACTCCTAATACTAATTGTAGCATCTGTTTCTTGATCTACAGATTTTTTCTTGTTCTTTTTACTGATGTAACCACTTTTTCTTAAGTACAAATAAAGTTTGCTTTGTAACATCATCATCATCATCATCATCATCATCAATAATAATAATAATAATAATAATAATGACTGCATCAACAATGACAATAATAGTAATAAGAAGAAGAAGAACAAGGACGACAGAAATGACAATAACAACAATAACAATAACGAATAACGACAACAACAACAACAACAACAACAACAACAATAATAATAATAATAATAATAATAATAATAATAATAATAATAATAATAATAATAATAATAATAATAATAATAATAATAATAATAATAATAATAATAATAATAATAATAATAATAATAATAATAATAATAATAATAATAATAATAATAATAATAATAATAATAAACACGCATTAATATGCAAATAACAAACATCATAGGTTCCACAGTATGAATAATTATATAAAGAAAAAGTGTTAACAATAATAAAAATATTTTATCCTGTGACATTTCTGTTTAAGTTATTAAGTACTCTTATTTACATGTATGAAAAAATATTGTTTTGACAAATTCTGCAAGCTTACCTATCTAGCAAACTTTACTTTTAATGTCCATACATTTTTTTTGAAGCCAAACAATTGTCATTAAATTCAACATCAGAGACAACTGCTACAACCCAGAATCTTTCCACATTTTAACTAAATTCTTTATTTTTTTAGCTGCATGATGTTCTTTATGTGCATTCTACCTCTCAAACAGTATCTCCAATCTTTTCTTTTCTGTATATAAATCTATGCCAACAGAATCATCTCGTCTCCAGTTTCTTTCCTGTCATGATTTTTTTCTTATTCTTGCTTTACTTTAATATAATAATTATTACTTAATATTTAGTTTTCAATCAAGGTCTGATTACTGGATTGAATTTTAATTAAATCATTAAATGTATTTACAAAAAAACAAACAAACAAACAAAAACTCTTACAACTATAAAAATTGATTTGTGACTTTTGTAAACTTGTATTTTATTTATTTTTTACTTTTTATATTTCTTACATACCTATCCATATTTTCCCAAACCCCCTTCTAAGCCAATATTTTAAAATAAGAGAATGCAGGATCAAATTAATATTTGTTTCATACAACCTTTCTTATAATTTTAAAGTATGCATAGTTTTACTTTACAATCAAGTATCTTTCTTTTCTTTTTTAATTTACATATTTAGTTTATAGTACAATATGTCACCAAGTGAGAGAATCTGATTTAATTTTATTACATTTATTTAACTATTTTAAAGTATTTCATCTGCTCCTTTATTTGGATTAAGTTAACTTGCAATCTATAATGATGCTGGGCTTGGCTACGTTCGTATATATATATATGATAAACAAAAATGCAAGTTAAAAAACTTGCTAACGCTTGTATTTATGTCCACAGATGGCGTTCTACCAAAAACACCGATCAAGCGTATGTTTTGTTTACATAAACGTCAGAGTAGTATTCACTATCTCTAACTATAATTCCACTTTCAGATCATGATTTCAAGCTATTTGCTATCATCAGTGAAATACAGAAATAAAGAAACTAGATCTAAACACAAACTCTGAGCGTTTATGAAACAATTTCTATTCAGCTTGCAAGCATGAATTTTTTAGACACGTAATGTCTTCAAACTCAGCATAGCAAACCAGATAGCTATATGGGTCTGATCTCAGTTCAGCATCACCACATAGTAGAAGCCTCTGCAATCTATATCATTGCAAGAAAGACCTCAAAGGTACATTTATGATAAACAAAAATGCAAGTTAAAATACTTGCTAACGCTTGTATTTATGTCCACAGATGGCGTTCTACCAAAAACACCGATCAAGCATATGTTTTGTTTACATAAATGTCAGAGTAGTATTCACTATCTCTAACTATAATTCCACTTTCAGATCATGATTTCAAGCTATTTGCTATCATCAGTGAAAGACAGGAATAAAGAAACTAGATCTAAACACAAACTCTGAGCATTTATGAAACAATTTCTATTCAGCTTGCAAGCGTGAATTTTTTAGACACATAATGTCTTCAAACTCAGCATAGCAATCCAGATAGCTATATGGGTCTGATCTCAGTTCAGCATCACCACATAGAAGAAGCCTCTGCAATCTATATCATTGCAAGAAAGACCTCAAAGGTACATTTATGATAAACAAAAATGCAAGTTAAAAAACTTGCTAATGCTTGTATTTATGTCCACAGATGGCATTCTACCAAAAACACCGATCAAGTGTATGTTTTGTTTACATAAACGTCAGAGTAGTATTCACTATCTGTAACTATAATTCCACTTTCAGATCACGATTTCAAGCTATTTGCTATCATCAGTGAAAGACAGGAATAAAGAAACTAGATCTAAACACAAACTCTGAGCGTTTATGAAACAATTTCTTTTCAGCTTGCAAGCGTGAATTTTTTAGACATGTAATGTCTTCAAACTCAGCATAGCAAACCAGATAGCTATATGGGTCTGATCTCAGTTCAGCATCACCACATAGTAGAAGCCTCTGCAATCTATATCATTGCAAGAAAGACCTCAAAGGTACATTTATGATAAACAAAAATGCAAGTTAAAAAACTTGCTAATGCTTGTATTTATGTCCACAGATGGCGTTCTACCAAAAACACCGATCAAGCGTATGTTTTGTTTACATAAACGTCAGAGTAGTATTCACTATCTCTAACTATAATTCCACTTTCAGATCATGATTTCAAGCTATTTGCTATCATCAGTGAAAGACAGGAATAAAGAAACTAGATCTAAACACAAACTCTGAGCGTTTATGAAACAATTTCTATTCAGCTTACAAGCGTGAATTTTTTAGACACGTAATATCTTCAAACTCAGCATAGCAAACCAGATAGCTATATGGGTCTGATCTCAGTTCAGCATCACCACATAGTAGAAGCCTCTGCAATCTATATCATTGCAAGAAAGACCTCAAAGGTACATTTATGATAAACAAAAATGCAAGTTAAAAAACTTGCTAACACTTGTATTTATGTCTACAGATGGCGTTCTACCAAAAACACCGATCAAGCGTATGTTTTGCTTACATAAACGTCAGAGTAGTATTCACTATCTCTAACTATAATTCCACTTTCAGATCATGATTTCAAGCTATTTGCTATCATCAGTGAAAGACAGGAATAAAGAAACTAGATCTAAACACAAACTCTGAGCGTTTATGAAACAATTTCTATTCAGCTTGCAAGCGTGAATTTTTTAGACACGTAATGTCTTCAAACTCAGCATAGCAAACCAGATAGCTATATGGGTCTGATCTCAGTTCAGCATCACCACATAGTAGAAGCCTCTGCAATCTATATCATTGCAAGAAAGACCTCAAAGGTACATTTATGATAAACAAAAATGCAAGTTAAAAAACTTGCTAACGCTTGTATTTATGTCCACAGATGGCGTTCTACCAAAAACCTCGATCAAGTGTATGTTTTGTTTACATTACATGTCTAAAAAATTCACGCTTGCAAGCTGAATAGAAATTGTTTCATAAACTCTCAGAGTTTGTGTTTAGATTTAGTTTCTTTATTCTTGTCTTTCACTGATGATAGCAAATAGCTTGAAATCATGATCTGAAAGTGGAATTATAGTTAGAGATAGTGAATACTACTCTGACGCTTATGTAAACAAAACATAAGCTTGATCGGTGTTTTTGGTAGAACGCCATCTGTAGACATAAATACAAGCGTTAGCAAGTTTTTTAACTTGCATTTTTGTTTATCATAAATGTACCTTTGAGGTCTTTCTTGCAATGATATAGATTGCAGAGGCTTCTACTATGTGGTGATGCTGAACTGAGATCAGACCCATATAGCTATCTGGTTTGCTATGCTGAGTTTGAAGACATTACGTGTCTAAAAAATTCACGCTTGCAAGCTGAATAGAAATTGTTTCATAAACGCTCAGAGTTTGTGTTTAGATCTAGTTTCTTTATTCCTGTCTTTCACTGATGATAGCAAATAGCTTGAAATCATGATCTGAAAGTGGAATTATAGTTAGAGATAGTGAATACTACTCTGACGCTTATGTAAACAAAACATAAGCTTGATCGGTGTTTTTGGTAGAACGCCATCTGTGGACATAAATACAAGCGTTAGCAAGTTTTTTAACTTGCATTTTTGTTTATCATAAATGTACCTTTGAGGTCTTTCTTGCAATGATATAGATTGCAGAGGCTTCTACTATGTGGTGATGCTGAACTGAGATCAGACCCATATAGCTATCTGGTTTGCTATGCTGAGTTTGAAGACATTACGTGTCTAAAAAATTCACGCTTGCAAGCTGAATAGAAATTGTTTCATAAACGCTCAGAGTTTGTGTTTAGATCTAGTTTCTTTATTCCTGTCTTTCACTGATGATAGCAAATAGCTTGAAATCATGATCTGAAAGTGGAATTAGAGATAGTGAATACTACTCTGACATTTATGTAAACAAAACATACGCTTGATCGGTGTTTTTGGTAGAACGGCATCTGTGGACATAAATACAAGCGTTAGCAAGTTTTTTAACTTGCATTTTTGTTTATCATAAATGTACCTTTGAGGTCTTTCTTGCAATGATATAGATTGCAGAGGCTTCTACTATGTGGTGATGCTGAACTGAGATCAGACCCATATAGCTATCTGGTTTGCTATGCTGAGTTTGAAGACATTACGTGTCTAAAAAATTCACGCTTGCAAACTGAATAGAAATTGTTTCATAAACGCTCAGAGTTTGTGTTTAGATCTAGTTTCTTTATTCCTGTCTTTCACTGATGATAGCAAATAGCTTGAAATCATGATCTGAAAGTGGAATTATAGTTAGAGATAGTGAATACTACTCTGACGTTTATGTAAACAAAACATATGCTTGATCGGTGTTTTTGGTAGAATGCCATCTGTGGATATATATATATTAAACCACAAGAACCAATAGCTAAGTGGTTATAATTATGTGCGCTATATCACAATATATGCATCATATTACAACACCCAAAGCTTAAATAAACCAATATAATTTCAGCAATCTATTATCATGGTACCATTTCTGATTCTACTTATTAACCTGCTCTAATATTTTTAAATGGATAGTGAGTGAAACATATGATTAAAAAAGATTGATATTAAATTTGTCAAATATTTTACATAACCCCTTGTCATAAAAGTCCATTCATCAGAAAACTAAATTGTTTGAAATTAGATTAATAAATAACAAATTTATGAAAACACTTAGGAAAACATTTTCAGTCCATCAACATGACTGGTCTGAATTTGGGAGTAATTAAACATATTGCACTTTAAAAAATATTTCCTGCTATCAGTAAAACATTAAAGAATACATTTGTAATCGAGGGTTTTTAATTTTAAATATGAGTCAAAAGTTCAAAAGCACAACATAAAATATTACTCACTTTAATATGAATTGTCTTTATTAGTAATAATAAGAATGTTTGTAATTATTTCTCAATGAAAGAAGAAATGCAAGAAGAACATTAAAAATATCTATGTTAAAAACGAAAATTATAATCAGCTGGAGAATATTTACTTTTTATCATGAAAGTTTAATGAGATAAAATTAAAACTTTAAATCCATACAAAAAAGTTTTTTTTTTTAAAAAAATTACACTTTATTGAATAATCATTTCAATGTTAAACTATGTTAGTACATTTTTTTTCAATATGATACACTAAACTCTAATAATAATTAGCTTGTTTGCCTTCAAAAATTATTTGTACTCTAATTTGAAGTTTCTATCATTAAATTTGTATAAATTTTTCTTTGTACAGTTTCTGAACAATTAAAGCTGCAACTTAAAATTATATTTTATTATAATAAATATGTTGTTAACAGATTATCTGCATGAGTAAAGTAATTACTAGCTGATTATTTTAGGCAGAAAATATTTGAGACTTTCTTTATATAAAAAGACAATAAAGAAGAGTTTTCATACTTTTATTTTGTACCTAAGCTAAATGCTACATTTATTATTTAATAAGTGAAATGATTTAATTGGTGTTGGGCTATTTATCTAAAAAAAATGTACTGGTGAAGAAATTCTGAGTCTATGAAAAGATTTTTTTAGAGTTGCATATAGATGCAACTTCTGGTTATGGGTAAGAGTATAAGATTACTATAACAAGGCAAGACATTTACAATAACATCATTTGTTTATTGCTTTTCACCTGTTTAATATCTGTGTATTTGCGACAAGTAATTTACAATGTATATATACTTCTGTTTTAAATCATAAATAAAAAAAAAACTTCCAAGATGTTTTTCCTGTTTTTTTTTTTTAATTCATCACTTACTTTTTCCACAATAGCTTTCTTTTCATTTAACTATAATATTAAATTATCTTTTTCATATTTTCTATTTAAAAATTGACTGGGGATTATTATTTCTTTTATCCAGTTTCACAGCAAGAATATATTTATTATTATTTGACTTATTATGAAACTATTATGTTAAACTGATTTCAATACAATTTAACTAGAGTTGAATAATCTGTAACGAATCCACTATATATGATGCATAAATACAGTATACACTGTTTTAATTATATGCTATACAAAACAAAATATAAGTAAAGATAAAGTGAATACACTAAAATTTTTAAATTTGATGCATTTTATGATATGACATTTGTTCATTTTAAATCATTGTATGTGATGGTGTTTGTTAATGATATTTTTCCAGATTACATTGATGTGCACATAAAACTAAAAGCTTTATGAAATTAACAAAATTCATAAAATATCTTTCTTAAGTTATTGATTTATTATTGACTGAAGAAAGAGCTGCAAATAATGCTTACATTGCATCAGAAAGATTAAAATTTAAAGAAGTTAAATAAGAAAATGACATAGTAACAGCAAATACATATATAGATTACAATATTAATAAAGAGCTAAAACATCAAAACACCTACAGAGGACATAGTCTATTGAAGAAAAATGATATTGTCCAGAACTTATTTAATTAATATAAAAGTCTAACATTTTGATATTCATTTTATTTTTTAAAAAATAAAGATTTGGTACAGTAAGTTTGTTGCAATTTAAAATTTATGAATGAAAAAATATGTGAGTTTATATATAATAAATATAAATATACTATCTTAATTTATTATTAAAAACTGCATTATTATTATTATTATTATTATTATTATTATTATTATTATTATTATTATTATTATTATTATTATTATTATTATTATTATTATTATTATTATTATTATTATTATTATTATTATTATTATTATTATTATTATTATTTAGTTTTGTTTTCACTATAATCTTAATTTATATGAGTATACTACAATTGTAGAAAATCTTTGGATTATATTTATATATATGTGTGTGTGTTGAAAAGTACTGTTCATATTAATTCAGTAAACAATACACACTATATTGTAATCAAAACTTAGCATTAAAATTTGAACTATTATTCATGATGCATGATATATGCAAGCAGTTTTTTTAATAAATTGGCATCATAATCAAAATGTGGGACTTTCCTGTCATAGAACATGATGCAGTGGAGTATTTTCAAAGATACAGGATCATGCCTCTGTAAAAGTGTGCATTAATGGTCACAATATGAAACTTTATATCCAAACACCTTGGCAATTGTGGTACAACATGATATCTTGTTTAAACAGAATATTTCTTTATAAAGAAATGTGGTTTGAGGGCTCTGAAATTCCATTTTGACTGCACTCAGATTTACATGCCACCAACACGAATAAAGTGTAAATATTGTATTTATATTTTCTTTATTCATTTTTCTATTAATAAGTTATACACACAAAAAAAATGGTGTAAATATTGTAATTAGTTTTTCAGCAATAATTTCTTTTTTTAAAATAACAGTAATAATAAAACATAAAATGTAAATATTAAATATATATTTTTAGTAGCCATTGTTTTGTAATTATCCCCCCCCCCCCTAAACTATAGATTTATCAATAATATAGACTGCCATCTTGGTTTACAGAAAAATTTTATGATAAAATTTAATTTTTTACTTTCAGTAATATTAACATTTACAAAACAAATTATTTGATGCTATAATTTGTAAACTTTTCAGGATTTTTTTTAAAATGACTAACAGATTTAAAAAAATAAACTTAAAAAAATGTTTAAATTTGAATATTTTTTATTTTTCAAAATAGATGTCTGGAGGATAAAAAGTCTTTTATTCCTGCGTTTGATAAAAAAAAAATATTTGTTTAGTTTTGATAAAATAAACGTATTTTTTTGCTGTTTAAAATACTTTTTTATATTCAAAGCAATATATATATATATATAGCTTTTACCTTATTACTTTGATTTAATAGATTATTATTACGGTATTTAATATTATGTTTACATTTCCAGTTATGAAAAAGCAGACATCAGCATAAACAGCAACAATAACAACAACAAAACAAAACAACAAATTCAAATTTTAGAAAACAATTGATTCAAAAGATGAAGGAAATTTAATTTTTTTCAAGCATCTAGTAAATTTTGAAATTGCTATTCAAACATAGTTTTCAACGTTATGGATTTTAAACATCTGATAGTGGCATTGAACATGAAAATACAAAGAAAAAGTTAACAATAAACATCACTTTTCTTTGGAATCTTTTTTTAATAATAGTTTTTGAATTATAAAAGCAAATAATTTAAATTAATAGAATAAAAAAAATGTACATGTGTATAAACATAAAAAGCAATACGTACAATATTTACATCTTATATTGTTACTTATTTAGGAGTATAATGATGAAATTAAAACCTAATGGAACAACTACTAATCGTAAATCTAAATGTTACACGATATTTTTTTTAAAAAGTTTTTTATTGAAAAAAAAAATCTAATTACAGTCCCGATTTTCTTTGGTTGTAATTAAAAAAAATATATATATGCATGCATAGATAATGACTAATCTTTTTTTCTTTTTGTTGCTTTGAAAGCAAGGACTATTATTTTAGTAAAGCACACATACACAAACAAACATAATTGCAACTAATATTGGCTTCAAAAAGTAACACGTTGTATTAAGTGGACATAGTATGTCATCATATGCAAAAAAAATATTGAAATGTTGCAAATATTTTTTTCTTATATATCAAAAACAAAAACATTAGTAAATAAATACATAGGATTGGAGTCATTTGCAATAGGACTGACTTAAAACTTAAGGGGAGTTTTCTAAAAAATCCCTATATTTATTAATTGAATAGAACTCGGATTTTCCGTTTTTCACATAACTTCTCGGACCTAGTGCAAACAATAAATAAATAAATAAATTGAATAGTTAACTTTTTGGAATATTAGGTTATGTTCAATGACCACACGGCATAGGTTGAGTTTCAATTTAAAAATTTGTAGCTCTAAAGTCCATCATTATTATATTATTCTAATCTATACAAACTTTTTTCATTCATCCTTTTTTCTTATTAATTAAATACTTCCATGAATTTTTAATCCTCTCCAATACTAAGATTTTTTATTCCTTGCGAATTAGTGCTATTTCTTTTTCTTAAAAAATTTTTTTTGAAGAAAATCTACTAATCTGATCAAAACTTAAGACAAAGTGATTTTTTTCTTCATAATTTTATTTAATTTAATTTAAAGTCTTTGTTATACTATTCAGTGTAGATTTAGATGCTGTTAACGGAAAGAAAACTCTTTGATTCCTCTTGAAGGTCTTAAATAAATTGATCAGAGCAAATTCCTAATGCCTACTTGCAGCTGTTTACTATGACTATTCATATAGTATACAAACATAGATGGGATGATCACCAACATGCATTAGACTGCATGGTGAGTTTATTTGCTTTTTACCCCAGAGTTTAAAATCAAGAATAACCATGATCTTTTTCTCAGTTTCCTGATTGCTCTTAAACTGAAATATTACTTTTCTATTGAAGTCAGAATGAATGTATTCATAAATCATTTTCTTCTTCTCATAAATATTTACAATTATCACAGACAAAAATAAAACACAATCCTTATTTCCAGAAGGCTGTAAAGTTGCCAACCAACCAGGAAATTGGCAGTCAAAGGTGGACTGTGCTAAGAATCTCCCGATTGCAGACCTAGGCTGCAATTTGATGAACTTTTATTTAGTTACATACAACTGCACACCACTTTCAAGTGAAGAAAGTTTTCAAAAATTGAAAGAAGAATTATCTTATATTAAATGGGACATTATTGGATTTTGTGAAGTTAAAAGAAAAGGTGAAGAGCAATTGATTTATAAAATGGGCAGTATTCTACTACAAAGATAAAAACATTGAAATACAAGCAGGTTAGGATTTATTATAAATAAAAAGTGAAAGAGCAACATTTATGGAAATTGATGGTGTATCAGACAGAGTGACAATATTAGTTATTTTACTTAAAGGCACAAACCAAATGAGATACTTCAGGTTTATGCCCTAACAAGGTCTCATAGTGATGAAGAAGCAGAAAATTTGTATATGGATGTACAAAAGAGTTTTGATCAGATCAAACAATATTTTTAAATTGTCATGGGAGACTTTAAAGCTAAAATTGGTAAACAATTGAAGAATGAAATGGCTATATGTGAATTTTATTATGGTGATAGAAATGAGAGCAGTCATACACTTGTGGAGTTTGCAGGGAAAAAACTTATTATATTATGAATTTTTTTAACGAAAATTGTCAAATGGAAATGAACATGGAAGCATTCAAATAGAAGTACAGCAGAATTAGACTATATTTTGACTAACAGAAAATATGTATTTCAAGAATAAAATCAATACAGGAAGTGACCATTGCTTACTGCAGAGTTAAAAAGACAAAAATTATTAAGAAAAACAATATTCACAGAGAATATTTCTAATCTTCAGAAGCATTCCAATGAATTTAAATTAGAACTGGCAAATGATTTTTAAATATTAACAGATTTTTAAATATGATTCACATTTGAACAAAATCAAGCTAACTGATACACTTTTAAAAACTGCAACAAATATAATTAAAATAAAAAAGCAACAATTGACTAATAAAATTTCCATGGACACTAGAAAGTTTATGAAGAAAGAAGGAATATGAAAATATATAGAAACGATGCATTAAAAAGGATTGAATATTTAGAATTTTATAAAATGGTGTGAAAAAAAAATAGTGATATAAGATAGTATGATTGTGAAGTAGAATAAAAGTCTTAAGAATGTAAAATAACATAGGAGGATTTGTAGAAAACTTATTTCTGCAATACAAAAAAGAATTGGAATTGTTACTAAAAAGAGAGAAATGTGTAGAAGAGTTCTATCAAGAATTATATAGTAATAAAGAAGAAGGAAAAATCCTTTCGACAACTATAATATCTTCTGAATTGCTTAGGATTTTAAAGGAAGAAGTGGGTCATGCAATTAAATTTACGAAGAAGGGAAAAGCTGCAGGTAAGAATGGATTTATAAATAATATCTTAAAAAAAAGAGGTGAAGAAATAAAAAAACTTTTTCTGCAAAGTTGTATACCAGATGTCTAATTTTAAAGATGTACTAGCTGATTGGAAAAATGTATTATTAATATTAATATTTAAAAAAGGTGATAAAAAAGATATTAAAATTACAGATCTATCATTCTTTTATCATTTTTATACAAACCGTTTACCAAATTAATTACAAATTGACTACAATGAACTTTAAAGTTAAACCAACCAAAAACACAACCAGGATTTAAAAGTGGTTTTAGTACAGTGGATCATATCCAAGTGTTGAGATGAGTTATATAAAGGAGCAATGAATATGAATTGCCATTACATTTTGACATTGTAGTTTATGAAAAAGCATTTGATTCTATAAGCATTTCTTTAGTAATTAAAGCATTGGATCACCAAAATATAGGCACAGATTATTGCTATATTCTCAAAATTATTTATAAAAATGCAATAATAACAATTAGATTACTAGAAAGATTAATATTGAGCGGAACGTTCAACAGGGTGGCTTCAAATCTCTAAAACTTTTTACAGCAGTTTTGCAAGAAGAATTTTGTGGATTAAAATGGAAAGTTAAGGGAAAAAGTAAAGGAAGATAATTTAATATCTAGATTTAGAAAATGATGTAATTGTTTTTGCAGATAATGCTTTAGATGTTGCAAGAGATATCATATAAAAGTAAGAAAGTAAAACTAAAGCTAAATGTTAAAAAGATTAAAGTAATATTCAATCAATTTTCTGAAAAGAAGAAAATGATGATTAATAATGAGAAGTCAAAAAAAAAACAACTATAAATATCTTGGTCAGATTTTTACTACAAGTGGAAATATATAGATTGAAATTAATGTAGGGATTAAATTTGAATGAAGTGGATTTTTAGTAGAAATAACTTAATATTAAAAGAAAATATGCTTATGTGTTTTAAGATGAAGTTTTTTAATAAATGTGTTTCACCAGTTCTTACTTATGGATTTGATACTTGAACCCTTAACAGAAGTTACACACATATACTTCAGATCATGTAAAAAGTATGGAGAGCTGCATGTTAGGAATAATAATAAGAGATAACAAATGAAATACATTGGAGAGAGAAAGAAGTTACTGACATCACAGAAACAATTAAGAGACTGATATGAACTTGACTTGTCATATTATTAGAAGAGTTGATAATAGATAGACAGAGTAATTCTTAAACTGGATCCCAAGGTATTGTAAAGGATCTAGAAAGAGATCACATGAGAGATAGATGGATGAGATAAGAAAAGTGTGTAGGAGTGATGTTGAGAAGAGATTAGAAATTGGAGAAGATGGACTGAACTTGGAGAGACCTTCCTTCTGTAGAAGGCTGAGTATGGTATTTGTGAACAAATTTATAATTTATGTATTTCAACATGAATACCATATTAGAGTACATATTTTCATAAGAAATATTTTATTTGCTGTTTCAATTATGAACAAAAAAGTACATAATATAACTATAAATATAAACTATTACGGTATTAGAAATAATTAAATGTTTAAACATTTTTTATTGACAGATTTTTTATAAATTATTGCAATTGGTTAAAGCAGTTAAAATTAATAAGAATAAACTATATTATTAGATTCTACAGTTTTAATTCATATCAAAATAAATACACATATTTTGTTGTTTTAGATTCTGGCCGTCCTTATTGCAACTTTACATGGGATAAATTATCGTGTTGGCCTCTGACGCTTGCAGGACAAGTTGCAACAATTCCTTGTTTTTCAGAATTAAGGAATATAAAATACGATACTTCATGTAAGCATATAAAATATAATTTTTTTAATATTATTTAATATTATTTTATTTATATTCTTTGATATACATATAGAATAATATATATAGACTTTAATAAACAATATATTTCTTAAAACAAACTTCTAGATTTACATTAAGCAATTCCTTTAAAATAATTTTAAACTGACATTTTTACACGATAAAAGAATTAATTTATTAAAACAAATTTTTTAAACAATAAAATTAAATTGAATTGTGATTTTTAATTAATTTCAAAACTGAAGAACTATATAAATGGCATTGTACAAGTTCATCGTATCATCTGACAAGTTATCATGCAATAATTCAGCACATAACTAAATGCATGCTGGATATAAAAATTAGAAAACTATGTAGAATATAGTAAATACATGAAATATCTTATTCTAGTGAAGTCAATTAATAGCAATTATTATTATCCATAATTAGAATATAATATTATATATATATATATATATATATATATATATATATATATATATATATAACATATATATATATATATATATATATATATATATATATATATATTATAGGTGATGTTATAAAGATAAGCTAGAAAGTATCTCAAGTGTATTTACAAATGATTAAGTTTACATAGTTGAAATATTTTATAACAATTATCATTTGTTTATCAATATAGGTATGTTAAGGACCATATAAAGAATAGTTTATACAATTAATTATATTTGTGGCAATAAGTCGTAAATAAATAATATTGCTTTTTATTAGATAAAAGCTTCTAACAAAGTGATATAGTTTTTTATTTATAAATTTTAATTTAGATAAGCATCTTATGCAAAGCCACCAATACCTATAGTGGTTAGGCAAGATAATGTCACATCTTTAAAGGATTATATTATAGTAGGTAAATGTTCTTTATATTTTAAGAAATGGTTAAAATTTATATTGGTAAAATACCTAGAAAAAACAAAGATTAAACTGTTATGTCCAGATCAAATAAATGAATTATTTCACATTTTTAATAATAATTATTAATACTTAAATTTATTTTATCTTTTGCTTAACAATATTTTGGAATAACATTTTGTGTTACCACATTATATAAAGTTACAATTGTAAATCTTATTTAATAGAAAATTAGGGATGAAGTTTTCTTAATTAACATGGCTAGAGATTATTTATCTTCAGTGCTGAGAACTTAAATTATTGTTATTATTATTATTATTATTATTATTATTATTATTATTATTATTATTATTATTATTATTATTATTATTATTATTATTATTATTATTATTATTATTATTATTATTATTATTATTATTATTATTATTATTATTAATTTTTTTTTTTTTTTTTTTAAGCGTAAACAGATAATATTGTAATAACGTGAAAGCTAAACACTTTCAAACAGATACGCTTTAAACATGCTTACATGAAAGCCAATCAGATGGAATAATTCAATCATGTGGGACTCTCAATTCTGGCTTGTGTTTTAGAATTGAGAGTCCCACATGATTGAATTATTCCATCTGATTGGCTTTCATGTAAGCATGTTTAAAGCGTATCTGTTTGAAAGTGTTTAGCTTTCACGTTATTATTATTATTATTATTATTATTATTATTATTATTATTATTATTATTATTATTATTATTATTATTATTATTATTATTATTACTATATTTTATTTTATTATTTGTTTAGTAATAAATTGATGTTTATATTTTGTTAAATTGCATGTTTTTCATCTTTTATTGTCTTAACATTTATGATCTAACTAGCAGATAAATATAGGCATATCAACTTATTATTATGCATTTACCTAAAGGTACATTATTTGTTTTAATAATAACATTATTTATATTTTTTGAAAATACTCACACAATTTAAACATCAATGTTTAGTTACTTTGGACATGGATTAAATACAATAAAATATCACTTGTGATTTAACCACATTAATAATAAAAATTTATTCATTAAGGATTAAAATTTTAAGTCTTATTTATTATAGTTAAGCATTTTGGACCCTTAGATAAATTTGAATTAATTATATGGTTTAAGAAAATTTAGAGTAAATACACTAGCCAAGCACAAATTTTATTAGTCTTATTTTTTTAATTTAAATACATAGTTATACTTTGAGTTCATCATAATCCTGAAATATTATTATTATTTATTCATACACATTTTATAGTATTTTCTAGATATTTAATATTCTGTTTACATTAAAAAGTCTCATTATAGTGATTATCATATATATATTGTACCAGTATAAATTCACCACGCTTACTCATACACAGTACCCGAGTTCAAACCCAGTCCACATTTAAGAATAAATTCCAAAACGCCAACGAAATTCAAACCCAAACCCCGGCATGACTAACCGATGATGACTTTATAACAGCACGGGGTTATCCCTTTACTAGCTCAACTCAGAACACAGACTAAATTACTTACAGTTTTATATACAGATCTATTATACTCTGGGTATCGGTACGGTCATTAATGTAATGTATATATTTAAGTTGTCAATACAGACAGTAGGTGACTAAATCGACTTCGAGAGTAATGAGGTGGAAGACACAAAATTAGAGTAAATAAATTGTTTAATAACAAATAGAGAGCATAAAAATATAGTATTCAAAAGTACGGTAAGATTTCCATAAATATTCTATTATAATTAGCTACTAGTCTTTAGTAATCATTTTACCTGGTAAACAAACTCATACCAATATTTGTGTAGTGAACTGATCGACGGGTGGTTAAAGGAATCAGAGCATTTGAGCATTGAAAATATTTCTCTACGATTTTTATTAAGTTATTTTATTTGAATAGATTCGAACCGTTGCGTGTACGAATAGTTGGAGGGTGGTTTCGTATAACTATGATATCTAAGATTGATGTACTAGCGGTTGCCTAGATTGAAGAGCCCTACAGTAATCACTTGCAGTGCATTAACGGAATACCGGACGGCTTGTACTTTGACAAGGCTTACTGCCCCCAAGTAGCTCCGGGACACTACAACCAGCCGGGATCATTTCGAAACCTGGTGATCCAAGAGATAACCTGGGAAAGAATTGCTTTCTTCCCCATATGGTAGTATGGCGAGACGCTAACTTCGGCGAAGGGAAGGCATTGCCACAGTCATCGAGGGCGAGTGCTTGAAGTGGATTTGAAAAGGAATTATACCAAACCTGGGTAATCAATTCGTCTATTCCTGCGCAACAGGCTGATATAACTATTCCAATAAACATGGCGGAATCAAACTGACCGCGAAAGCAATAATTAATTAAGTTTACTCTGAAACCCCTAACCCCCCCAAGTCGTTCAGGCGGTAGCGATGATAACAAATTATACACTGAGAACTATTTCTCATTTCATGTAAGAAACCAAGATAATAAACTTAAAACCCTTTACATTTTTAAAATTGAAGTATCGGTTACAATAGTATGACAACAAAAAAACATAATAAAGTGATTTAATATCTGCCAACTCAATATATGAAATAATCTTTACTTTAACAACGAACTTCCTTTTAAAATAACTATAATCAATATTATAAACTAGTTTTAAACAGAGTTGGGAAATATTTCTATTGGCATCGTTTGTTTATAGCATAAGTAAATAGGAAAAAAAAATATAAATGTCTTCATTTGAATTATTATTAGTAGATACAATATTTACAAACTATTTTCTAAAGACTAGAGCAGAGGAAAAGGAGAAAAGAAACTTTACTGACAGGTTTGAAACAGTAGCGTTATAAACAAAACAAAAAACCTACATGTGATTCATTTGATTGACAGATTAACTTATAACATTAAGCTCGTGAGAAAGTTAAAAGTTCATGTAACACCGTTACCCTTCCTTCTTCATCCGGCTTGGCTTCTCACGATGGTATTTCTGACGAACGTAGGCGCGCATTTGAAATCTACTTGGAAGGCATAGTCAATTTGGAGATTGGAAGCTGGAAATTGTGAAGCACATAAAACATGATCAGTCAGCGGCACAAAGATTCAAATTGGCGGGACAGAGATCAGCTCCTGGCACTTAGCCCATCGACATTACGGGTTACTGGTGGACTTCTTAACAAAAGTTGGAGAGATTTCTCTAGCAACTGCTTTGCTGTTTTTGAGACGATCTACTCCCAGCCACGTCAAAAGTTAGAATGTTAGTTTTTTCTATGATGGCCACGGTTGACCTTTCTGTCCGGTTTTTGTTTTAGGCTTCACCTACTTTTCTCCAGCCTTCAGCAATCCAGCTTGACCATACAATATCAATTATCCATTTCCATTGTTCCGTTTTCAGCTATCTTTAACTTTAATACGCAATTTTAAATTGACAAAGTAATTACAAATATAAATTCCTTATCTAATTTCGAATACAACTCAATTACTCTATACATTTGTACAATACAGATTTTAATTAAAACCACTGATCAAAGGAATGTGACTTTTGATCAGTATTTTTAAACGACTTTGTATAATTCTAAAAGGCTAAAATTTAAGCAAATACACCCGCAATGAAACTTTTAAATTAAGCTGATATAAATTCACAAACCACGCACCCACGAATATTATTTCATGATTTGTGACATTTATGCACGGAATCTTTACATATTTATTTACAAAACATAAAATATATAGATAGCTCAATTTTTGTGACTTGAAATGGAAAAATCCCATTGCGGGCGAATAGTAGTTCGAATTACCGTACTTAAACACATGAAACGAAGATCGGTTCTTCGATCTGTCTGTTTCATTTCTTCTCACTTTAAAAAAAAATAACAAAAAAAAATGTTTATACATAATTCACTGGTTAACATTTCTTACAGAATTGATCGACTTTGGAGAACAGTCTGGGTGGGGGTTCGAACCTAACATTTATCAAATTTGGGTGTATTAATCCGTTGTTCTTTTACTCATCATCATAGACATTTCACAGTGGTCATTTACCGGGTTATCATTTATTGTAGTTTCTACTTTCTCCCTGGGTCGGGAGGTATATAAGGTTTTAACAGCCTGGTATTGTAACTACACTGCTCCCATTCCCTTTTTGTTGGATACAAGTCCCCATAGTCGATCTGGTCTAGCAGTTCCACCATTTTCTCGAACGACATAGGGCAGATCCCCAGCATTATCCTTTGCACCCACGGTGGTAGGTTATGCACGATGATACGGGTAATGTGCTGCTCCGTGTAGCTAAAAGCGGTGAGAGATTTAAGTATCATCGCTTGGTGCGTGAAGAAGGCTGCAAAACTCTGTCTGCCACTCTCATCGTATTTCAAATTTGAGAACTTGTGTAAAAGTCCCTCCTGCTTCTCCACACTCCAATACCTTTTCAAAATAGCTTCTTCATAGCCTCGCATAGTACTCGGTGGTTGTTTTAATAATTTCCACCACACCTTCGCAGCTTCCCTCAGATAATGGCTGGCTACCGTTATTCTCTCCCTTTCGGTCATCGGGTGGAAGCACAGAAATTCTTTGATGCTGTCCAGATGCACGGCTGGATTTTCCCCGGGGTCGCCTCTGAATGTCTGAATCTGGATAGATGATCCGAAGTGAGGGATGTTAATCGTCCTTATTGGTGGGTGCACTGCCTGCTCTCTTTTTATCCCTTTTCCTTTGTTACTAGTTCCCATTGCCGCTATTAGGTTTTCACTTTGGCCCTGCGCATCAGTTTGCCTTTCCAACTCAACATTTTCAACGTCTAGGTCCTGGCCTGTCTTCTCTTCGATGGCTACTTCGCTCTGGGTTTCTAATTCCATCGGGATGGTTCGGTCCTCTTCTCCCTTCCTTGCACTGGTATTAGCTTTATCTTCCCTACCTGTTTTACCGTCCGTCCCCATACGCCATTCTTCAATCCTTAACATAAGCTCCATCATCGCCATCATAATCTTCCTGTCCTCTCTCATCTCCTCAAGGATCGCGTCAAACTTCGTATCACGATCGTGATCCCTCTGTTTGGTTTTCCTATCTAATCGACCAAAACTTTTTTTTTTGTCGGGAAATTTCTTGAACACAATTTCGTGATCACTGGATGTGTCAGATGTCTCCGCGCCAGTTGCGGATGAATTATTGTTTCCTTCTATTTCTGCCATTTTCTCTTTGTTTTTATTTATAAGTGTCTTCAGCATAAGAGTTAATTTTGTAAAATAATTTGATTTGTATATATAACATAAAGATACTGATCCCTGATCCTATTGCCAAATCCTTCCCCGCTGCTGATACTGTTTGTGTGGCTTCCTTCCTTTCTCTTTTTTTTTTCGCCTACGTTCCGACTGGTTTCTGTTATCTAAACTTTTCACTGTTAATATTTTTTTCCCCTTTTCTTTTTTCTTTTTATTTAGGTATATACAATATGACATGCTTAAATCATTACTAAAAGAACAAAGGGAAAAAACTTTATTTCACCCAGTTCGCACTGTTCTCCTCAGTCCTATAATATAAACATATTAATAATGGGTACATAACACAATATTATTTTTGTACTACTGTCAGTAATTCTCTCTATATACATATGCCACCATTCTCTCTTTTGAACCCAACAAAACTCACCACTGTTGTATGGACAAACATATTTGCTGACAAATTTATTTGAAAGGCGCCAGCCAGCAACATGTGACCAATAGATACTTTAATCCACTGATCCCCAAATATATACTTTTTACATGACCTAATAATCATTTGATTCAAGATTAATGCTTTATATAGGGGACGATTAATATTAACTCTGACTCTGATAAGATTTTTTTATATTACACTATATATATATACGTACGTGTTTTTATTTTTAAGACCTGGAATTAATTCTACTTCTTTACTTTTTTCTTGAAAAATTGCAAACAACAAGAATGAACTCGCAAAAAAAAATTATGGAATAACACTCGTTTATTTTAATTAAATCAACGCACAAAATCGCTTCCGCTCTCTTTTCAAAAAATCTCACTCTGTTTCTTAACGATATTTGGAAGTAGACTGTTTACTGAAACTTGGTGTAAGGGAAAAAAAACAAATTTTATCCTTGCTTTACTCAACTATCGTTTTAACTTGCGCATTTTAATACGCCAAATACATATCAATATTATGACAAACAACAAAAATCGAATATTTTTATAATTTAACTGTTTACTCTCGTTCACTCTGCAGGGTGTGGGAGATTTCTTCATCGGAGCACCACGGAGGGCGTCCAAAAATTTACTAACTGTACCGGTATAAATTCACCACGCTTACTCATACACAGTACCCGAGTTCAAACCCAGTCCACGTTTAAGAATAAATTCCAAAACGCCAACGAAATTCAAACCCAAACCCCGGCATGACTAACCGATGATGACTTTATAACAGCACGGGGTTATCCCTTTACTAGCTCAACTCAGAACACAGACTAAATTACTTACAGTTTTATATACAGATCTATTATACTCTGGGTATCGGTACGGTCATTAATGTAATGTATATATTTAAGTTGTCAATACAGACAGTAGGTGACTAAATCGACTTCGAGAGTAATGAGGTGGAAGACACAAAATTAGAGTAAATAAATTGTTTAATAACAAATAGAGAGCATAAAAATATAGTATTCAAAAGTACGGTAAGATTTCCATAAATATTCTATTATAATTAGCTACTAGTCTTTAGTAATCATTTTACCTGGTAAACAAACTCATACCAATATTTGTGTAGTGAACTGATCGACGGGTGGTTAAAGGAATCAGAGCATTTGAGCATTGAAAATATTTCTCTACGATTTTTATTAAGTTATTTTATTCGAATAGATTCGAACCGTTGCGTGTACGAATAGTTGGAGGGTGGTTTCGTATAACTATGATATCTAAGATTGATGTACTAGTGGTTGCCTAGATTGAAGAGCCCTACAGTAATCACTTGCAGTGCATTAACGGAATACCGGACGGCTTGTACTTTGACAAGGCTTAATGCCCCCAAGTAGCTCCGGGACACTACAACCAGCCGGGATCATTTCGAAACCCGGTGATCCAAGAGATAACCTGGGAAAGAATTGCTTTCTTCCCCATATGGTAGTATGGCGAGACGCTAACTTCGGCGAAGGGAAGGCATTGCCACAGTCATCGAGGGCGAGTGCTTGAAGTGGATTTGAAAAGGAATTATACCAAACCTGGGGAATCAATTCGTCTATTTCTGCGCAACAGGCTGATATAACTATTCCAATAAAACATGGCGGAATCAAACTGACCGCGAAAGCAATAATTAATTAAGTTTACTCTGAAACCCCTAACTCCCCCAGGTCGTTCAGGCGGTAGCGATGATAACAAATTATACACTGAGAACTATTTCTCATTTCATGTAAGAAACCAAGATAATAAACTTAAAACCCTTTACATTTTTAAAATTGAAGTATCGGTTACAATAGTATGACAACAAAAAAAAAACATAATAAAGTGATTTAATATCTGCCAACTCAATATATGAAATAATCTTTACTTTAACAACGAACTTCCTTTTAAAATAACTATAATCAATATTATAAACTAGTTTTAAACAGAGTTGGGAAATATTTCTATTGGCATCGTTTGTTTATAGCATAAGTAAATAGAAAAAAAATATAAATGTCTTCATTTGAATTATTATTAGTAGATACAATATTTACAAACTATTTTCTAAAGACTAGAGCAGAGGAAAAGGAGAAAAGAAAATTTACTGACAGGTTTGAAACAGTAGCGTTATAAACGAAACAAAAAAACTTACATGTGATTCATTTGATTGACAGATTAACTTATAACATTAAGCTCGGGAGAAAGTTAAAAGTTCATGTAACACAGTTACCCTTCCTTCTTCATCCGGCTTGGCTTCTCACGATGGTATTTCTGACGAACGTAGGCGCGCATTTGAAATCTACTTGGAAGGCATAGTCAATTTGGAGATTGGAAGCTGGAAATTGTGAAGCACATAAAACATGATCAGTCAGCGGCACAAAGATTCAAATTGGCGGGACAGAGATCAGCTCCTGGCACTTAGCCCATCGACATTACGGTTTACTGGTGGACTTCTTAACAAAAGTTGGAGAGATGTCTCTAGCAACTGCTTTGCTGTTTTGAGACGATCTACTCTCAGCCACGTCAAAAGTTAGAATGTTAGTTTTTTCTACGATGGCCACGGTTGACCTTTCTGTCCGGTTTTTGTTTTAGGCTCCGCCTACTTTTCTCTAGCCTTCAGCAATCCAGCTTGACCATACAATATCAATTATCCATTTCCATTGTTCCGTTTTCAGCTATCTTTAACTTTAATACGCAATTTTAAATTGACAAAGTAATTACAAATATAAATTCCTTATCTAATTTCGAATACAACTCAATTACTCTATACATTTGTACAATACAGATTTTAATTAAAACCACTGATCAAAGGAATGTGACTTTTGATCAGTATTTTTAAACGACTTTGTATAATTCTAAAAGGCTAAAATTTAAGCAAATACACCCGCAATGAAACTTTTAAATTAAGCTGATATAAATTCACAAACCACGCACACACGAATATTATTTCATGATTTGTGACATTTATGCACGGAATCTTTACATATTTATTTACAAAACATAAAATATATATAGCTCAATTTTTGTGACTTGAAATGGAAAAATCCCATTGCGGGCGAATAGTATTTCGAATTACCGTACTTAAACACATGAAACTAAGATCGGTTCTTCGATCTGTCTGTTTCATTTCTTCTCACTTTAAAAAAAAATAACAAAAAAAAATGTTTATACATAATTCACTGGTTAACATTTCTTACAGAATTGATCGACTTTGGAGAACAGTCTGGGTGGGGGTTCGAACCTAACATTTATCAAATTTGGGTGTATTAATCCGTTGTTCTTTTACTCATCATCATAGACATTTCACAGTGGTCATTTACCGGGTTATCATTTATTGTAGTTTCTACTTTCTCCCTGGGTCGGGAGGTATATAAGGTTTTAACGGCCTGGTATTGTAACTACACTGCTCCCATTCCCTTTTTGTTGGATACAAGTCCCCATAGTCGATCTGGTTTAGCAGTTCCACAGTTTTCTCGAACGACATAGGGCAGATCCCCAGCATTATCCTTTGCACCCACGGTGGTAGGTTATGCACGACGATACGGGTAATGTGCTGCTCCGTGTAGCTAAAAGCGGTGAGAGATTTAAGTATCATCGCTTGGTGCGTGAAGAAGGCTGCAAAACTCTGTCTGCCACTCTCATCGTATTTCAAATTCGAGAACTTGTGTAAAAGTCCCTCCTGCTTCTCCACACTCCAATACCTTTTCAAAATAGCTTCTTCATAGCCTCGCATAGTACTCGGTGGTTGTTTTAATAATTTCCACCACACCTTCGCAGCTTCCCTCAGATAATGGCTGGCTACCGTTATTCTCTCCCTTTCGGTCATCGGGTGGAAGCACAGAAATTCTTTGATGCTGTCCAGATGCACGGCTGGATTTTCCCCGGGGTCGCCTCTGAATGTCTGAATCTGGATAGATGATCCGAAGTGAGGGATGTTAATCGTCCTTATTGGTGGGTGCACTGCCTGCTCTCTTTTTATCCCTTTTCCTTTGTTACTAGTTCCCATTGCCGCTATTAGGTTTTCACTTTGGCCCTGCGCATCAGTTTGCCTTTCCAACTCAACATTTTCAACGTCTAGGTCCTGGCCTGTCTTCTCTTCGATGGCTACTTCGCTCTGGGTTTCTAATTCCATCGGGATGGTTTGGTCCTCTTCTCCCTTCCTTGCACTGGTATTAGCTTTATCTTCCCTACCTGTTTTACCGTCCGTCCCCATACGCCATTCTTCAATCCTTAACATACGCTCCATCATCGCCATCATAATCTTCCTGTCCTCTCTCATCTCCTCAAGGATCGCGTCAAACTTCGTATCACGATCGTGATCCCTCTGTTTGGTTTTCCTATCTAATCGACCAAAACTTTTTTTTTTGTCGGGAAATTTCTTGAACACAATTTCGTGATCACTGGATGTGTCAGATGTCTCTGCGCCAGTTGCGGATGAATTATTGTTTCCTTCTATTTCTGCCATTTTCTCTTTGTTTTTATTTATAAGTGTCTTCAGCATAAGAGTTAATTTTGTAAAATAATTTGATTTGTATATATAACATAAAGATACTGATCCCTGATCCTATTGCCAAATCCTTCCCCGCTGCTGATACTGTTTGTGTGGCTTCCTTCCTTTCTCTTTTTTTCGCCTACGTTCCGACTGGTTTCTGTTATCTAAACTTTTCACTGTTAATATTTTTTTCCCCTTTCTTTTTTTCTTTTTATTTAGGTATATACAATATGACATGCTCAAATCATTACTAAAAGAACAAAGGGAAAAACTTTATTTCACCCAGTTCGCACTGTTCTCCTCAGTCCTATAATATAAACATATTAATAATGGGTACATAACACAATATTATTTTTGTACTACTGTCAGTAATTCTCTCTATATACATATGCCACCATTCTCTCTTTTGAACCCAACAAAACTCACCACTGTTGTATGGACAAACATATTTGCTGACAAATTTATTTGAAAGGCGCCAGCCAGCAACATGTGACCAATAGATACTTTAATCCACTGATCCCCAAATATATACTTTTTACATGACCTAATAATCATTTGATTCAAGATTAATGCTTTATATAGGGGACGATTAATATTAACTCTGACTCTGATAAGATTTTTTTATATTACACTATATATATATACGTACGTGTTTTTATTTTTAAGACCTGGAATTAATTCTACTTCTTTACTTTTTTCTTGAAAAATTGCAAACAACAAGAATGAACTCGCAAAAAAAATTATGGAATAACACTCGTTTATTTTAATTAAATCAACGCACAAAATCGCTTCCGCTCTCTTTTCAAAAAATCTCACTCTGTTTCTTAACGATATTTGGAAGTAGACTGTTTACTGAAACTTGGTGTAAGGGAAAAAAAAAACAAATTTTATCCTTGCTTTACTCAACTATCGTTTTAACTTGCGCATTTTAATACGCCAAATACATATCAATATTATGACAAACAACAAAAATCGAATATTTTTATAATTTAACTGTTTACTCTCGTTCACTCTGCAGGGTGTGGGAGATTTCTTCATCGGAGCACCACGGAGGGCGTCCAAAAATTTACTAACTGTACTGGTATAAATTCACCACGCTTACTCATACACAGTACCCGAGTTCAAACCCAGTCCACGTTTAAGAATAAATTCCAAAACGCCAACGAAATTCAAACCCAAACCCCGGCATGACTAACCGATGATGACTTTATAACAGCACGGGGTTATCCCTTTACTAGCTCAACTCAGAACACAGACTAAATTACTTACAGTTTTATATACAGATCTATTATACTCTGGGTATCGGTACGGTCATTAATGTAATGTATATATTTAAGTTGTCAATACAGGCAGTAGGTGACTAAATCGACTTCGAGAGTAATGAGGTGGAAGACACAAAATTAGAGTAAATAAATTGTTTAATAACAAATAGAGAGCATAAAAATATAGTATTCAAAAGTATGGTAAGATTTCCATAAATATTCTATTATAATTAGCTACTAGTCTTTAGTAATCATTTTACCTGGTAAACAAACTCATACCAATATTTGTGTAGTGAACTGATCGACGGGTGGTTAAAGGAATCAGAGCATTTGAGCATTGAAAATATTTCTCTACGATTTTTATTAAGTTATTTTATTCGAATAGATTCGAACCGTTGCATGTACGAATAGTTGGAGGGTGGTTTCGTATAACTATGATATCTAAGATTGATGTACTAGTGGTTGCCTAGATTGAAGAGCCCTACAGTAATCACTTGCAGTGCATTAACGGAATACCGGACGACTTGTACTTTGACAGGGCTTACTGCCCCCAAGTAGCTCCGGGACACTACAACCAGCCGGGATCATTTCAAAACCCGGTGATCCAAGAGATAACCTGGGAAAGAATTGCTTTCTTCCCCATATGGTAGTATGGCGAGACGCTAACTTCGGCGAAGGGAAGGCATTGCCACAGTCATCGAGGGCGAGTGCTTGAAGTGGATTTGAAAAGGAATTATACAAACCTGGGGAATCAATTCGTCTATTCCTGCGCAACAGGCTGATATAACTATTCCAATAAAACATGGCGGAATCAAACTGACCGCGAAAGCAATAATTAATTAAGTTTATTCTGAAACCCCTAACTCCCCCAGGTTGTTCAGGCGGTAGCGATGATAACAAATTATACACTGAGAACTATTTCTCATTTCATGTAAGAAACCAAGATAATAACTTAAAACCCTTTACATTTTTAAAATTGAAGTATCGGTTACAATAGTATGACAACAAAAAAAAACATAATAAAGTGATTTAATATCTGCCAACTCAATATATGAAATAATCTTTACTTTAACAACGAACTTCCTTTTAAAATAACTATAATCAATATTATAAACTAGTTTTAAACAGAGTTGGGAAATATTTCTATTGGCATCGTTTGTTTATAGCATAAGTAAATAGGAAAAAAAAATATAAATGTCTTCATTTGAATTATTATTAGTAGATACAATATTTACAAACTATTTTCTAAAGACTAGAGCAGAGGAAAAGGAGAAAAGAAAATTTACTGACAGGTTTGAAACAGTAGCGTTATAAACAAAACAAAAAACCTACATGTGATTCATTTGATTGACAGATTAACTTATAACATTAAGCTCGGGAGAAAGTTAAAAGTTCATGTAACACCGTTACCCTTCCTTCTTCATCCGGCTTGGCTTCTCACGATGGTATTTCCGACGAACGTAGGCGCGCATTTGAAATCTACTTGGAAGGCATAGTCAATTTGGAGATTGGAAGCTGGAAATTGTGAAGCACATAAAACATGATCAGTCAGCGGCACAAAGATTCAAATTGGCGGGACAGAGATCAGCTCCTGGCACTTAGCCCATCGACATTACGGGTTACTGGTGGACTTCTTAACAAAAGTTGGAGGGATGTCTCTAGCAACTGCTTTGCTGTTTTGAGACGATCTACTCTCAGCCACGTCAAAAGTTAGAATGTTAGTTTTTTCTATGATGGCCACGGTTGACCTTTCTGTCCGGTTTTTGTTTTAGGCTTCACCTACTTTTTTCCAGCCTTCAGCAATCCAGATTGACCATACAATATCAATTATCCATTTTCATTATTCTGTTTTCAGCTATCTAACTTTAATACGCAATTTTAAATTGACAAAGTAATTACAAATATAAATTCCTTATCTAATTTCGAATACAACTCAATTACTCTATACATTTGTATAATACAGTTTTTAATTAAAACTACTGATCAAAGGAATGTGACTTTTGATCAGTATTTTTAAACGACTTTGTATAATTCTAAAAGGCTAAAATTTAAGCAAATACACCCGCAATGAAACTTTTAAATTAAGCTGATATAAATTCACAAACCACGCACCCACGAATATTATTTCATGATTTGTGACATTTATGCACGGAATCTTTACATATTTATTTACAAAACATAAAATATATAGATAGCTCAATTTTTGTGACTTGAAATGGAAAAATCCCATTGCGGGCGAATAGTATTTCGAATTACCGTACTTAAACACATGAAACGAAGATCGGTTCTTCGATCTGTCTGTTTCAATATATATATAATAAACAAAGATCATTGTATTAAACAGCGTAATTATTCTTAAAATATTAATAACCATGTATTTTTAGTGCAATGCATCAGACTCATATAAATCAATAATTAATTTTTTTAAACATCTAATGTTAAATTAAGCACTATTAAATCTTTAATTTATATCATTATTAGAATTAGCAATGTTCTAAACCTTCTTAACTCTTCTAATCATTTGACTCACTACACATAAAGCAAAATTTTCTAAGCATTATAATCATGTCAAGATTTTTTCTCATGGCTAAAAAAAAAGAACGAAATTGAGAATTAGATTGATTTTTTACAGTGACAAATATGCTAGTTCAGTAAACTAGTCTTTGATCCAAAATAATAAATGGATGAACATTCAAGTTTTTCATAGGCAATAAAATATACAATTTGATGATTAATAGCCAATTTATTCTCTCTCTCTCTCTCTCTCTCTATATATATATATATATATATATATATATATATATATATATATATATATATATATATATATATATATATATATATATATATATATATATATATTAGTATTATTTGATGTCTATATTTTTAAAGCAATATACATAATTATATAATTGAATATTTGTAAATACAGTAACTAAATAATTAAAATTTTTTGTGCACTTAGGAGTGCTTTCGATTATTCCAGTAATCTTTGTCAACTAAAGCATTGAAGGGTTAACTTTCCCACAATTCTGTGATCTTAACATTTGCTGCTTGCCTGTTAATTAAGTCATGTTTATATTTGTATATTAGCATAGCTTCCTTTATTTTTTTTATTGTTATTTCTTTCAATTTGTAATATTTTTACATCATTAAAATTGAAGTGAAAGCCATAAACACACGATTTATTATGTTCATAAAAACAGATGTGGAAATATTATTATCTACTATGCAATATGTTGAGCAGACAGTCAGAATAATATATTGATCAAGTAACTAAATAATTTAAAAAATAATAAAAACAAAAAATCACTAATAAAAATCATTCTATTAGTTCACTAATCTTATCAGTGAAAGCAGCTTAGCAAAACCCACTAAAAACATGATTATAAGATAATAAAATATGAGGGCACAGCATTAATCCTCAACAGTAAAATTAGAGTGATTATTGAAAAGAAGTGTACATGGTAGGACATCAAAGCAAGCATGCACTTATTAATAATTTCATTCACATATTTATAACCACAATTTTTTGTGATTCATAACAATTTTACTATTACTACCACCATTGCTATGGCTCCTGCCCCTACACTTACCACTACCTCTACCCATACCACAACCACTACCATTACCAACTACCACTATGTAATCTTCCCAGCTGTGAAAACTCTTGTTTAAGAAGCCACAAAAACTTTCATTAAATTTTTCAATTTATTATTCTGTCATAATTTTTTAAAACATGTTGAATGATAATGTGAGTGGTGGATTTTTGGGAGATTAAACAAATAAATATTACAAGATGTAATTTCATCTTTTATTGCTAGTTTTTAATTAGTTACTTGTTTAGTTATATCATAGTGGAATTTTAAGTACAAAAATACATGAAAGATCTTATTATAACTTTTAATATTTACATTGCGACATGACAACTTTCTTTCTTCCCCTACTAACTGAATTTTAGTTATTAGAATCGTCATCGAGGGCGCCACCAAGGATTTCTCTCTTGGAACCTGGTCACGTAACTTTACATAAACCTGGTCTTTATTTATTTTCGAATGACGATTCACTGATTATAAACTTTGATTATAATCTCCCAGGGGTTTTCCTTTAAGAACACTAACTAATTATTATAAATAATTCAAGAATTCAAGAATACGTTGGACAAAAAAAACTTTTAATTTCTTTTACTACTATTTATTATTAATAACCTTATAATTCTATCCGATCCAGAAAGAACTGACTTACAATTTCTGATTTTCCCTCTGTTTACTTTCTAATTATGCTTCCCAAATATTTACCATAGATTTACTCGCGCCTACACTAATACTGTGAAATCTAGCAGACGTGTATATAAGACGACTTATAGTATTTCTAATCTTTCCTGAAGTTTATTTTTAAACTCCACTTTCTTTGGTAAATAAATAAATTGCAAAAAATCTTACAATGAACGTATAAGTGTCTTTCGTTTTCTTATACTTTCAATTCTTTCCTTATTTTCTACTAACAAACGAGTAATGCCCCAAGGTTCTCTGTTACTTGGCGATGCACTTTTATACCCCCACCCTGTTGTTACTCTCTAGATCGAATAGATATTAAATAATTTAAAATACAGTTATTCCAATATTTCATAAAAAAATATTGAACGAAAATTAACATTAATAGATTACAATATTAAACAAATTTATTTCCCCCCTCTATTGTTGAAACATTCGTAATAAACATAATAAATGAAAATTAAATTAAAGATAAAGTTCTATTACGCTTTACTTAGAGTTCTCATTAATTAAAAGTTTATAATTACCCTGATCGATCAGAGCGGAGTGGCCTGATTTTCATAGGTTTTACATTCCATTGGTCGTGCCTTTGTCCTTGTATATGCGAATTCCATGAGTGTTCCTATGGTTGTCCGGCTAGCAATATCCGTTTCTTCGATTCCATAACTCTCTCGATAGCTTCATTCAGATGGAGTGGCGGTCAATTCCCCAATGGGGAAGGTTGTGATAACTTTAGCCGCTATACATTTGACAAGAGTCCGCAAAATTAAATTTCAATAATAATAATTTTATTGTTCGAAACACAGCTGCTTTCTTTATTGTCCTTGCTGGTCTCTAAAGTCAAGTCAACTGATCTCTCTAAAAGCGATCTTATCTCCACTCTTTCTTATCTTTTTTTTTTTTTAATTAGCGTGATAGCAATTACTAACCAAATATTTTTACTTTGTGAAAGTTTCTACAATACAGTATAATTACTACCAAGAATCTAATTTTGTTTTCTTTTCCCCACCCTTTTATCTCTCAAATTTTTCTCCTTTTAATTAAACACTTTTAACATTTTTTTAAATAAATTATATTCAATTTTATTTGTTTATTTCAAAATAAAAGTTCAAAATTTTTACCCTTTCCATTAAATCAAAACCATTTGTTAATTAATTCTTTTTTTCATTTTACAAACTATTTAACTTCAAAAATATTTGTGACAAATTATAAATATGTGAGCTTATATATATATGAGCTGACTTAAAATATCAGCTCATTGCCCCATTTGTCATAAAAAAAAACAATAAAAAAAATTTTAATTGCCCCACGGTGACTTGTCCCCTTCCCCCTTACAAGGTTTTAAAGATCTTGCATTATACGCTCCCTTCTTACCTTTCTTTCCTAGAATCATGAATGCATTGGGACCGCATTTTTGAATGATTTTGTATGGACCTTCAAATAAAGGGAAAAATTTCTTATATTGCTTCTCGCTCATTTTACTCACAGGCTGGGTTTTGACATAAACCCAATCTCCTATCTTAAAATGTACTGGACTATTATTCTCTCTTTTCTTTCGCTGTTCAGCTTTTTTTTTTAATCTCTCTCTGGTGCAACTTCGATCCTTCACTATGTCTACTGTTTCATTCTCGGGGGGCAAACGACACTTGAGAAGAGAAGGTTCCAGATGGCCATAATGTAATCGTTCAGGGGCAAACCCCATAGACTCGTGGTACATGCAATTAATAATTTTCACTATTTGAGGAAGTACTTTCACCCAATGTTTATGATTTTCCTTCAAATGTGCCCGAAATAAGTTTCCCAATTCCTTCATAACTTTTTCACACGGGTTAGATTGGGGATTTCTTATAGAGGTTAAGATATGGTGTATGTTTTCCTGTTTTATCCAACTTTTCCATTCCCTGGATATAAATGGCATCCCATGGTCACTCAAAATTGCACGTGGTCTTCCCACCTGAATGAATTGTTTCTTCTTTAACACAGCAATAGAATTTTTTGTATCGGCTTTGTGCAATGGATAAGCCCGTACCAGCTTCGAAAACACATCGAACGTCACCAAGATATATTTATATCGACGAAACGAAGGTAATGGGCCATAAAAATCGATGGCCAACAATTCATTTGGGTTTTGGGCTATAATAGGAGTCAATATTCCCGCATAATTTTTATTCACCGGTTTATTTTGTCTGCATCCATGGCACATCTGAAGTGTATTAATAATCGACCTATACATATTTGGCCAATAATACCACCTCTGTAAAATTTTATTCACTTTAAGTGCACCATAGTGTCCATATGTCCTATGTACATAATTTATTAAGCGTATTCTTAAGCTTTTGGGTATGACTATTCTCCAGTAATCGGTTCCTTCTTTGACCTGAAACATCAACGTTCCATTTATCATTTTATACCGATTTATTTTATTATTATTTTTTTTTGCATCAGTTTGTTTGCGTAGGTCGGTATCATTGTAACGTTGTATTATCTTTTTGCATGTGGGATCGGATGACTGAAAAATTTTTATCCTCTTCATGTCCCTTTCCATCGACATATCCGCATCTATTATAAGTGGAGTTAACTGTGCTCCCTCTAATGTTAAATTTTGGCCTGTATCCGGTACCGGATTTCGGCTCAATATGTCCGGCACAATATTTTCCTTCCCTGAGCAATGAACCACTTGGTAGTTAAATCTTTGTAAATATAATGCCCACCTTATAAGCCTATCGTTTGTTAAGTAGCATTTATTTATAAACTCTAGACTCTTGTGATCCGTAATAATAATAATCTCAGATCCTAATAGTAAATGTTTAAGTTTATTTAACGCCCATATGATGGCCAGTGCTTCTCTTTCTGTAGTCGTATAATTTCTTTCTGCAGAGTTTAAATTTCTACTTAAAAAATACAAGACTTGTGGTTTTTTTCTTTATTCTCTTGAAATAATACAGCCCCCAACTACACTTTACTGCTGTCGGTCTGGAGCATAAAAGGTTTATTAAAGTCCGGGTATGCGAATATGATGTTTTTTTCAAAATTTTCTTTAATTTTGCTGAATGCCTCGCTTTGTTTTTTAGTCCACTCCCACCTGCTTTCTTTTCTAAGCAATTGTAAAAGTGCCTCCGTGTCTACAGAAAATTTCTCGTAAAACCTCTGATAAAAACCACATAGGCCTAAGAATGACTTAATTTGTTTTTTATTCTTAGGTTGAGAAAAACGACTTATAGCATCAATCTTATCAGGATGAGGTCTCACTCCTTGAGCACAAACGAGATGTCCTAAAAACAAAATTTCTTTTTGCAATATATTACTTTTTTTTAGATTTATCGTCATATGTTTCTGCTGGCATTCTTGAAAAAATATATTTAAACTTTCCAAATGTTCTTGAGGTGACCGTGATGCTATAACAACGTCATCCATATAATATACAATAAGTTGTTTTACCCTATCGGATAACACCTGGTCCAAACATCGAAGCAACCCCGACCCACTGTTAACTAACCCAAATGGCACTCAGTGGAACACATATGTATATCCCTCATATCTAAATGCGGTGTATTTTTGGTCTTCTATATGTAATGGCATCTTCCAATAACTCGATGATAGATAGAAAGACGAAAAATATTTCTTCTCTCGGAATTCCAATAGTAAGTCTGTGATACGCGGCGGCACATCTCTATCAGGAATCGTAATGGCATTTAACTGACGCGTGTCTAAACACACTCTCATTGAACCGTCTTTTTTTTTTACTATCACCAGAGGATTTATATATGGGGATTGCTGTTTTTTTATGATACCCCATTTTTCCATCTGTTGTATTTGTTTGTCTACTTCGCTTTTATATTTAACTGGAATGGGGTATGACCTGCCCTGGAAGTGAGTCTCTGTTTTTACTTTGATACGATGCGTATAGCTCTTTATAATCCCAGGATTCGTAGCAAACACTTGTTTGTGCCACTGCAATATCTCTCTAAGTTGGTCTTTCCCTTCACTATTATCCTTTTCTAACTTGCTTACTTTATCATCTATCTTCATATCAATATCATCTACTCTCACACATGCTATCCTATTGCTTAGTTTATTACAATCACTAAAGGGTACTTTTTCATTTTTTATTATTACTACCTTTTCATTAAAATTGATTTTTATCCCTGTTTGATACATAAAGTCAGACCCCAGTATCATATCTTCTATTAAATCTGGCATAGATAATAGCATATTTTGTATTATATTTTTTTTTCCCACTTGTATTTCTCCATATACTTGCACGGGGTCGAGTTTGACTTTTTTCCCATTTGCCATAGTTAATTCCGATTTCTTTAATGGTAACATATGCAGTGATCCCTTCTGACTTCTGATTTGATTGAGCATTTTGTTCGAGATTATGGAGACCTGACTTCCCGAGTCCAACAGAGCTTGTACTTCAATCCCATGTAATTTTACTGCAATTACAGGGCACGTTTGCTCCGCCATTGTCTGAATTTTTTCTTCTTCTTCTATAATAACGTTTAATAATCTGAGATGTGTTTCTTCTCCCTCTTCTTGTTGCTGCATGTTTTCCTCATCCGTTAGTGCTTCCAAGACTTCTTCTAACCCTTCGTGTATGCACGTCTTTAACCTATTCCGTATATTTCTTGGCATATTTCTGCTTATTATATTCATAATCTGGCATTCTGGAATCAGATATTCAATTACTCTTCTTAACTTCGTCATTTGTCTCAAGAAAAATTGTCTATACCCCATCCCCTTTTCTTTTGAATATTTTTCCGTTTCTACGTCCCTTTGTAATCTTTCTTGCCTTTCTATGTTCCAAAATCTTCGTATCAGAGCTTTAGTATACTGATTAAAACTATCGGGCTTCTCATATATAGTTCTCCACCATTCTCTTGCTGTGCCTTCCAGATAGCTACTTGCTATGATTATTTTTACCTTCTCTCCTACTTTGTATATATCAAAACACTCTTCTAAACTTTCTATGTGTTCGAATAATGTTTCCTCATTTTTCCCTTCAAAAATTATTATCTCCATTCCGTCTTGCATTTTTACTCGAGTTATATTTTCAATTATTTCCTATAGTACTAACTCCCCCCGATAGAGTCCTGACCCCGTAATCCCATCTGACATCCACCCCCTTACTAAAAAATGTACTCTCTCTTTTAACTCTAATCTCTGGGCATTTCTCTTGTTAATGAGCCCAACACGTTGGAAGTGCCATTTTCTAACTCCCCCCTCACTCCTCTGTGACGCGACAACTTTCTTTCTTCCCCTACTAACTGAATTTTAGTTATTAGAATCATCGTCAAAGGCACCACCAAGGATTTCTCTCTTGGAACCTGATCATGTAACTTTACATAAACCTGGTCTTTATTTATTTTCGAACGACAATTCACTGATTATAAACTTTGATTATAATCTTCCAGGGGTTTCCCTTTAAGAACACTAACTAATTATTATAAATAATTCAAGAATTCAAGAATACGTTGGACAAAAAAACTTTTAATTTCTTTTACTACTATTTATTATTAATAACCTTATAATTCTATCCGATCCAGAAAGAACTGACTTACAATTTCTGATTTTCCCTCTGTTTACTTTCTAATTATGCTTCCCAAATATTTACCATAGATTTACTCGCGCCTACACTAATACTGCGAATTCTAGCAGACGTGTATATAAGACGACTTATAGTATTTTTAATCTTTCCTGAAGTTTCTTTTTAAACTCCACTTTCTTTGGTAAATAAATAAATTGCAAAAAATCTTACAATGAACGTATAAGTGTCTTTCATTTTCTTATACTTTCAATTCTTTCCTTATTTTCTACTAACAAACGAGTAACACCCCAAGGTTCTCTGTTACTTGGCAATGCACTTTTATACACCCACCCTGTTGTTACTCTCTAGATCGAATAGATATTAAATAATTTAAAATACAGTTATTCCAATATTTCATAAAAAAATATTGAACGAAAATTAACATTAATAGATTACAATATTAAACAAATTTATTTCCCCCCTCTATTGTTGAAACATTCGTAATAAACATAATAAATGAAAATTAAATTAAAGATAAAGTTCTATTACGCTTTACTTAGAGTTCTCATTAATTAAAAGTTTATAATTACCCTGATCGATCAGAGCGGAGTGGCCTGATTTTCATAGGTTTTACATTCCATTGGTCGTGCCTTTGTCCTTGTATATGCGAATTCCATGAGTGTTCCTTTGGTTGTCCGGCTAGCAATATCCATTTCTTCCATTCCATAACTCTCTCGATAGCTTCATTCAGATGGAGTGGCGGTCAATTCCCCAACGAGGAAGGTTGTGATAACTTTAGCCGCTATACATTTGACAAGAGTCTGCAAAATTAAATTTCAATAATAATAATTTTATTGTTCGAAACACAGCTGCTTTCTTTATTGTCCTTGCTGGTCTCTAAAGTCAGGTCAACTGATCTCTCTAAAAGCGATCTTATCTCCACTCTTTCTTACCTTTTTTTTTTTTAATTAGCATAATAGCAATTACTAACCAAATATTTTTACTTTGTGAAACTTTCAACAATAGAGTATAATTACTACCAAGAATCTAATTTTGTTTTCTTTTCCCCACCCTTTTATCTCTCGAATTTTTCTCCCTTTTAATTAAACACTTTTAACATTTTTTTTTTTTTTTTAATAAATTATATTCAATTTTATTTGTTTATTTCAAAATAAAAGTTCAAAATTTTTACCCTTTCCATTAAATCAAAACCATTTGTTAATTAATTCTTTTTTTCATTTTACAAACTATTTAACTTCAAAAATATTTATGACAAATTATAAATATGTGAGCTTATATATATATGAGCTGACTTAAAATATCAGCTCAACATGTATAAGTTTATGAAAAGCTTTTAATTATTATGTATAACTTTTTATGAGATAGGTTTTTTTATTTGTGAAAATGTTTGGAAAGATGTGATTTTTCAGTTTTTCTATGTATAAAGTAGTGATGTCTAATTTACATCTCCTATTTAGTACTAGGGCATGAACTAACAATGGTTTTCATTTGGTTCATAGGAAAGAAAACACATAAATTCACTACAATATAATCAAATAAAAGATGAATAAAGTATGACAATATAAACTTAAATCTATCTATCTATCTATCTATCTATCTATCTATCTATCTATCTATCTATCTATCTATCTATCTATCTATCTATCTATCTATCTATCTATCTGTCTGTCTGTCTGTCTGTCTGTCTGTCTGTCTGTCTGTCTGTCTGTCTGTCTATCTGTCTGTCTATCTATCTATCTATCTATCTATCTATCTATCTATCTATCTATCTATCTATCTATCTATCTATCTATCTATCTATCTATCTATCTATCTATCTATCTATCTATCTATCTATCTATCTATCTATCTATCTATCTATCTATCTATCTATCTATCTGTAAATTTGTCTGTTCATCCATTCATTCATCTGCTCACCCATCCATTGATTTATTTATCTATCTATCTACTTTTTATTTACTTATCTATCCATCTATATATCAACTCATCTATCTATACATCACTCCAATTATCGAAATTGTTAATGTTAAGCCAGATTTTCCTCTGGAACTATATCTGTTACTGTTTGCACAATGTAAATAATTCACATGTCATATAAATGCAGAAAATCATATAGATAAAATATCAGCTTAAATGATGTCCACTATTTAGATGATGGCACTCATTATCTTTAATAGGGGCATTAAAAACACACAAGCTATATACATAGAAAAATGCAAATTAAGTGCTAAATTTTCATGTAATAACAAATTACATGGAAGTTCCTTTTTTATTTGTATGCTTGCACACACATTTATTTTTATTTCTATAATATTTCCTTTTTCAATAAACTTTTTTTAGTATTAAAACTGTTTTATAGATATACTTTTTGGTCTATTTTTTAAAAGCTGAAGATATATCTCCTTAAGTTTTGAAAATACTTTGATAAAATAAAAAAAAACAGATCAAATGCTTCTTTTATGCATTATTACTGTTCCTTTTTTATTTATTTTGCAAATTGTAGTCTTTTTGTTTGACCATACACAACTCACAGTATTAACTTAAATTATGATATAAACATTCTTTTTATTTATTTTGTGAAAAGTCTTGTGCTATAGTTTTTAGCTACTTACCTATCTTTCTGTGTCCTAAAGTTTAATTTTAGGAAACCTTAGAAACCCTTTGTGCAAATGAAAATCAATTTTCAATAACCAGCTTTAAAAGGTTCGATTGTACTATGCTGCAGCATATACCACTGAAGAGTAAAGAATACAGAACTATAAGCAATAAACTTATAGTTTTCCTTTACATTATTATGAATTATACTTTTTCATCTTTTCTCTTCAAATAGTTTCTTGATAACAATATATCTTCATCTAATTATTTTTAATATATATTTAGTGAAATACTATATTTTCCAATTGGAGTTTTTATTTTTCTGATTGATATCCCATTCAAATTTCTAAATTATTTACACTTAGTTTACTAGTTTCAATTTTTTAAAAAAATATCCTAACAAAATTGGTTAATCAGAGTGCATTAATTGAGTTACATATATTTAAGCACGTAGTTCCACATAAGTCTTCAGTATATTACTTATATTTAAATGTGTATTCGATAATCAAAAATATCTTAAATAAATTTCAGACTCATGAGAAACAATATAAATTTGTTTAATTTTGGAATTTTTTTATATTATAAATTTTTCCAAAATACTGTAAAAATGATGCTTTATTGTTATGGTATATTATAAAACTATATATATATATATATATAAATGATTTGCATATACATTTATTTTAGACAATGCTACCCGTCGTTGTCTTCGTAATGGCACCTGGGAACCAAAGTCAGATTATTCACAATGTAGGCCTCTTGTTAAACCCGAAGGTCCTATTATGCAGGTAATGAAACCCATTTTGAAGTTTTATATACAATAGAAAACATTAATTAAAAAGGTTTAGAAAAATACTTTACACTATTAACCTATATTTGTGACACCATTTTATCTAAATCATATTTTTTCTTGTATTATTAAATGTTATTAAAGATCTATTATTATTATTATTATTATTATTATTATTATTATTATTATTATTATTATTATTATTATTATTATTATAATAATAATAATAATAATAATAATAATAATAATAATAATAATAATAATAATAATAATAATAATAATAATAATAATAATAATAATAATAATAATAATAATAATAATAATAATAATAATAATAATAATAATAATAATAATAATAATAATAATAATAATAATAATAATAATAATAATAATAATAATAATATAGGAATAGTCAGACAAATGTGCCTGAATAACAATATATACTGAAATGCTGGAGAGAAAAATGCTTTGCAAATGCTAGGACTTTAGTGTTTATCTAATATTTAGGCAGTTTCTTGATATTTGCTTGATGCTTTCAGATAACATGATAGATGATTTATATTGGTCTAAACAGCACCCTTAAATCAAATGAGATATCTGTGATATATTGTAAGACATTATAGGCAGTATATTTTCTATTAACATCATTAAAGAAACTAACAATAAATAAAAAGTTGAACCATTATTTTTAAAAGATTCTTCCAACATTTTCTCCATTTTATTATAACTGTCACATAACATTTTCTTTTCCAACATTGGCCAGAAGATCATGATTCTCTCTTATCTATGTATTAAATAAAACCACTAATCAATTTATTTATATAAAACTATGTATAAAACCACCTTCAGGTGTTGACCCAATATCTTACATTTTATATTTACCTACATAATTTTATATGAGCTTGATTTTCATTTTATATTATTTTTAACAGATTTTTTTTCTTGAATAATTTACTTTCAGATTTAAAAAAAAACAAGTTCATTTACTTAACAGTAGTAATATTGTTGCAATTCTAACAATGTTGTAAGCACATTACACCTACCGTCAATTTAAATCATATGTGTGTATATTCATGATTTGAAAATACACTGTTTTGGAAATATATTTTGTCATTTAATTCTATAATTTTTCTCATTACTCACATAATTTATTAATCATATCTTTAAATTTTTTTAATTTTCATAATTTATCCTTTTAAATTATGATATTAACATTAACTCAATTGAAAGATATCATAGTTAAAATAACTTATAGATAGAATTTATTAATAAAATCATCAAGAAATAGATATGCTAATATCATCAAATAAAATCAAACATATATAAACAAATGTATAAGAATATTATTGATCCTTAGTCAAAATGCAAATCATATAAAATATAAACTCAAAACATAATTCATGGGCATGTAAAACAGAGTTATGTTATTTGTATAGAGTAAAGTTTAAATTATTTTATAATTTTATTACTAATATATTGATTATAACTTCATTAAATCAAACATTTATGTAGCTTTTACAGTATATAACTATATTAACTACCCATAAAAAAATAAGTAGAAATAAATCCATATCAATTCTTCTCGTAACTCATAGAATAGGCATTATTAACAGTGAGTATATTCAATGATAGCAAATGATAAATAGTTATATTGTAATCAACATAACTTTACAATATAATTGCATTTACATCTCTGAATTCCAATCTTTAAATAATTCTAATAATGTTCAATCATAATTAATCATATTCGATGCTGACTAATAATAAAATATAAATTGTTCTTTTTTTCTAATGATATTAACGACAATCAATTTTTTTACTCCATATTACCTTTAATAAATGGAAAGGGGATTATAATGATTCATAGCTTCCAAATATTTCTAACATTCTTAAATTAATAACTACTAACATTTTATTTCAACTCTCAATTAATAGAAAAATTCATTTTCAAAAGCATGTACTTAATAAATTGAGTTATGCATTATAAATATAAATATACACACAAATTTATGCATAAATGTTAAATGAATTTTATTTTAATAATGAACAATCTAGCTTACTGTAACTGATCACCTTATTTATTATTTAGCAAACTCATTTATTTAAACCTTTTCTAGTTCTGTAGTTCTGTTTACCTATAAAAGAATACTCTTATATTTCACAAAAAGTGAGACATAAAATAACATATAAAATAATACACCATTATTCTATAGGAATACATTTCACAATCTTTTTTTTTCAAACTGTCATTAATATTAGTGACAGAATTACGTTACCTCTTTTTTAATACATTTTCTTCAGTATTTTGAAATCTATTTTGATCAAAACAAAAGAAAATATAAAAGAATTGTTATTGTATGAAATAAATAAACATAAGATTATATATATGTATATATATAAACTTTTATTTAACAAAATTAACTAAGAGTGAGAGGCAAAAATGTACATCTATATCACTCAGTAATAAAAAGGCTGATTTTTTATTTTTTTTTCTAAAGTTATAGTAAAACTCTGTTTAAAATTGTATAACTTACAGTCTTTTTATATAGTGTCTAGTTATGTGCTTATATCACTGAGGGTATTTAAATACTTATATAAACCATTTCCGAAGTGTGAAATATTTGAAATACTGACAACAGCTTGTTATTTCTTGTGCAGTGTGATAAAAGTTGCAGCTTTGTATATTCTTCTATTTTGATGGATTATTTTAGTTGGTTTGGAATTAATTAACAATACTCATAATATTACTTTACAGCTGATGTGGGCATTTCAAGAAATAGAGGTTCAAAGAGTTTTTAAGTTATTCATTCATTCATTTTTTTTAAAAAAAATATCAATACTTTAGTTAGCAATGAAGTTGTATTGATTGCTGGAATATGAGTTCGTTTTTAAGATATTGCCATTATAGAGAGAAATCCAAAAAAAAAAAAACAGAAACTACCTCATTGAACTGGAAGCAGTTTTTCTACTTTTATATAAGTTTATAAGATATCATTTTTCTATTTTTTATCTTGTTTGGAAATGAGATAAGGTTAAGATATTTATCATTTCCACTTACTAACTAGTTTTAAATCTAATAATTAATTCAAAATTATTAACATCATCATCAACAACCATTATCAATCCACTGAAGAATGAAGATATCTCCAAGTTCAATTCATTTACTCGGATTTTTAGCTTCTCTTTTCGACATCACCCCTGAACACTTTTTTATTTCATCCATCCATCTCACATGTGGTCTCTTTTAGGGTCTTTTACAATCTCTTGGAATCCAGTTTAATATTTCAATTGTTCATATACTATCTTCTCTTTTTGGCAATATGTCCAGCCCAAACTCCTCTTCAGTTTTTTAAGTTTTCCCATGAGGTCAGTAACACCTGTTTGTTCTCTTACCCATCTATTGCGTTTTTGATCTCTTTTTATTACTCCTAACATGCATCTCTCTATACTTCTTTGAGTGATCTGAAACCTCTGCATTGCTCTTCTATTAAGTGTCCAAGTTTCAGATCCATAAGTAAGAATTGGTAAAACACATGTATTAAAAACCTTTCTTTTCAAACACATAGACATATTTTTTTTTAGTATCAAGTTATTTCTAACTAAAAAGACTCCAAGTTTAATTCTATGATTAATTTCATTCATTATGTTTCCATCTGTATTAGTAATCTGACCAAGATATTTGTAACTGTTAACTTCCTCTAACTCATCATAATCATTCTTCATTTTCATATTTTGAGAAAATCTATTGAACATTACTTTAGTCTTATTAACATTCATCTTTAGTCCTACCTTCCTACTTTCATCTGATAACTCCTGCAACATTTTCTGCAGTTCTAAAGCATTATTTGCAAAAATAACTACATTATCTCTAAAATCTAAATGATCTTAAATAATCTCCATTTACTTTCACTCCTTTAGCTTTTTAATTTTAATCCACAAAATACTTCTTATAGAACTGCTGTAAAACGTTTTGGAGATATGGAACCACTCTGTCTTATCAATGTCAACTTTTCTAATATCATTATGTAATCTAATTATTGATGTTGCATTTTTGTAAATATTATTTAAAATATGACAATATCCTGGATCTATATCTTGATGATCCATTGCTTTAATCACTGCAGAAATGTTTATAGAATCAAATGCTTTTCATAATCTACAAGTCCAATGCATAATGACAACTCATATTCATTTGTCCTTTCTATAATTTCTCTCAATACCTGCATATGATCTATTGTACTAAAACCACTTTTAAATCCAGCCTGTTATCTTGGTTGGTGGAAATTCAATGTTCTCTGTAGACGGATTGTAATTATCTTGGTAAAAATTTTATATAAAACTGATAAAAGGTTGATAGGTCTGTAATTTCTAATATCTTTTTATCACCTTTTTAAAATACTAATATTAATACTGCCTTCTTCCAATCATCTGGTACATCTTTATTATTTAGACATTTGATATATAACTTGGCTAAAATTATCTATTTTTTCAGCCACTTCTTTAATATATAAATTATAATTCCATCATTACCTAGAGCCTTTCCTTTATTCATAAATTTAATTGCATGTCTCACTTCTTCATTTAAAATTCTGGGCAATTCGGAAGATACAAGAGATATAGAAGGTACTTGCGCTTTATTACTATATAATTCTTGATAGTGTCATCTCTCTTTTTAGTAATAATTCCATCTTTTTTTTCTTATTGTGCATATAAATTTCATAACGATACCAAAATGTTGTTTTACACTCTTGAGACTTTTATTCTCTTCTTTCTTATTTATTTTATTCTTTTATATTATTGCTAGTTCACAGTTATACTTCTTTATATCATTTTTAATTCTTTTCCACATCTTTTTACAAAATTCGAGGAATTCAATCCTTGTTAATGCATCATTTTTGTATATCTTCATATTCCTTCTTTTCCTCATAAATTCTCTAGTTTCAATAGAAATTTTATTGGTCAATTGCTGCTTTTTTTCTAACAGTTATTTTTGTTGGAGTTTTTAAAAGTGTATCAGTTATTTTCTTATTAATTTCATTCAAATCTGAATCATGTTCAAAATCTACTAATACTTGAAACCGATTTGTAAGTTCTAATTTAAATTTATTAGAATGTTTCTGAAGATTAGGAATGTCAACTGTAAATATTGTTTTTTTTAATAATTTTTATCTTTCTAGATTTGTATAAACACATATCTTACTAATCGATGACCACTTCCTGTGTTAAATTTATTAAGAACATTACAGTCTTGAAATATATATATTCTGTTGGTCAAAATATCATCCAATTCTGGGGTATATTCATTTGGATGCTTCCATGTCTATTTCCTTTTAACATTTTTCTCAAGTAAAGAATTCATAATATAAAGTTTTTTTTTCTAAAAACTCCACAAATCTATGTCCTCTTTCATTTCTATTCCCATAATCAAAATTACCTACAACACTTTCATCTTTCATTTATTTGCCAATTCTAGTATTAAAGTCTCTTATAACAATTTTATAATGTTGGTTCCTTTTATCCAATGCCTTCTGTACATCCATATAAAAATCTTCTACTCCTTCATCACTACAAGAATTTGTTGGGGCATAAACCTGAATTATCTGCATTTAGTCTCTACTATTAACTTGTATAACTAATCTTGTCACTCTGTCCGATACACCATCAATCTCTACAATATTGTTCTTTTACTTTTTATTTATAATAAATCCTACTCTACTTGTATTTCCAATATTTGTGCATTTATAGTAGTGTACATGTCCCTATTTAAAATCAATTGTCTCTTCATCTTTTTTTCTAACTTCACAAAGTTCAATAATGTCCCATTTAATATAAGACCATTCTTCTCCTAATTCTTGCAATTTTCCTTCACTTAAAAATGATATGCAGTTGTAAGTACCTAAATAAAAAGTCATTATCAAATGGCAGCTGGAGTTCACAATCAGGGGATTCTTAGCACCCTCCACCTTCAGCCACCAAACACTGCCTTGGTTTCTGATGTTACAATCTCCTGGGAATAAGAGCCATGATTTATTTTTGTCTGTCATGATTGTATATATCTATTGGAAAAATATTTATCATTTACACATACATTCATTCTGCCTTATCAGGCAACTGAGAAAAAAAAATAATGGTGTTTCATGATCTTAAACTCAGAGATAAAAAACCGATAAACTCACCTTACTGGTTAATGTGTGTTGGTGAGCAGCCCATCCATATTCATATAGAATACGAATAATCACATAGTAATAACAGTTGCAACGACAAGAACGTATGGTGTGGACAGTAGGAATTTGCCCTGCTCGGTTCCTTTAAGATCTCCAAGAGGATTCAAAGAGTCTCCTTTCAGTTAATAGAAAACTCCTTTCTGCAGCCAATAATTAATTACTGTGTTAAGAAAATAATTTTATTTGAAGTAAATTTGATAATGTCTTAAAATTGAAAAAAAAATCTTTATTCAATTAATAAAAAATAAATTATATAAAAAAATATTTAAAAACTGGATTTGAAGTTTTTTATTAGTTAAATTAATGCTGCAAATTTGAGTTTTGACAAACATTCAAACATGAACACAATAATAATTTAATGTATCTATGTGTGTAAATGTATAGATATGCAATACACTGGGCCTGACATTTTTATAATTCGCTCTAATTAAAATTATATATTTGTTATCAAATAAACTGTGCTCTACATTAGCTGTTGGCAACCTTTTAGATATTGCAGCCACTAACATAATTTTTAAAGGTACGAATTAATACGAGCATTGAGTATGATATACAGATATATTTATTTATAATTTTAATTTTAACACAAAAATAATAATAAATAATAGTAATATATATTAAAAATTAGTGTGATATTTGTGGCTCTTGGTTTAAAATTATTTTATTAATCCCTAGCTCCAATGATGTCACTGCAACATGTAAAGGAGCCTCTATTTCAAACCGAGAGCGATACTTGTTTTTAATAGCTGTTACAATTGAGAACGTTTTTTCACACAAGTAGGTCTTTGTGACTGAAGCCAGATTTATTAGATATAAATATCAAGTAATAATTACTTAAATGATTGTAATATTGAACTTTAAGTATAAATAAATTAGAAAATTATATTAATATAATTTTTGTATAAGTTTTTTTGTAATTATTTGTTTTCATTTTGAGTTATATGAAAGTAAAACTAAGTTTGTATTTATATGTTTTATAATTTGTTAAATAATTACGTTTTATTTTTTTGTTAATATAATGTTCATTTTATTTTATAAAAATAAAAAAGTGTATAAATACGTATTGGTTACGTTTTATATGTGTAATTTTCTAATTCGTATCTACAAAAATTATTGAAGATTAATAATGAATATTATTCTATTTTTAATAATATATATTGAAGTGTTTTCCGTAAAAATTCTTAATAAAATTTTTGAATTTTCGTTCACCCATATTACCAAGGGTTCGCAGTAATCAAATTTGTATGCCTAGTCAATTGTACAGAATTCGGTATTCTTAATCTGTTACTTTTTCTATGCCGATGACCGAGTAGGGGTTAATTAAACGGTTTTGAAGTTGATGTTTTGCAAATTGGAGTAATATTTTGTAACAAATCAATTAGCAATTATTTTTTATTTAATAATTTTATTAAAATGAGCTTAGAGAATTTAAATAATATCTGAATTTCGTGTTGCAGACCATTAAAATTATGCCATGGACCACCCGTTGTTGACCACTGCTCTAAATACCACCCTTTCTAATAATTTTATACTCCTCCCTATTTTTTTGCTTGAATTTGATCACTGATTAAACCTGTCATTAAGTATTTGCTCTTACATATATATTATCTAATGATCATGATAATAGCTCTTAACAAGCTTTTCAGAATATTTTTATCATCAGACCAGTTATAGCTTCTGGTTTTCGTCCATGAGGCACTAGGATATTCTAGCATTATATTTAAATTACCAGGTTAAGCCCAGCATTTTATCTAATGATTAACTATTAAGTAGAAAATCTAAAATTTTCAGACATCCATATGTCTTCAAATCCAGCTATTTAATTTAAATATCCATATGGGACTGAACCAAGTTCAGATACACTGTATATTAATAGCTTTAGCAATATAAAATAAAGAAAAGCCTTAAGAGCAAAAAATATAATTGCAAACAAATCAAGTCATATGTCACATAATGTACTTTCTCAAACTTGTATTACAAATGTTGTCAAATAAGCTTTCTGGAATAACCCTATTCTCAGACTTGTTACTGGCTTCTGGATTTCTTCAGTGACCAATAGGGAATGATTTTTATCTACTTTTAACACCTTGTAAAAAATGTTATTATAAATATATAACCAAAGATATAAGTTGTATAATCCTCAAGATGCACATTTCATGCTGAACCAACACTCATCAGTTGGGCCAGATCACATCCAGTTACATATATTTTTATCATTGTTCACTATACGCAGATAGCCAGTTTAATTGATAAGTGTCAAATGTACTGCCTTTTCAACATTGACATTAACAATTTTTATTAGTCATTCATTAGAGATTATTCATTTAATAAGCAAAAATGTTGTATTGTAATTTTCACTACACCACTCATGCAAGGTAGGGAATTGTTTTTATCCACTTATTACTACAATGACAGTTTTAATCAGTCATTAAATCAGGTAAAAATAGAAAAAGGAGAAATATAAAATTGTTCAGAAAGAAAGAGATCTAGAACATAGTTTATTTGATCACAAATATAATCTTAATTACACTTAATGATAGTAATCAAAAACTAAACTGATTAAATTACCCCGAATTAGAAATTAAAAACAGACATGTAGTTTGATAAATAATCATTTTTAAAACTTTGCTCATCTGAGCCATAAATGGACAATATAAAGATTGATTTTATTTTTCAATTTGACTTAAGATTTTAATTTGGCAAAAAAAACCAACTTAGAAATGTAACAAATTAGGATTTTTGTATTTCTAGAAGTTAAAAAATAAACTTCATTAAACATATATAACATATTGAAAGTAGATTAATAAATAATCATTTTTAAGACTGTCATTATTTTGATAATACACCTAAATTTGTACAAAGCAGGGTGGTTTATAAATATAAATCACTTGATATCAACCAAAGCTATAATATTGGTCACAAATTTTTTTCTGAAATATATGCAGAAGCAATTTTTTTTAAAAAAAAAAAACATATCTTTTTATTTAAAGAAAGTGGCTAATGTATAGAGTTAATTAAAATTAAAAATATAAATTAATATTCATTTTGCAAATTTTTTATTTTTTTTATTTTTTTAGAAGAACAACAATTATTAATAATAAAGTATCACTAAACATTAAAAATAATCAAATGTTTTGTTACTCTAAAGGGTATATATAAGGCATTCAAGCAATTAAAGAGAGAGGGTTCATCTTTGCTTCAGGGATATTACGCTCTTAAAGCGTCATTCGATCGTAGAATTAAATTAAGAAGAGCTTTTTGATAAAATGTACTTACTATTTTTTTTTTCACTGTTTTAAAATAATATAAATATTATGAAAAAAAGTTTTAAAACAAAAACATCAAAATAGATGAATTAAAATATGACTAACGTATAAATATCTACAATGATTTTAATATTGTCTTTTTGAAAAATTAAGACCAGACACTTTATAAAATGATTTGTTGTTAAAAAAATTTGATGATATACTTTTTAGATTAAGCCTAAAACGAGTAATAAAAAAGTATTAATGTAAAAGTAAATTTTGAAAAAAAGTAATAAAAAAAATGCTTTTCCATTTATCAAATTAAACTCTTCAACCAATTTTCATTTAAGTTTTCTCGAAATTAAAGTTCTCAAAAATATCAAACTATTGGCCGAGAATTAATGCCGAAGAAGATAATCTTCACAGATTAGAAAAATAATTGGAAATAAACATTTATAACTTCTTTATATTGTTTCTTAGTTAAAAGCAATTTGATAATTATTTAATGACTAATAAAAATGATTTACAATATTAATTAAACTTTTTTTCAAAACCCTAAATGCTTTGAGTCTTGTGCACCCTCTGTTTCTTCTACTCTTTCTTATATATTTTTATATTATTATTCATTTTTTAATTATAATTTTACAGAAATTTCACACATTCGATTTTTCTAACTGGATTACTTTATATATATATTAATATTTCTTTTTTTCTTTATATAATACTTTGTTTTAGTTGAAAAATTGCTACTTAATACTGTTTTGCGTTTAAGCTATCGATGTAGCAGTTCTAAGTGAAATGTCAATTATCTGTTTATTAATTTGGTTTAAACTCATTAACATCTCTTAATATTTAAAGTTATTTTTAATTCTTAACTTAAATTCGTTGTAGAATTTATTAATAAGACATTTTATATCTTTTGTTTTGTATTAATTTATATCTTACATATAGTTAATTGCGGTCAATTTGTCTATTGTATTTATTAAATACCCAATTTTTGTTACTTAAAATATACATTTTGGATACTTTATGTCTTCACTTGAATGATTCTATACATATAACGTCATTAGTTTTTTTTCTTTTTCATGTGTCAAAGCATCGGCCCGAAAGCAAACCCGCGAACCCGAGACAACTGCTTGTAAGGCGGCTGTGCTGACCACTCGGCCACCAACGCTTGACACTTCATTAGATATTTCTTATAAAAGAATTCACAAGTATAATTTTTTTTCTCAATAAAAATTCCATAAGTTTATTTTTTTCTCATTTATTTTCTGTAAATTTATTCTCATCATTTATATATTTTAGTTGTTTTACAAATTTAACCTTTGGTCAGATCAAAAATATTTTATATATCTAACTGAAAATTATTTAATTTTTTTTATTAGAATTATAATCATTTGAGAGAAAAACAGAATTATCTTCATTTGAATTGAACAACTGATCTTACTGCTCTATTTAATATTCTAATAATTATTAGACTATTGTTTTATTTTTTAATTATAATTAATATCGTTCTTATGCCACAGTAGTCATATGTTATATAACTTTTGCCCTTTATTGTAATTCACAGAAATTTATTATCGGCTTTTATAAAGCAATGACTGATGAAAAATCAAGTAATCTCTTGTAGGACCAGCATTGCTATGACTCAAACTTAACACCATCAGCTGATTGATAAATAATTGAGGTCAAATTAACCATAGCAACTCAATTTCTTTTTAAGTAGATTCACAATGTTCAATTTGATAATGTGATCTTAACTTGTATCTGGAGCATCTAATAATATCAGAGTTTATTGACAAAAATATATCATGCATAAAGTAAGATTGAATTTTTATCAAATTATTGTCATATAAATGACCATTAACTTCTATAAATTTCAATAGAGAGGATTAGTAAAAGAACAATAATAAATTACATATATATTATGAAATATTAATTATTATTTATATATTTAAATATGTATATTTGAGGGTAATTTTGTTTAAAATGTGTCTTATTATATGGTGCCGTATTGATTAATGTTAAAACTGATATAGATATTTTAATTAAATTTCCACTAAAATTCACATTTATACTTTAATATCAAGTTCAACATTGTAAGTCCACTTAAATAAAAAATGGGCTGATGTTGATATCAAGTTTGACTGAGAAAAAAAAAAACAAATCTTGATACAGTAGTGTGACCCTGTGAAAGTCATAGTATTCAATGGATGCTCATCCAACCTTCCCAGACTAGTTTCTAGCTTATGACTTTCATTAGTGAGTAGACTTGGATCAAAACTAACTCCACTTGTCACTGTTTTAACAGCTTGTGTAAGTATAGGAAATGGTGATCATGTGGTGCAAGTTTTATTAACAGAAACATGTATCCTGCAATTGATTAATTCATTTTTATCAAACATTACTGCATAAAAATAATTGTTGGTGATATCTGATCACCCGAATTGACTAAAACATTAAAACGTAAGTATTTCTTTTAATAGTCATATGATTGTGCAACATTTTGGTCATTTTCTAATTTGTATTTTTTAATATTTGATTTCTAGAAGGGGAATGTTGGTCATGTGATTATGATGAATTCCCCCTCTCCCTTGGGCTGTTTTCTAATTATCAATATTTTTGATATCTGAATTCTAAAATTAATTTTTTTTGGTCACATGATTATACTATATATATATTTTCCTTTTGGGCTGTTTCTTAATTATTAATATTTTTGATGAAAATTAGTGAAATATTAAAGTATTGCTTTTGAAATTATATTTTTTAAACATGTGCAGTATAATTTTACAATTTTTAAATCTAAACGCTAATCCATAAAAACTCAATTTGATGTCAGGATGAATGCAGATATTGTATGTGCGATTGGTGTACTTGAATATTGTTTTGTTGATCTAGCTTAATTTATCCATTAGAGCCAAGAGTAATAAAGTTAATAAATGTTGAATTAAGGGTTAAATAAAACCTACGAATGTTATAAGTGTAAGCAATGCGTATTTGAAATTATCTAATAAATATTTCCACAGCCAGCTGATAACTTTGCTGCAAAGGTAATATTATTAAAATATTATTAGGGTCATAAGAACATGAATATAGGGTATGTGCACGTATGATAATGATTGATCTAGATACCAATTTGTTTGCATTAACTTAGTCCCACCATGCATAGAGTATCTCTATTTTAAAGGTTAGGGCAAAAGAATGTTAGATCAAAATGATGAAATGAAATTAGTCAATTTGCGAAGGAATGTTAATTTAAAATAGTTAAATTGAAATTATTACATTTTATTATGGGAAGAATTAGCTCTAAAACAGATCAGTAATTTAAAAGCATTAATCATGGGAAGAAATTTAATATTCGCTATATGTAGGATAAAAATGAAAGCGAAAATATAATATATGTGAAGGTAATTAATATTTTTTATTTATTTGGTATTAATATTACTCCATGGTAATCGTGAGTTTCTGATAATTAGGAAATGAATATTGATATTTTAAACCTCTTGATATGATCCATTGATTTAGGGATATTTATTTGTTTATTTTTATTTTTATCATAATACGGTTGTAAAACAGGGAAAAGCCATCACCAAGCGAATGTGTATATTCTGTATTGAATTGTGATGTGTAAATAAAATTTGTTATTTGTTTTAAATAAAATTTGTGTATGTCTCAATGTTTTTGTGGGTTATTATTATCTAGACATCTCAAATCCAATCATGCATCAGTATATTATTATTAATATTTAAATCATCATTTTTGTAAATATGCGGTAAAAATTATCTAAAATGGTTAATTTCTGATACTTAGAATTACCAAATAATTTAATATAGTTGAGGTATAAATTATGAAATAGGATGGTTATTGAGTGATAGTGAGTGCAGGGGGTGGACATAAAATTCTTTCCCCATCCGTTGTATTCAAACACCTCTCTAGACGCACTTCTTTATAATTTTGTTATAATTGTGAATATGTTTATAATGTATTTCTAAAAGATTTAATAAGCTTAAATTATTCCGAGCTTTAATGTAAATAAATATTAAACTGCATTAAAGACAACCAAGATCACCGTGGGGGTGATCATGAGAGGAGTGTTTATCACCAATAATATCTGTTGCAGCTTATTTGATTTCTACACCTAATTGTTCTAAAAACCCTGAGAAGAGATTATAAGGGAAGAAATGAGCTAGCATAATAGAAAATTTGATAAGTAAAAGAGATGATAGTGTAATAGACCAATGGATGTGAAGTTGATGGAGGGGTGGATCAGGAAGGTGGAGATGGATATAGAACTTTGTAACTGGAACAAAATTTTAATTGTAGCTTTAATGATGATGAATGGTCATGTGCTGAGAATAACCAAGAATTTCCAAAAATGTTAATATTATCGATTTTAATGCATTCTCAGTGTTCTCTTAATTGATTGATTATTTATTAAACCATTCATTAAATATTATTACTGAAAGTTATTGAAGTGAGATTTAACCTTTATATTTTATTAAAGTTGCAATTTGGCACCCTGGCAATTAAGAGTATAGATATTCTGTACCATCATCATCATCCCAGTAGGCTTTAGAAATAGTGTTAGCTGGGAGTGATGAAGCAACCATCGATCCATCCTTAAAATGTTACAATTGGCATGCAACTTAGCTGCAAGTGTTTAAATGCCATATAGGTCGAAATATATGATATAATTAATGCATAGTGTGGTCGCCCAAACTGAAATAAAGAAATATTATAATTGATCCATAATAGGGATGTGTGACCAGTTGAATAAAGATTCTCATTTGTTAGAATAATGTTATAATTAGCTTAAACTGTCCAATGATATAAGTTAGGTTTGTAAACTCTCCCAATCATTTTAGTTATATTTGAAATACAATGTGGGTGACCAATTGAAAGATTCCATAATACGTTTAATATCAATTTAATAAGTTTTATAAAATTAACTAAGTAAAGAATCATTCTCATTTAGTTAGAATTGGCTTGTAACATGGTCACACGAACGAAATTGTACCTGGTGACTTTTCTTTTGTTAGAATTGGCCCACAATGTGGATGCCCTATTAAACATGAAATTAATTATAGTTATAATTGGCTACAACCGTGGAGGCTATAAAATAAGTGGTAGCAGGTTTCATACATTCAATTATACTTAGGAAATTCGCTAAACTTATAATATATATATATAAATTATTTGATAAATGATAACTTTTTTCTAAAATGAAGTTAAATTTACAGCTAAAGTATATTAAATATTAAAGTACAGTAGTCAATCAAATCAATTTTGTAAGCTGAAAGAAGTGAATAAAAAATTGTCCAAGCTATTCCTGATCAGATTGTTTTTGACCAGTCACTCAAGCTATTTTATAAGAGCTAGTATCATTATTACATTATATTTATGAGTTGATACAATGTGTAGCAATATTTCTTAGAACCCAATGGAAATAAAGATTTGTATACTAGCAAGACATGTATTTAAATTTAATATTTTTAACAAATTAATATAGATGTAAATTATTTCACAAATAAGAGTAGCTTGGATAAATTTATTATTGATGTTCTTCAGTCTTCTGAACTGGTCTGATTGATTACTGTACGTTTATATACCTTGAATGTAGATTTAACTACATTAAAAAATACAGTCCTTTATTAAATAATTTGCAACCATATTATATACATATATATAAGTGAAATAATGCTTAAAGCTAAATGGGATAATTAGTAACCATTAGAAACCAACAGTAACCACATAAACATTCACAATAAGAATAGTAATCAATATTTCTCACTGCTGTCAAGGCAACCTTCTCACCTTTTTTGCTATTAAAAGGTGAGAAGGTTGCCTTGATAGCAGTGAGAAATATTGATTACTATCCTTATTGTGAATGTCTATGTGGTTACTGGTGGTTTCTAATGGTTTTATATATATATTGTGACCATTCGATTGTTGTCCCAACTACATAATATCACCAAAACATAAGTGCGCTAAGAATTGTAACCTCGATCACCGATCAATTCCCGCTGCACATTGTCAGCTATTAAGAGCTGTAACCAAAAGCATATCATGCCATCTATATTATGCACCAAAGACCACAACCAAAATCTGCAGCAACTTACCACAGACCAAACTATGATATAACATAAACTTTTTATGATTTAATTTGATCGCAGCCAGGGTGTACTGCGAAGACCTATCATAGTAGTATGATAAAATACATTAAACAAATTATAAGTATGTAATGTTATTATCTTTCAAACCTTAATTTGCGATTTTCATTGTATGAGACCCGATGGCCGACCATGTACAAGATGGCATAATTTGTGGAACTACATAAGATTATGAAATTTTAAACCATCTATATGATTTTTTAATACAAATGCTAGTCCAGGTAAAGCTTTGCAATAAATAAACATAAATACTTGGGTTCTTTTTTTATAGTTTACTATATCACTGAGACTCTTATTATACTGACAAATGACAATTTAAAAACGTTAAGTAAATATATTCAATCAAGTCATTATCTGGTAAATCTGTTTACAGGTTTAATAATCAATTTATATTGTATACTAGAATCAACTACGCAAAGCTAAAATGATGGAAAAGGTAAATGGGATTTTATTGTACCTTACACATCATAAACTACCAAAGACGAAAAGCATCCAAATGTTTTCTCAAAATATCACTAAACTCTTATATCATGTTGACGATAGTATGTACTTCAATGTATGCTCTATCCAAGGTTTATGATTTCTGATTTTACGAATGACAAGTAGCAACGGCACAGTAAGTTTAATTATAAATCAACGTTTATTTACAAATTTATAAATAATAAGTAATTAATTCTAATGTTATAATTAAAGACAGAAATAAACAAATAAAATAAATAAATTATAATTCCATCGACTTCCTTCAATAACATATCATAGGTACGGTTTTTAAAAACCTAATCATACCTTATATTTCAATTTGATATAATGAATGTATTGAGGAAATTATACTAAATTCAACATCAACTCATGAAACATCTAATGTCATTTCCAGATTCAATAAATCTATACTGTGAACTTATAATAATATAATAAATAATATTATATCTGTAGGATTTAGCTATAATGCAATCATTAAATAAAGTGAAAATTTAAACTTACATTCAGGTAAATAATAATCAACCAACAGTTAATTATTATGAGGTAACTTGAATAGAATGTCCTGCTACAATTTGATGATCTAACTTATAAATTATACTTACAAATGGAAGAAGATGATTTAGCAGAATAACTAAAATACTTTGCCCAACTTATATCTATGAAGTAAAACCATATTCCTGTGGATGCATTCATCTACACATAGGAATTAAATAACACTAAACGCTTTGTGGATTTATACACCATCATAAAGTAATAAGTATAATTACACAATTCCGCGGATTAACCACCAGCACAGGAATGAGTGTAAAATACAAAAATGGCAATTAAGTAATCTGCGGATTAACCACCGGCACAGATTAATGCCTTTTAACATTATAAAACAACATTACTATTTACTTCACATTAAAGTGCAAAATCATCCTCCTCAGTTATTCTGACCATTCAGAAAACACTAACATTTTAGCAAATGTGGGTTCTTGCATAATAAAATGTTACACTAATCAGGATAACTAATGTACTAACTTATCTTGCTTAAAATAAAACATATGTAATATAATATAAGTAATATTAGTATAGGAATAGAAATCTGGAAAGACTCACAAAATACCTCATGAAAAATTGATACATCTCATAAATTCATTTAGTACTTTTCAAGCCTTTTCTCAAGCGCTATTCTCTTGAATAAGTATTTTATTCAACCCCTATTAATTTAAACTTAATAAAATATAACTTATGAACTTCACATGCAAGTTCATATAACGATAAAATTAAAGTAATGCATTATTGATCAAATACATAAAATCTAACAGGTGTGTGTGTGATATAAATTAAATGTATAGCATTTTATAGTTCAATACATGAATTCTAGCAGGTGTGTGTATCACAAATTAAATTGTATAGCATTTTATAACTACAAATATGATCCATGAAATCCATGTACGATGTGTCGAACAATAAATATACGAAGTAATAGCTACAATTATAGTTGAATTCCATACATGTAATTTTATCCATTTGTATTAGTTATTATAAGCACTATTAGATTAATGATTTTACGTGGCTCCATAAACATGAAACAATTCCAAAATATGACACGCAGAGTTTAAATGAAAATGTTTTTTCATAAGTTATTAATTTCTACATTTCTCTATTAAAACTGTTCCAAGTTTATCACATCCATGCTAATATTTATTTATCCACGCTTAAATCTAGGAATACTAATTATAGCAATTAATTTAATCATTCCAAACTGACGATAAAATTAGAAAATAGCTTTAATTAATTATTTGAAGACTGTTTTTATTATCCAAATGGTAAACAAATTAACTAGCAAATATATTACTGGCATTGCAAAGTTAAATATCGATCAATACTATATTTTTTATTAAAATTATAAACGGAAATATTAAACTATGTTAATAACTTTAACATTTTACTTTAATTTAAACTTCTTCTTTTTTAAAAAGCAAATTTTCATATTTATAAAACTTCTGTAATTAAAACACTTATTTAATTTTTCCAAATTGTAGAATAATAAATATTTTAAAACATACCAAAATCTTGCAATTAATTCTGCTTTTAAACTGGAAAGCTCCGACATATTTCAAATGTAATATTGGAAAATTATTATTAGCGATTTGATCCACCTGGTTAGCCGACTTGAACAGACTTTTAAATTTAGCAATTCATCTTATTATTAAATACCACTATGTTATTTTTACGTTTATAGAAAACTTTGTAGTAAATCCGTTTACTTGTTAACTATTTTAAAATAAGCTTATCATATTTACACCATTTGCCTTTTACCATTTTCTTTTCTTTTTTCCTCCAAAGTAACACTATCAGACGATCTTTTTTTTAATTCGTGCTCCTTTCTTTTTTACATTGAAACGCATACGTAATTACTGTATTTATTTTTAATAATTAAATTTAGTTGAACAAATGGTTTTTTTTTAATTCAATGGAAATAATTTTTAAGACCATTTTAAACAAATAAAAATTATTATTATTTTTAATAATATTTTACCAAATTTAATGTGTTGTCAAAATTTTTAAAAAGTTAAACATTTTGATATGAATTAGTATATGGAAAGAAGCAATTTAAATTTATTAAAATAATATAGACAACAAGTAAGGCAAAATATTACCCATTCTCTCTAATAAATTATTTTGAATATAAGAGAGTAATCTGTTCAAAGTGCAAATCAAGCCAATCAAATCACCAAAAGAAGACAGAGAAATTTTTATACCAGTTACATCAATTATTATATTTTATACTAAAATATATAGTTACAATATATATATATATATATATATATATATATATATATATATATATATATGAGTCTACTAAATATCTGACATGAAATAAAATATATTTTCAAATTTATTAAAAGTTTCTAAGTAGATTTCAGTATTTTTCTACCATAAAAATTGTGTTATTAATTAAAATTCCAATTGTGTTTAATTGAATATTATAGAAGTATTAATTGAGAGTTTGTTTTAAATTAGAAATGAACATATTTCTTTCATCCTTTATTCTGTGATTTACTACATCCTGCATGATACTGGCATTATAAGGCCTATTTCTTTTTATAATAAAAAGACTGAACTCCAAAAAGAGTCTATTTTTGAATATTTCTATCGCGGCTATGATACTGCATTTAATTAGAAAAATTATCCTAGGATTTCCAATTATAAGTCATAATTGTGACTGAAAAATACAATTCTTCATAAATATACAACATAGGAAAAATACCATTAATAAAAAAATAATGAGACAATAGTCTCAATAAAGTATTGAAAAAAAAAGCTAAATCTTTTATATAGGATATAAAATTTTTACCGTATCTAATTTCACAAGTAATGAATTATAATTAGAATTAATTATTCAGGGTCTCAATGAAATACTGAAAAAAAAAAACTAACAGTAAATCTTTATATAGGATTCAAACTTTTATCCAATGTTACAAGTGATGAATTATAATTGTCATTAATTAGCCAATAATTATGGAAACATTTTAGATATATTTTATGGTACTCATCTTATAGCTAAAGATGCCATTCTATGGCATGGTTTTCATGCTAAAACATAGAAAAATGCTGTTCCCGTGGCCGAGACGTTTGAACCCACGTTTTCTATAATACAACTTTTTTGTTGTGCTACAGAATGTAGGCCACTATGTCACGTCGCAGTACAGCATGTGTGTCACTAAGCAGCAATTACATTTTCCAAATTCACACAGTTTATAAAATAATTACGGCTTGATGAGAGAGTTTGTATTTGAATTGTATTGAAATGTTGTTTTCATTGGCTTTTTTTATTATTTTAAACTATTGAAATTTTCAGATTTTTTAAAACAATAATTATAAGACTTTTTACAACGTAAATGTTAAATATCTGTTTTTATTGAGTTGCAATTAGGTAACATGTCAAGTAATGTACTGTTAGTAACATTCCACGAGACAAAAAAGATTCTACCATCTGTATATTTTTGAAGTAAAAAAGAGCGGTACAAAAAATTATCCAGTAAGAAAAGTCCAAATGTACAGCTTTTTTTGTAAATTTAATAAAAAGCAAATATTATAAACATGTTTAATAAGTAAAGAAGACATTTGTATGTGTTTGTTGTTGTTTAAAAAAGTTTGAGTTTCTTTCTTCTGTCCGAGTACGCTTACAATTTTGAATTTTTTTATTTTAGCATTACAAACAAACAGAACACTAATCCTAAAACTAACCCTAACCCTAAAACTAACCCTAAACCTAACCCTAAACTAACCCTAAAACTAACCCTAATACTAACCCTAAAACTAACCCTAAATCTAACCGTAACAACTTTTACTTTTATTACAATTATTATTTTTTAGTTAAACAACAACAAAAAAAGTCGTAATACCAGTAAAAAAAAATATCCGATAGAAAATTGATAAAAAAAAAAGCTGTAACACAAGTAAAAAAATATCCGATAGAAAATGTATAAAAAAAAGCCGTAACACAATTAAAAAAATATACAATAGAAAAACACGAATCAAATTTTAATTTGTTGATTTTATTTTACATTTATTATTATCATTTAAATTGTATACGTTAATAAAAAATAATATTTATAAAAGACAATTTTGTTTTGTTTTTATTTTCGCATTACAAAAATCACAGAAAAATTATTAAAATCAACAGCCCGTGAATGTTCATATTTTATAGTTTTAGCGTGAAAATGGCGCCATCCAATGGGATATTTATCTATAATACAAGCACCTATTTTATTTTAATTTTTTCTATAAAGTTTTTAAACAGATTTCAAACAATTATTTTTAATTTACTTAATTATATTAATAATAACTTTGCATTCTATTTTAGATATAAGGGTTTTGAATCACAACTACTAAATTAACATATTGCACTCATTAAAGGATAATTGATGAAATTGATTCTATTAATAACTTAACCTGCATGTGGGCGTTCTATTATTTGTCATTTTAATTACGGATTGAATGTTTACTGATAGTATAAGCTACTATTCTTATTATTTGCATATGTGAAAATTTATTTTATATGTTATAAATTGTTTTTTATTTATTATATATATATATATTATAATATTTTTGCATTTAAAAAAATTTTTTGCAGACATATGAAAGCCAGACAATTGGTATTACACTTGTATATTATATTGGGTACAGCCTTTCACTTGTAACGCTTAGTGTAGCTCTTATTCTTTTCTTATATTTCAAGTAAGTATTTACATTTTTAAAATCTTTCTTTTAATTCTAAATGAATTTTATGCATACACAATATGTAGAATAAAAATACATTGAGTATTTAATAGTGCATGAAAAAACAGCTAAATGCTAAACTTAATAAAAAATATTTTATAACTACTATATAAATATAATATAAATTATAATATAAATTAGTTTAAATTACAGATACATAGATAGTTTGGTTAATCACTTTTGATGCCTAGGGGAAGGCATAAAAAGTATACTTGTTAAAATTAGGAGTGAAAAAAAAACTATTAGAATGATTTAAAATAGTATAAAGTAGAAAGAAATGAATAACCAGGAACATTATTTTCAAATTATCGATGTATTGTAGCATAGTGGTTTCTCCAAGTTAAATTCAGTCTTTTTTGTTAGTCAGAATTTAATCCATTTCTGCTGCATTATCATTTGGATAATCTATGTTCATTTTCAATTAGTATTTTTCTCAAAGTAAAATTTCAAATTATTCATTGTTTTGTGAATTTTACAAGTCTATGTTCTTTTCATTTTTGGCACAATAACCTATTTTACCCACATCTTTTTTATTCTTTAATTTTTTATCAAATTTAACATTAAATTTTTCTACTACAATTTAATTTTTTTTTTGGTCTGATCGAAAGGGTTTTGTAAATTCATATAAAAATCGTACTTTTTTATCACAAGAAAAAAATATTGGTGCATAAACCTGAAATAGCACTCCATTTATTTGAATATTTAATTCTTGATATATATATATATATATATATATATATATATATATATATATATATATATATATATATATATATATATATATATATATATATATATATAAATGCAAAACCATAAAACAATACAGTACTAGATTAAATTCAAAATTTTACCAAAATCCTTACACAACCATGGTTTCATCTACTACAAATAGACCTTCTCAAGTGAAAATCAACCTAAAGGAAATAACATATATATATATATATATACAAACAAACAAACCTTCCCATAATTCATTTCAAACTCCACCTTCCCTTAATATCAAAAGAAGTCTTCATAAGATTGATAGCCTCAGAATCAAGGAGTTTTATCATCAAAGTCTCCTTTATTCTTCTTTTTAACTCATTCTTTTCATAAAAAATAACCGAAGCATAGTCAAACAATATTCTATGACCTGTATTCAATTCATGAATATATAAAGCTGAGTTAAAATACCTATGTTTAACTCTACTTATATGAACCTTAACCCTTTCATTAAGGCTAAATTTACTCTGGTCTACGTAAAATTTACCACAACTACATGGAATTTTATAAACAATACCAGGAATAGACCTACTATCAATAGACTGCTTTGAACCATTAAGTAATAAATTCAAATCAGAACCTTTCCTCATGCAACCTTCTTTCCACCTAACAAATGACTATTCCTATAAACCAAATTATAAATTGATGCTTTAAATGGTAAAGACATATAATCATCATCCTTACCAACAAAATTCTTATCATCCAAATCACAAACTATAAACATTATTATTAAATACCACTTTTTTAATAAAATCATGACTATAACCCAATTCTACATATTCAGCAGCAAATTGACTTTTTTGAATATCAGCATCATTATTAAAATTATTAAGCCTTCTATTCCGACAACAAAAATTCAACAAAGACATTTTTTTATGTATAAAAGGCTGATAACTATCAGGCCTAATCATATTTCTCAAATTTTTAGGTTTTATAAAATGACTACAAAACAAAACATCATTAACCTTCTCAACATTTAAATCTAAAAACTTTAATTTTACAAAATCAAAACCACCCCCCTCAATTGTAAACTTAATACTAGAATCAAAACCATTCAATCCACATAAAAACTCTTCTAATTTCTCTTTCTGAATAACAAACAAACAATCATCAACATACCTAACAAATAATTTAATAGAACATGAAAACATATTAATAATACTACACTCCAAATAATCAATATAGACAGCACACATCAATGGAGAAATGACAACCAATAACCCAACCTTCTCTAATCTTATAAAACACATCATTAGATATAAAATACATTGAATCCTCTAACAGCAAAAGCAAATCATGAAAAACCTTAATCTTATCTGCAGAAAACATTCTAATTTTTTTAAAATTGAAAGAAAAACATCAATACTTTTTAATCTATTAACTGATTGGTACATATTTTCAATGTCTAAACTACCAAAAACACAATCATCATCCAAAACAAAAACATTTATTTTCTTAAAAGCTTCAAAGGAAGAAGAAACACAAAATTGACCCAGTTTTATATAATCCTTAAAATATCTTATAATAAATTTTGATATTTTATCAACAATTCCTCCTGTAAAATCAAAAATACATCTCAAAGGAAAATTATCTTTATGAGACTTCAAATTAAAGAAAACCTTTGGAGCCACAAAATCACTAGGGTAACAATTTAAATAAGTAGCTCTATCAAAAATCTTTTTATTTTCCATAACTTTCATAATCTTAATTAATTTAGATTTTATTTGTTTACCAGGATCAGAATCTAAAATAGCATATTTTCCATTATTTAATTCTAAAGAAACTTTACTTTTAAAATCAATATTATTTAACAATACAAACTGGCCACCTTTATCTTCATTTAATAATACAACATCATTGGCTTTCAATCTTTTTTTAACAAAACTAATTTCCTTAGGGGCAAAAACAAATTTTTCTCTTTTAAGTAATTGACTATTCAAAATAACTCCAGCTTTATATATTCATGAATTGAATACAGGTCATAGAATATTGTTTGACAATGCTTCAGTTATTTTTTATGAAAAGAATGAGTTAAAAAGAAGATTAAAGGAGACTTTTATGATAAAACTCCTTGATTCTGAGGCTATCAATCTTATGAAGACTTCTTTTGATATTAAGGGAAGGTGGAGTTTGAAATGAATTATGGGAAGGTTTGTTTGTTTGTATATATATATATATATATATATATATATATATATATATATATATATATATATGTTTTCCTTTAGGTTGATTTTCACTTGAGAAGGTCTATTTGTAGTAGATGAAACCATGGTTGTGTAAGGATGTTTGGTAAAATTTTGAATTTAATCTAGTACTGTATTGTTTTATGGTTTTGCATTTTTATTTTTTGCTAGTATAGTGTTAGACAGTTTTGGTTTTATATATATATATATATATATATATATATATATATATATATATATGCTTGTAATGTTATATATATATATATATATATATAAACATTACAAGCATATATACCATCAATTTCTATTTTGTAGTTCTTTATTTCTTATTTAAAAAAAGAATCTCACAATATTCTCCAATTCTTAAATCAATTGTTACTTCACTTTTTGTCTAACTTCACAAAATCCATCAATTTTTCATTTAATATTAGACATTTTTTTTCAATTCATTCATTTTTCCTTTAGTTATTATAAACTACATGATATTCCTGATATACCAGACACATGCTAGGCAGTAATAAAGCTGAAATATTTAAAAATCCACCTTTTCTGCATATCTTGTCATCAACAATCGTTTATTTTAGTTCAGAGAAGAAAACAATAATTTATAGTTGGATTTAAAAGTGATTTGCAGATGGCAGGTATCTAACTAAATGTCATCTTCAGAATGCATCAAGAAAATTCTTGGCAGTTTCTTGTTTCAGCCAACAATCACTGACTTTACAGCCTTCTGAGAATAAGAGACATTATTTAATTTAAATATCTAAATAAAGACTATTTACACACATATTCATTCTATCTTTTAAAAATCTCAACAGATATTTTAATTAAGAATCATAAGGTAACTAAAAAAAGACTTAGGCATTTCTTGATCTGAAATTCAGAAGTAAAAAACCAGCAAACTCATCATAATAGCAGATGTGTTTGGGTAAGTACGTTTATCATCATGTGATTAATCATATAGCAAGAACATCTGCAGTAAAAAAATGTATGGATATAATAAAAAATAAATGAATTAAATAAAAAGAAATATTTTTAAAAAATTTTTTAAAAAAAATATTTTTTTAAAAAAATTTTTTTTTTAATTAATTGTGAATTTTACTGTATTTTTCCCACCCCCCCCCCCTACCCCCCCCCCCCTAAAAAAAGTTTATAACAAATCTATACAGTTATTTGGCTAAGTTAAAAAGATTTATTTTTCTACCTAAAATAATATGATTCGCAACACCAAAAATATAAAAGTTTAAATGTAAATAGTATTTTAAGCTAGAAATGTTTATTTAAATGTCTGTTGTTAAAAAAACAAGAAACTATAATTAAAAATGAAATAAATTATAATGCGTTGTTATATTTTATTTATGTAATAACATTTACTCATAAAAAGTATGGTAATCTTAACCCCTTCACTACTGATTAAATCATTGGCTGCGTGAGATAAAAATCAAAGCTTTTAATTGGCCAATTCACAAACTGACTCAAAATCAATTATTAAAATATTTCACCTTTTATTAATATTTTCACTTTAGTTTCATTTGTAAAAAGTATATTAATAATTTGTCAGATTATGAAAGTGAACGAAAGTGTGTTCAAAAATAAATTTTGATTTATAATTTAAAAAATATTCAATTATGGTTGAAATGAAAAAAAAAAACGTCAAAAAAACGTCAATCATCAATTCCACATTATGATTTCTACTTTCCAATTTTCTATAAATAAATAATTCTTGCTAAAATCTTAACTATTTTTCTAAAATAATTGTGTTCTTAGCTGTATTTTTTCAAAATTGTTATTATTCATCGAAAAAATGCTGTTAAAATTGTCTAAAACATTCGTTTATCATTTTCGAAATAAAACAAAAAACGAGCATAACGCTTTACTTTTTGGCAGCCATTTACTTTGTTGTCAAAATTTTGACAGCCAATAAGATTCAAGAGAAGGCGGTGCTTTGGTATTGTTTAACATATTTGGTCATTTTTATTGATTTTGTACTTGTAAAATAATTCAAAAGAGGGCACCATCTTACAGAACTTTTTTTTTCTTTTCAATGACGTATAATTTGTAGACGTAATACAAAAAGTAGTGGAGTTACAGTGATGTCAAATCTCCTCATTTTTAAATGAGTTAATCAGCTGAAAGTACGCCTTGAATAAGAAAAAAACAATAACAAAGAAATAAATGTTGCATTTGCTATAAAAATCAATGTATACTAATGTAAATGTGGCTACATAAATTGAAGCCTGATTATTTCTTATTTTGTGATGGTGATTTTCAATCTTTTCTATAGCAGATTTCACTTTTTAAAATTCTTCCAAGAGCTTGGCTTAATTTTATTTAATCAATTGTGTTATGTCATTTCAATGAAAGTAATCACTATCACATTTCTTCAGGTAAACTTTAAAATAATCTCTATTCAAAATATCAATAAATAATTCAATCATCTGCTGGAAATTTCCCATTTTTCTTAAATATAATTGTCTGCTTTATTTACCCCTTAAATGTTAGAATTGTAGAGAATAGTTTGTTTTCTTGTTATTTATTGCTACATATTTCTTTGTTGAATATATTCGTAGCTTTATAACCACAAAGAATCATTTTAGTAATCATATCATTTTACCTCTTACTTCTGAAAGTAATATTCCTTCTAATAATAAAATCCAATAAAACAGTTTTATTTTTCAATATCATCCATTTTCGGTTTTTATATTTCTTTTGATATTCACAGTTATATATTTTTCTAAAACATATATTTCATTTCTGTGTAACAATCACTTAACATTTTTATAATATGTCCTTTGAGTTATCATCAATCATAATTAGAATTACTTTTACATTCTAATAATTGGCCCATATTGATTCTTAGTTTCAGACTTTGGAGTAGTACATATTATAGATTGGTAATTTGACATATCAATAAGCTATCCCAAATTGTAAAGAATGGGAACATGCTTCAACCATGAACAGACAGTAGGCTAAATTTATAACAGAATCATAGTTTTGCTATGAGGTGTACAAATTGTTAATTTTTGAGAGAGGAGGAAGAATGTAGAAAATCATGACAATGACGTTTTTTATTGTAATTGAAATATGAATAACATTGAAAAGTACTTTGGGTAATTATTATTAATAATTAATTCAACTCAATTGAACTCAATTGAAATAAACAATAAATATTAAATAATTATTTTATTCTAGCTCCTTTTTGTACAACATTGGAACCTCTTCAAGATATGTACTTATAATCATTTTTTTCTTTTATTCAATGATATCAATTTAATTAAGTTCTTTCTGTCTGATGTGTGATCATCTTGGTCTTAATTATAATTGGATCGTTCTTTGCATTTTAAATTATTTATATTTCATCTAAATGACTTGTATAAACTATAATTCAAAACCACTATATATCGGAGAAGATGAATTGAACTTGGAGAGACCATCCTGCAGTGGATTGATAATGGTTGTTGATGATGATGATATATTAGCTAAATTCTTTTTCTTAATCATTAATTGCAGACTAAACTTAACTGAATAAATTTAAACATATTAAAACTGTATTTTATTTATATAACATTTATTAAGTTTGTTAATTGTTTTATGTAAAATTATCTTTAATTAATAAAAATGTATATTTTTTAATATATATTATTTCAATTGTGATGTAGCTTTTTAACTAAGGATAGTTTTTTTTCTCTCAGTGATGAAAGTTTATTTATTAAAAAAGGTACAAATACAGTTAAATGAGAGGTTTACAAAGAATTGTGGTAAAGGGGGAATGATACATATGAAAAGGGAAAGGGATGTGGGAAGAGTGTATATTAACCATTAAAGACAAATGAATGTTATAATTAGGAATTATTTGTAAAGTCTAGAGTTCACATATGAGTAGTATTTTAGGAGTACAATATTGAGAAATCCAATTTGCGATGGTTAAGTTGAGAATAGGAAAACACTTGGAGATAACAACATAGGAAATAATAAATTTAAATAGGGTGAATCACTTGCAATTAAAATCATTAAAAAAACTGCGGTTTACTTTGTAATAATAATTGGATAAAATCGTTTATAACAATAACGCTAAAGCTGCTATGAATAACATTTTTTTCTTCCTTCTTGCGAATGAGAAAATCAATGTTGGCAACAGTCCCCACAGCACCCTCATTCTAGTACTCCCCCTCAAAAGAATCAGGATTAGGTCTCTGGGGCCCGTCCCAATAACCAGATTCTCTCATTCAATTAGAAAAGTTGATTGTAATAAAAATTTTAATTAAAAGGTACAATTAGGAATTATTTGTAGAGTCTAGAAATCAAACATGAATAGTGTTTTAGAAGTACAACATTGGGAAATCCAATTTGCAGCGGATAAGTTGAGAAATAGGAAAACATTTGGAGATAACATAAAATACGGACTAAATCAATCTACTGTTCAGTTCCTCAAAATGGCCTTGAATATCTTCACAAGAGAGCAATTCTGAATACTTAGGAAAAATTATGGAAAAACTATGGAGAACAAGGAAAATAAAAATCCAAGCTTCAAAATGTCTCTGCTGAAAACCATTCTAATCCATCATGAAAGTCACATGAACAGCAAAAGGCCAGCCCTATCAATAACAACATTGGAAGTAATAAAATTAATTAAGGTGAATCACTTGCAATTAAAATCATGAGGCCAAACTGCGACTTATTTTGCAATAACAAATGGATAAAATCATTCATGACACTAAAGAATCGCCATAAATAACGCTATTTTTTCTATCCTGTGAATGAGAAAAAACAACGTTGGTAACGATCACCACAGCGCCCTTATTCCAGTCCCCTCCCTCAAAAGAACTAGGTTTTAGGTCCCTGGGGGTCCTCCCAACAATCAGACTCTCTCATTCATTCAACAAAAATAAGTGAAATGAAAATTTTCATTAGAAGATAAAATTTCTGTAGAAATCTTTTGTAATTTCAGTGGTTGCCATATATTTACATAGCGTTTTTATAAAAGTTGAAATTATTCTTACTTGTGATTACATTGTTGATATAGCTTGTGTATAAAAAGAGAGCTAAGAAACTCCCGTTTCTAATAGGGATAGTTTTAGAGAAATTTAATTCCCTAAACTAGGAAAAAGGGAATGAAACAGGGAGCCAGAAACAGTGTTAACTGGAGTCCTTTGCTTTATCTAGTGGACTTTTAAAAAATGGTAGTTTGAGTCGTATTTTCAACTTTCGACTATTTCATTTATTTCATATATTTATACTTCCTTTATACATGTTTAAAATCACATATTTATATTTTTTTATGCATATTTAAATCATTTTCTTTTAAAATATTTAATTTATAAGTTAATATATGACAAACAGGTGTTTGTTTATAATTGTTAAAATTTTATAATTTTTGTATTAATTTGCATTTAATAAATGAATATATATTTTCAGTTTTTTTTAAACAAATTTTTATTCTAATCATCTTTAAACTAGAGCTCATTACTATACCTAATTATAATTAATCCATATCAATTTTGACCCTTTCCTTATTCTTAAATTCAATTAATTTAAATACACTTCCTTTTTTTTTTTTTAGTTAATGATAAATACTTTCTTTTTATTCTAAAACTTTCTAGACATTTACAAAAATGAGCCTGCAATATGTTTTATAATTACACCAATTTAGTCATTTACTTTACTTGAACAATTGTATTATATAGGGTATATGAGCACAGACTTTCACACGACCCACCACTATCCACACTATATCATAACACTGGTACACTTGAACACATATATGTTGAAAAGATAAATAATCACCAATATACATATTTCATGCTAAACCAGCAATCATCATTTGGTCCAGATTACCATCTTTACGCATATATGCTATAAATGCTCAGATATATATTAAGATAGCTAATCTTCATACTTTAATGGACAGGCTTCAATCTACTCCACACTCCAACTCTTCAACCATCCATACAATTGAAAATCTGACGATGGAATGCTCAAAGGCCACCCTGAGGCCGAGATTCTTGTCACTCCCATCGTCAGATTTTCAATTGTATGGATAGTTGAAGAGTTGGAGTGTGGAGTAGATTGAAGCTTGTCCATTAAAGTATGAGGATTGGCTATCTTAATATATATCTGAGCACTTATAGCATAGATGTGCAGAGATGGTAAACTGGACCAATTGATGATTGCTGGTTTAGCATGAAATACGTGTATTGGTGATTATTTATCTTTTCAACATATATGTGTTCAAGTGTATTAGTATTATGAGATAGTGTGAAAAGTGGTGGGTCGTGTGAAATGCTCATATAAACTATATATTACATATATAGACAGAGGTATATAATAAGCCTGTGTGTTTCAGTTGAACAATTGTATGTAAATACTTATTTTTATATACTTTATAGTAATTTGTTCTTCTTATTTATTCTCAATATTTTATTTCAGTTTTTAAGATACCTTTAAGATTTAGAATAAATTTGCTATTAAATAAATTTATAAAATCATAAATATATGAGTGGATAATTCTATTTACATAGATAATGTCTGTTTTTTTTTATTATTATTATTATTTTCCGAACATAAATTTTTAAAAATAAATTGAATAATTCTTTTTTTTTTTTTTTGGAATTAGACTAAATAATTTATTTTATTAGCACTTTATATGTTTGTATAATCTAATGCTTATTTAGAATAAAAAAATATTTGTTTATGTGCTTAATTCTAATTCTTAGCTATTTTTAGACTATTATTATTTTCTATAACTAGCTTGTGTATTGCATTTTTCTATTTTTTTAATAACACAAATCTATCTGAGCAAACACACTCCAGTTCACTTTCCTGCTTAAGTTTGTGCCAAGAACATTCCTGTCTTTGGCGCAATAATCTTCAATAAAAAATAGAGTATTCTTTTATTGAACTTATCTAAGTTTGAGTCCTTCTTGAAAACTGAGAATAATTTGAAATGACAATTTTTAATTTAAATTTATTGTTTTTATGCTGATTAGTCATAAATACTACACTGTTTCCAGCATTAAACTTAAAAAAAAAGTATTTTATATCTCTTTCATTCCTCTGTTAAATCTATTAAGCTAATTATATAGACTAAAGCCAATCAATATATGGAGAAAACATGGAAAATATTAAATACATTTTTATTACAGTTTAGGTGCAGAGTCACCATTATTAAAAGCAAATGTTATATTGCCTTTGTCAAAGGTGTTCAAAATGGAAATGCACTACAGTTGCAGTTAATGATTTTAATATTTTCACGGATTATATTGTGTCAATATTTCTTTTAATCTATTACACTGAAGGACGGAATATCATACTTATTTATAAATACATTACAGTTTAGAAACATATCGTAAAATATAGATAATATTTTGAGATGATAACTTTCTATCATCATATATAGTTCAAAAGTCACTATCCCAATAAGTAAGTATAGATATAACTATGGGGCATTTCAAATATTTTAAATGGAGGTCAACTAGCTTTATGCATTGTTTTTCTTTCTCATATTTGAGTTTTGGAAGTAAAAATGACTATTGTATAGTTGTTCTAAATATATTTAAAATTAAACATGTTTATTATTTGCAATGTAAAATGTTTGCTTTTTTAAATTCACACTTCTCATTTAAATTAACTCGAGTTTAAATATATATAAGATCATGCACATAAAATTGAAGAGAATTTTCTTTTTAGTCTAGTGCTAACAATTTGAGCTTTCTTTGTTTAAAGGAGGAGTGCAGGTGAAATTATATAACAATGGAACATTTCAAATACATTTATTTATATTATATATATATATATAATGACATATCTTACTACTATTCCATCTAGATTGAATTAATTATCATCATTTTTTCAACATTCGTACAAATTTTATTTTTCTTTCAGATAGAAGGACCACACGCAACCCAGCTACTAATCCAATATTCATTTGAAAATATTTCTGGTCATTCTTAAGTAGAAGGTAAAATAAATATGAAAATCATGTAAAATGTTAATGCTTCATTACTTGGAAATTATCAAACCTGGTCATTACTGAATTCTTCATGAAAGACTATTAGAAAACCATTTACTCTACAGCGAGTTATATAGTTATATAAAAACTAGTTTACTTATATCTTTTAGCAATATAAATAAATTCTTTTTAAGTTCGCCATTGAATACATGTAGAATAAAAGTGAATTTATAATTTAGTCACATATTGTTACATATTTGATTATATATATTGATATTGGGAGATATCACTCTCCCCTCAGGATATGAATAAAAAGTACTTCAAATGTTGAACAAGTGAACAAAAATAGATTGAACCACATATTCTTCGGAGCTCTGATGTTTATAAGCATATATTTATCAACACTGTAGGTAATTCAAAGTGAAATTAATTTATCATCCAGATGGAATACAATACTTAAGAATTACTAAACTAATAATCAGTTATATAAAATTAGAGACAACATCTCTCATTTAAAACTTTCATTGTAATAATTAAATAAGATTTAATATCTAAACATTAAATTAAACATTGTTCAATGAATATGTAGACAAACAGAGTAAGTCACTTTTCTGTCAAAAGTACTATTAATTAATAGCCTAGAGGAGGTGATTTACTCCTTTTTTTTACATTCACATTGGCCTATGATTAATTTAAAGTTTACATTTTATATGTTATTTAATTATTACAATCAAGATGTTACAAAAGATGCTATCTCCAATTTTGCATAATTGATTTACAGTTTAATAACTCTTAAATGTTGTATCCTATCTGGCTAATCAATTTATTTTACTTCAAATTACCAACAATGTTGACACAGGTGTGCTTATAAATGTAAAAGCTTCCAAGAATAGGTGGATTCATTTTGTTATTTATCCTTTGTCCAATCTAGGGAAGAATAATTTACTTCCTTTACTTACATATACATTGAGCTATGTTTAATTTAAAGTTTATAAATTTGAATGCAGAAATTCAAGCTCCATGAAGCTATCCAAACCATTCTATACAACCAAAGCACATGACCACATATATGTGAAAAAGATAAATGTATTATGTAGTCATCTATATTACTTGAATAAGATGGAGTGGATAGCTGCAGGGGCTTTGAAAGTTGGAGTTCAAATCCCTTCTAATTACATTAAGTTTAGCATAAACATTAGACTAGTATTTAAGTAGTCTACTATTTCGAGAGAATACATAATTATAGATGATAAAAGATTTTATTATTGTTGAAAAGAATTATTAAGCAATTATTTATTAAATATTTATATATCAAAATGCTATAAAATATTATTTATTTATTTATTTGTTTTTAGAAATCTTCGTTGTTTAAGAAATAAAATACATTGTCATTTGATATTAACATACATTTTAACAGATTTATGTTGGATTATTTCAACAACAGAATTAGTAAAGTCTTATGAAGGAAGTAAAGTAAGTATCTCTCTCTCTCTCTCTCTCTCTATATATATATATATATATATATATATATATATATATATATATATATATATATATATATATATAATGGTAATTAACTATTATATATAATCTTTCAATCTGCAGAAGTACTTTTGGTGCTTAAAACGTGTTAGAGAAATTAACTGAAAGTCCTGCTGCAGATTGAAACACTATATATTATAGTTAATTTTCATTATATTTATTATTTTTATTTTTATTACAATAGTTTTTTAATTAATGGGCATATATATTGTAACGAGACAGCGTTACATCAGTATTATTTTTATCATATATATATATATATATATATGATAAAAATTACCCCAAATCCAAAACTCAAACAGGCAAGCCAAGAAAATAAAATCAAAAACACAACCAATGGTTTCACTGCTACAAGCAGATTGCTCAAGTGTGAAAAACTACAAAACAATACTACATTAATATTAAACAGTACCAAAAATTCCATTTACTTCCCATCTACCCTTAATATTAAAACAAACTTTCAAATAAGTTAATTGATTCAGAATAATAAAATAAAGATTCTTTAATTCTTCTTTTTATTTCATTTCTCTCAAAGAAGACAACCTTAGCTTCATCAAAATTAATAGTGTGGCCTGTATCTTTTTCATGGACATACAAAGCAAAACTAAGATAATTATTTCTAATCCTACTTTTATATATCTTTATTATTTCATTTAAGCTCAAACTATTCTGACCAATAAAAACCTTACAAAAACAAGGAATAATATACACTACCCCAGGAATAATCTTCCTATAAAAATTTTCCTATGGATTATTTAATAAATTATGTGATGTAATACCCCTTTTCCATGCAATTTTCTTATTTCCAAACAAATTACTATTTTTACATACAATTTTGTAAGAATAAATACTTTTAACAAATTTATCAGAGTAGCCAACATTCAAATAATTTTTATAAAATAGACCTTTCTGAAAACAAAGCTACACCAATAGAATGAAGAAATCAATCTTAGCTTAAGATTGAGCTTCATGTTTCCACCTACTAACCTGTGTTTAAACCTTATATCCCATCCTGCTCCTTTTGTCGTGTATATATATTTTATGTATACATTTAAGATGCACACCTAAATTATAAAATTTTAACTTTTAAATTAACATTTTTATTATTATTAATTTTATGATTATTAATTCTTTTATTAAGTGAATGCTCCTCATAATAGAAATGTTCCGTGAAATACCCAAACTCGTCCAGACCAATCGACATTCGTTGTAACCAAGACAAATCCTAGGTAAATATGTTTTATATTATGTTCACTCACTCAATTTAGAAACTCGTAAGGCAATCTCGTAATTAACCAACATAAATTTACTCAAATAAATCTTAAGACTTTCCTCGTCATAATAGTTTATCTTTGTTACTGAACTTTGTAAACATGAACTTTGAACTTAAGCGAATCTAAGGAAAGATTATATATTTATCAAATAGAAAGGAACTTTCTCGTTATTCAAATTATGTTATGACTAATTATGATTCTCTGTGAGCGCGAATGTATGTGCGCGTGTGTAATAAATCAATTAATAATGTTTTCTTTTCATATTTAATAAACTTGTTCAATATCTAATCAAGTCGAGCATATCTCAAATCTTTTCACACACAATCAAAACCGTAGTTATTTATTCTTTGATAACTTATCTTTGAAGTAGATTTAGTTAATTTTAATTTTCATTTAGTTACTTTATTAATTATGTCAACATCGTGCCGTAAGTCACGATGTTTCTTATTTCACCTTAGTTAAGATAGATTTAAGAGCGGGCGGGTCTATAATCAATCAAAGTAAACGTCGATTAATTATGTTCTATACGATAAAGCGGGGGATAAACTTGTAAGCCTTGTGTTCGGGGCGTAAGCGAACAACCTCATAGGTCAGTGATAACCAATAAATGATCTTTATGCCGTGATCGACTTATTAGAAAACCTTGCTGATTTTCATTAGCGGACAATGCGTCTTCTCCGGGAGGAGTCGTTCTAGAAACAATCATGCAACAACCTTGAGACACCTTAATGGTCCATGCTGGGAGTGTTGAGCTAGTGGGTGGGGTTAGACTTCGAAATCGTTTTGACATGATGTAAGGTGATGCGAGTAATTAAAATCAACTTAAATAATCGTATCTGGCGCCCCCTTATGTGGATCGTGAATAACTGTCGATGTAAGAAAATAAATAAAGCCTTACGCTATGTCATGTTTGTTCCGAAGCCCGTAATCTCGGGGATGGTGAGGGGGGTTACGGTTGCAATATATATATATATATATATATGATAAAAATTACCCCAAATCCAAAACTCAAACAGGCAAGCCAAGAAAATAAAATCAAAAACACAACCAATGGTTTCACTGCTACAAGCAGATTGCTCAAGTGTGAAAAACTACAAAACAATACTACATTAATATTAAACAGTACCAAAAATTCCATTTACTTCCCATCTACCCTTAATATTAAAACAAACTTTCAAATAAGTTAATTGATTCAGAATAATAAAATAAAGATTCTTTAATTCTTCTTTTTATTTCATTTCTCTCAAAGAAGACAACCTTAGCTTCATCAAAATTAATAGTGTGGCCTGTATCTTTTTCATGGACATACAAAGCAAAACTAAGATAATTATTTCTAATCCTACTTTTATATATCTTTATTATTTCATTTAAGCTCAAACTATTCTGACCAATAAAAACCTTACAAAAACAAGGAATAATATACACTACCCCAGGAATAATCTTCCTATAAAAATTTTCCTATGGATTATTTAATAAATTATGTGATGTAATACCCCTTTTCCATGCAATTTTCCTATTTCCAAACAAATTACTATTTTTACATACAATTTTGTAAGAATAAATACTTTTAACAAATTTATCAGAGTAGCCAACATTCAAATAATTTTTATAAAATAGACCTTTCTGAAAACAAAGCTACACCAATAGAATGAAGAAATCAATCTTAGCTTAAGATTGAGCTTCATGTTTCCACCTACTAACCTGTGTTTAAACCTTATATCCCATCCTGTTCCTTTTGTCGTGTATATATATTTTATGTATACATTTAAGATGCACACCTAAATTATAAAATTTTAACTTTTAAATTAACATTTTTATTATTATTAATTTTATGATTATAAATTCTTTTTATTAAAATACATACGTGCGGCTCATATATATATATATAAGAACAAAATACTAATGAAATATTGATTTTTTTTGTAAATATTTTATTATATGTCATTTTTAAACTTTTTTCTTTTAAAGTACTTTTTTTATTAAAATGTTGGTTTTATAAAAACCAAGATGGAAGATGCTACAGTTAATTGTCTAAAAATAATTAAAGGGTTGGAAACACAATTGTTTTAATCTGGGGAAGGTATTTTAATTAAAGTTTTTACTTAAAATGGGGATTAAGATTAAAGATTTTCTTTTATAAACATTTTGTCAAATCTATTTCTAATCTGAAAATAGATTTCAATTTATTCTTGCACATTATCTTATTGTTGCATCTTCAAAAACAATTGATAAAGAAAATGTAAGAATTTTAAGATCAGAGATTATATTGTAAAGCTAAAAACCAAGTGATTAAAAGCATTCCAAAATACCTGGGCAGTTATAAAATGACTGAATTTTGAGTCACAAGATAGATTAGCCACTATTCAGAAAACAGATGAGCTACTATTGAAAGAACTGCAGTAAACATAACCTACACTGGTGTGAAAGTCCACCACCCTTCTTGGCCCTGTTGGGGCATCATCTGCTACTGCTATTATATCATGCTCCTTAGAATGAAGTAAAGGCCTGGTGGAGAACTTTGGAATGCTAAATAGAAGTTTGCTGCCACCAAGAATTCACTTGGATCCATTAAATGTTGTACTTTGAAAAACAGACTCTTAAAATGGTGCAAGGTAAATTATTTCAAACCACCACCATTGAAACTAAGTCTAGCTTGCCTATCTAATCTCAAAGTCTATATCAATTTCTCCTAATGTAATATTTAACTTTGTGTCTTTTCAAATATGTAAAATGTAATTTGCTCTTAAATGATTTCTATATATTTAATTTTCTCTCATATGTTCTCATTTTTTTTAATTTTGATGCTGTCATTTATTTATAGTTATTTATTACTTAATTTTATATGTCTATTTTAGTTATTATTAATATGCCAATTTCAAACAATCTGATGAGTTGAATTTCTAAAATCTTTTCTTTTTTTTAGTAAACCTTCATGAATCAAGATTATTAATGTCCCTTTAAAATATAATGGGTTATTAATTAATACACTCACCAGATTGCTTTTACATCAACATTTTGTTTGTGCTTTAATATATATATATATATATATATATATATATATATATATATATATATATATATATATATATATATATATATATATATATATATATATATATATGTTTAACTCTGGATTTTCTACCCAGGGTAAATCCAGAACATAAGCTTATTAATGCTTTGAAATCTTTTAAAATGTTGTTTTATTAAATTCTGAAAGAGTGACCCATTAATTATTTTTTATAACTGCCAGTCTTCTTTTATTTTCCATACTCTTAAAATTTCAAACATTGTATTTAAATATTCCAGTTACTATAAAAACCATGACAGTGGGATTGAATTATTTTAAATATCAGAAAAGGAAAAGGGGGTAAATTTTAATATTTTACTATTTTAGTTATTAAGTAAATCTTAATGTTTCTTTTACTAGATAAAATCTTAATGTATATTTATTTAGGAAAATCTTTCTCTATATATATATAACTGCATAGCATATTATTTGCTTAAATTATGGTATTCAAAGAAGGGTAATTTATTTTTAAAGCAATAAATCATATTTCATGTCATTAGTGACATTCATTTGTACTGCGTTACTGACATTCGACCTGATCTTCATGTTTTTATATATATGTGCTTCTTAATCTGGGGGTTGCGACAAGATCTAACCCATAGATTTCTCGTTATGTCCTGTCCCATGGGGATTTATTCCATATAACATGCTCTGATGGTGATTCCATAAGTTTGGCACACACTACGCATATCTACTTTCTTTGTATAAAAGGGCCTCTGGTGGTGATCCCTAAGTCTGGCACACGCTATGGCTACTCACTTTTTTTGTATCAAAGGCCTGCACATAGGCGATGACCACGGCATGCCTATCCACTTTGTTTTTGTCCAGAAACATGACTTTTCCTGTTATTTTTAGGCTATTATGTCAGCACTGCAAACTTCTTCATATTATTATTTCTTTTGCTTCATGACCCAGTTTTAATGCTCTAGTATTGAAATTGCACTCTGCTCAATATATATATATATATATATATATATATATATATATATATATATATATAAAGGCCGAATATTATTAACTTTATTAATTTATAATGTTATTGCAATCTTATTATACAGTCCCACCGTCATAATGTATTACTGTATTAAAGAATATATGCCTTGGGGAAAATAAAGCATTTTTCTTACCTGCACTAATTAAGAGAATTTTCATTAAATGTTTTGTCATATAATCAAATGTAATTTTCAAATGTGTTTTACTTATTTCCACGACCATAATGGCATGAAAATAGTTTTCTTATATATATAATGTATATAATGAATAGCGGAATGCTCCCCAAAATAATGTTAGTCACTATGTTTCAGAACCATAAATCAATGCGTGAATTGCCATATTATGTAATTCCTTCTAATAGTTGATTGGCATTTTAATATTGGACCCAGCAAAGATGTGGGCTTATTTATAATATATAATTTAGCTAATAAAAAGCATATGAGAAATAATAGTGTGAATGACACTATGTAATCATCTACCACTTGCTCATTCATGCACACACTAATGTTTATAATTCAGTCCTAATGTATAATAATTTGTCATTATATTAAACTATATTTTTATTGTCTAACTTATTTGAGTAATTCGAATTCTTCTGTTCTCCACTTCCAAAAGTACAGCCATGCTGATATATATTTTAGTTTAGTCATAGTTAATAGATGTCTCATTGCTTTGCTCAACTTTGGTAATCGGCCGGATTAAAATTAATTTTCATGTGCCATCACTATTATGTTATTCATTAGGTGTTTGGTCTGGGGCTTAGAGAGTGGGTTCGAATTCAGGCTGGTCCTTGATCTAAATCTTGGGCTTGACTGGGTTTGAAGTACATTTTGTGAGTTCCAGCTCATGTTATATGGATAAACATGTTTTGACCAGTGCATAGGATTTTTCTCCGCGTTTGACACCTACAATGTGAGGCGTCGATATAAATATCCACATACCCCGAGTACTGAATTCTGTTTTTATGTATTTTTTAAAAAAAGTTGTAAGAGATATAGCTTTTTCTCTCCATGTTTGGTATGTTTAAAATAATGTGTTCAAAGTGTAAAGAATTTAGAATGTGTATTAATTTTTTTTTCAACTTTTATCCAGTTTATTTTTGTTTCTCTTTTTTCCAATGGTGTGTATAGTACTATGTAGTGTATATAGATGCATGTGTGTGTAAAATCTATGTACTTGTATATGTAGTGCTGCGTATATATGTACATAGGTGTGTATGTGCGATGTGTAGGTACAATGTAATATCTCAAAAGAGAATTGATGTGTTTGAAAATTTTTTATATGTATTGCAGTGCTATATATTTTTTTGGAAACTCATATGTCTGGAGAAATTGTGTTGTATCTCAAGCATAAAAGCTCGAAAAACTTTTTCCCATAAGTATAGTACATATGTATTTTTTTTTCAATGTAATTATTTACATACCTGAGTCATACATAGAGTTGTTTGTTTTTGAGACATATAAAAATGTGTATAATTTCTAAATCATTGATCACTCTGTGTTAGCTGGCACCTTTATAAAAAGAAATTTTGCTAACCAGTAGTGAGTCAAATGCAAAAATGTTGGAAGTGGAGGGTTCAAACTCAGAAAAAAATTATTGAGAGCATTTTTTTTTATTTAATGCTATAATGTAAAATTCTAAACATGTAATAACCAGACTATAAGTTTTCTTTTTCAGATGCAAGAGTGCAACCAAGAGAAACCAAAAGGTGAAATGACTAGATTAGTATAAAATCTTAAATATTTTTTCTTCCAGCAAGCAAAAGATAAAATTTTCAGCTAAGCTATAGTTGGGCAGATATATATAAAGTGGTGGAGCAGTGAGTGGTTAGGCAGGAAATTCTTTTTCTTAAAACAAGGTGAAATAACAGAACACTTAACTCAGCAAAAAAAATGAAATGTACATATAAATTTTTTTTTCATTGTACTTTTGATCGTCGCTTGAAAACTCCTAGTCAAGGCATTTTTTTTTCAATGTTTTGTTTTTTCATTTCATTGTATGTGCGGAGAAATGAAGCAGTCAATCTTAGCTTAAGATTGAGCATCATGTTTCCACCTACTAACCTGAGTTTTAACCCTATATCCCATCCCACTCCTTTTGTCGTGTATATATATATATATTATGTATACATTTGAGATGCGCACCTAAATTATAAAATTTCAACTTTTAAATTAACATTTTTATTATTATTAATTTTATGATTATTAATTCTTTTATTAAAATATATAGGTGCGACTCATATATATATATATATGAGCAAAATACTAACAAAATATTGATTTTTTTGTAAATATTTTATTATATGTCATTTTCAAACTTTTTCCTTTTAAAGTACTTTTTTTATTAAAATGTATGTTTTATAAAAACCAAGATGGAAGATGCTACAGTTAATTGTCTAAAAATAATTAAAGGGCTGGAAACATAATTCTTTTAATCAGGGGAAGGTATTTTAATTAAAGTTTTTACTTAAAATGAGGATTAAGATTAAAGATTTTCTTTTATAAACATTTTGTCAAATCTATTTCTAATCTGAAAATAGATTTGAATTTATTCTTGGACGTTATATTACTGTTGCATCTTCAAAAACAATTGAGAAAAAAAAGTAAGAATTTTAAGATCAGAGATTAGATTGTAAAGCTAAAAACTAAGTGATTAAAAGCATTCCAAAACACCTGGGCAGTTATAAAATGACTGAATTTTGAGTTACAAGATAGATTAACCACTACTCAGAAAACAGATGAGCTACTATTGAAAGAACTGCAGTGAACATAACCTATGCTGGTGTGAAAGTTAAAAAAATAATGATGTAGTAGTAAGTCCACCACCCTTCTCGGTCCTGTTGGGTCATCATCTGCCACTGCTGTTATATTATGCTCCCTAGAATGAAGTAAAGGCCCGATGGAGAACTTTGGAATTCTAAATAGAAGTTTGCTGCCACCAAGAAGAATTCACTTGGATCCATTAAATGTTGTACTTTGAAAAACGAACTCTTAAAATGGTGCAAGGTAAATTATTTCAAACCGCCATCATTGAAACTAAATCTAGCTTGCCTATCTAATCTCAAAGTCTATATCAATGTCTCCTAATGTAATATTTAACTTTGTGTGTTTTCAAATATGTAAAATGTAATTTGCTCTTAAATCATTTCTATATATTTAATTTTCTCTCATTTTCTTTAATTTTGGTGTGGTCATTTATTTATAGTTATTTATTACTTAATTTTATATGTCTATTTTAGTTATTATTAATATGCCAATTTCAAACAATCTGACGAGTTGAATTTCTAAAATCTTTTCTTTTTTTTAAGTAAACCTTCGTGAATCAAGATTATTAACATCCCTTTAAAATATAATGCATTATTAATTAATACACTCACCAGATGTTTTTACATCAACATTTTGTTTATGCTTTAATATATATATATATATATATATATATATATATATATATATATATATATATATATAATAATATATATAAATATAAAAAAATTTGTTTAACTCTGGATTTTCTACCTGGGGTAAATCCAGAACTTAAGCTAATTAATGCTTAGAAATCTTTTAAAATGTTGTTTTATTAAATTCTGAAAGAGTGACCCATTAATTATTTTTTATAACTGCCAGTCTTCTTTTATTTTCCATACTCTTAAAATTTCAAATATTGTATTTAAATATTCCATAAAAACCATGATGGTGGGATTGAATTATTTTAAATATCAAAAAAGGAAAAGGGGGTAAATTTTAATATTTTACTATTTTAGTCATTAAGTAAATCTTAATGTTTCTTTTACTGGATAAAATCTTAATGTATATTTCTTTAGGAAAATCTTTCTGTATATATATATATATAACTGCATAGCATATTATTTGTCTAAATTATGGTATTCTAACAAGGGTCATTTATTTTTAAAGCAATAAATCTTATTTCATGTCGTTAGTGACATTCATTCATACTGTGTTACTGACATTCGGCCTGATCTTCATGTTTTTATATATATGTGCTTTTTAATCTGGGGGTTGTGACAAGATCTAACCCATAGATTTCTCATTATGTCCTGTCCCATGGAGATTTATTCTATATAACATGCCTATGGCAGTGATCCCATAAGTTTGGCACATGCTATGCATATCTATTTTCTTTGTATAAAATGGCCTCTGGTGGTGATCCCTAAGTTTGGCACACACTATGCCAACCCACTTTCTTTGTATCAAAGGCCTGCATGTCAGCGATGACCACAGCATGCCTATCCACTTCGTTTTCATCTGGAAGCATGACTTTTCCTGTTATTTTTATGCTATTATGTCAGCACTGCAAACTTCTTTGTATTATTTCTTTTGCTTTATGACCCAGTTTTAGTGCTCTAATATTGAAATTGTGCTCTGCTCAATATATATATATATATATATATATATATATATATAATAGGCCGAATATTATTAACTTTATTAATTTATAATGTTATTGCAATCTTATTATACAGTCCCACCATCGTAATGTATTACTGTATTAAAGAATATATGCCTTGGGGAAAATAAAGCATTTTTCTTACCAGCGCTAATTAAGAGAATTTTCATTAAATGTTTTGTCATATAATAAAATGTAATTTTCAAATGTGTTTTACTTATTTTCACGACTGTAATGATGTGAAAATAGTTTTCTTATATATATAATGAATCTCGGAATGCTCCCCAAAATAATGTTTGTCACCATGTTTCAGAACTGTAAATCAAAGCGTAAATGGCCATATTATGTAATTTCTTCTAATAGTTGATTGGCATCTTAATATTGGACCCACCAAAGATGTGTGCTTATTTATAATATATAATTTAACTAATAAAGTGCATATGAGAAATAATAGTGTGAATGACACTATGTAATCATCTACTGCTTGCTCATTCACACACACACACACACTAATGTATACAATTCAGTCATAATTTATAATAATTTGTCATTACATTAAACTATATTTTTATTGTCTAACTTATTTGAGTAGTTCAAATTCCTCTTTTCTCCACTTCCAAAAGTACAGCCATGCTGATATATGTTTTAGTTTAGTCATAGTTAATAGATGTCTCATTGTTTTGCTCAGTTTTACTAGTTGGCCAGATTAAAATTAATTCTCATGTACCATCACTTTTGTGTTTGATCTGGGGCTTAGAGAGTGGATTCGAATTCAGGCTGGTCCCTGATCTAAATCTCGGGCTTGACTGGGTTTGAAGTACATTTTGTGAGTTTCAGCTCATGTTAGATGGATAAACATGTTTTGACCGGTACAAGAATTACTTAATTTCTGATTTCTATAACTATAATTTCTTAAAGCAGCTACTTATGAGATGCAGACTGATATCTATCAGATTTAAGTATTGTTATTAATTCTTTACTTTTAACATAATGACAACATACTAAACAATTAGTCTTTATATTTCTAATCACCAAAAGATCTAAAAATTTTAATGTAACAAAATCTAATCTACCTCCTTCTACTACATATTTTATAGAAGGATCAAAACAATTAAACTCATTTACCCTTTCCTTCAATTTATCATTCTCAACTACAAACAGAAAATCATCCACATATCTAACAAATAACTTTAAATATAAACAATTCTTTTTTATAATAATTTCCTCTTCTAAATAATTAATATAAGCTGAACAAATTAAAGGAGAAATAATATAATCTATTATCAACCCTTCCTTAATTTTATAAAATTACCATTATAAGTAAAATACATAGAATCCTCTAATAATAAAAACAAATCTTTGATTACTTTTAATTTTATTTTTTTAAACAAAGATCCCTGCTTAACCAACACAGACATAAGAACATCAATACTGTTTAATCTATTAACAGACTGATACATATTCTCAATATCTAAACTACCAAATACCCAGTTTCTTTCCATTTTAAAATTATTAATCTTATCAAAATTTTCAAAAGAAGAAGAAACTGTATAATGACCAGAAACATCAAATTGTTATAAAAATTATTCAAGAATCTAGAAATACCTTGTACAATACTATCTGTAAAATCAAAAATAAATCTTAAATAAAAAACATTTTTATGAGTCTTAATATTCACATATGTCTTAGCTGATATGAAATAATTTGGATAAGATTTTAAATAATCTAATCTATTAAAAATTTTAAATTTACCATTTTTTTCATATTTATCAACTTTCTTTTAATCACATTATCTGGAACTTTTTCTGAAAATATATATTTATCATTATTTAATTCTCTACCCATTTTCACACTGAACTCATCTCCTTTCATAATGACAAACCGACCAGCTTTGTCTTCACAAGAAATTTTCACATCATTAGCAATTAACCTATCTTTAAGATGTCTAACCTCAGCTGGATTACCAATAAATTTTTCTTTTTTTTAAGCTTTTATTTAAAAGCAATTGAATGCCAACATTCTGCTTATCACTCAAATTACTAGATTCAATATACAAAATTGTATCAAAAACTATATTTTTTGAATGAAAAGGAACAAAATTAGGGCCTTTACTAAGAATCTCTAATCTCTATCATTTAACTTAATATCAGAAAGATTAACAATATTATTAATAGAAACATTACACTCATACACCTATCACTACAATAAACTTTATTCATTTTTCCAAACAAACATTTTAATTTGCTTTTATACTTTCTACAATAGAAATTTGACCTATTTTCTCTAAACTGCCTAATAAAAAAATTTAAAATCAAATAATTAAAATCTTGCCTCTTGTCTAAACAATACCTATTTCTTTTATATTCATAAATAAATTTGTAAAATTTAATATAAAAAATTTCCAAAAAACTATTCAAAATATATATTTCCAAATTAAGAGCAAAATTTCTATTTTTAAGCAACTTTTTATTCTTCTTAAAATTAATAATACATCTCCTAGGAAAAATATTAAATTCCCTACATTTAAAAAAAAAATCTGCCATCTGAATGATTCTATCCTATCATCAATCTAGATAACTTTTTAATCCTCCTAATATCATTCAATGGAAAATTATTAAAAACTAAACCCCACAACCTCATAGTAAAAATCAACTACAAATAAAAAATGCACATCTAAATTAACAAACAACCAGAAAAAAAAAACATACATATTTTTTATTATAAGTTTTTAATTTTTATACTAAATTATTTTATAACACAACTTTCTAACCAACAAATATTACAAAACAAAACAAACCTGTAAATAAACACAAACCTATACTCTTTCAACAACACTCATTCAACAAATTTAACATATAAAAATAAAATAAAACATAAACCTTTACACTATATCAGCAAAATTACCACTTAAATGCAAAGAATCTCATCAAAATGTAAACATTATAAGCATAAAGCTAACCTAGTTAATAAATAATTAAAATTACCCCAAATCCAAAACTCAAACAGACTAGCCAAGAAAATAAAATCAGAAATACAACCAATGATTTCACTGCTACATACAGACTTCTTAATTGTTAAGAACTATAAAACAACACCATGTTTATATTAAACATCAATTCCATTTACTTCCCATCTACTCTTAATATTAAAATAAGTTTTAAATAAGTTGATTGCTTCAGAATAATAAATTTTCAATAATAAAGATTCTTTAATTCTTTTTTTTATTTCATTTTTATCAAAGAAGACAACCTTAGCTTCATCAAAATTAATAGTGTGGTCTGTATCTTTTTCATGGACATGTAAAGTAGAACTAAGATATTTATTTGTAATCCTACTTTTATGTATCTTTATTCTTTCATTTAAGCTCAAACTACTCTGTCCTATATAAACCTTCTTACAAAACAAGAGATAATATACGCTACACCAGAAATAGTCTTCCTATCAAAAATTTCCTTTGTATTATTTAATAAATAATTCAAAGTAATACCCCTTTTCTAAACTATTTTCTTATTTCCAAACAAATTACTATTTTTACATACAATTTTATAAGAAGACAATTTAAATGATGAAGAAATTCAATCATATTTTTCTTTATTTTTTACATCTTTACAAATATTACTATTAAATAAAATACTTTTAAAAAATGTATCAGAGTAGCCAACACTCATATAGTTTTTACATTCATATCGGCTTTTTCAAACCAAATTGTGCAAATGCTTTTTGCGAGTGTTAAATAATAAATGAATAACCTCTGACTCATACAAGATATAGAATTTATGCAGCAATAAAATTCTATATCTTGTATGGGTCAGAGGTTATTCATTTATTATTTAACACTCGCAAAAAGCGTTTGCACAATTTGGTTTGAAAAAGCCGATATGAATGTGATTACAATTGTATACAGACACTATAAAAAATAAATGCTGATTTATATAATTTTTATAAAATTGGTTTTCTGAAACAAAGCTACACCACTAGAATTATTTAATTTCTTATTCCTATAACAATAATTTCTTAAAGCAGCTACTTTATAAGATACAGACTGATAACTATCGGGTTTAACTATAGACTATAATTCTTTATTTGTAACATAATGACTACACATTCTAAACAATTAGTTTTTACATTTCTAATCACCAAAAGATCTAAAAATTTTAACATAAAATCTAAACCCTGTCTTCTACCAAATATGTTATAGAAGAATCAAACAATTAAACTCATTTACCATTTCCTTCAATTTATCATTCTCAACTACAAACAAACAATCATCCACATATCTAACAAATAACTTTAAATATAAACAATTCTTTTTAATAATAATTTACTCTTCCAGATAATTAATATAAACTGAACAAACTAAAGGAGAAATAATATAATCTATTATCCACCCTTCCTTAATCTTATAAAAATTACCTTTATAAGTAAAATACATAGAATCCTCTAATAATAAAAGCAAATTTTTTATTATTTTAATTTTATTTTTTGACAAAGGGCCTTGCTTATCTAAAAGACATACACACGTTAATACTGCTTAATCTATTAACAGACTGATACATATTCTCAATATCTAAACTACCAAATATCCAATTACTTTCCATTTTAAAATTATTAATCTTATCAAAAGCCTCAAAAGAAGAAGAAACTGTGCAATGACCAAAATCAACAAATTGTTTAAAAAAATTATTCAAGAATCTAGAAATACCCCCTATAACACTATCTGTAAAATCAAAAATAAATCTTAAAGGAAAACCATCTTTATGAGTCTTAATATTCATAAACATCTTAACTGATATGAAATCATTTGGATAACATTTTAAATAATCTACTCTATTAAAAAATACCATTTTTTATAATATATAATATCTATCAACTTTCTTTTAATCACATTACTTGGATCTTTTTCTAAAAACATATATTTACCATTTTTTTAATTCTCTATCTATTTTCTCTCTGAACTCATTTACTTTCATAATGACAAATCAACCAGCTTTGCCTTCACAAGAAATGAATATACAAATATGTGCATTAAAAATTCATATTTTTGAATTCAATCCTGTGTGGCTGTGTGCAATTACTCTTATAACAATTGCACATTTTGGTTGATCCTTAACTTGTATTACATGGGAACCATACTTATTATATTAGTAAGAGTAAATTAATATCTCAAACTTAATGCTAGATCAAAAACACTTGAAACAAATGTTTTGTAATAATAATAACAATGAACAATGATATATAGGGAAAAATCAAAATCCATTATCCACACACAGCATATATAAACATTTTTAGAAGAAAATTGCAGTTAGTTACAAGCTTATTTCAAAATTGTACTCTAATAGACTTTTTTGTCAAATATTAGTAACGTTCAAATACATTGTGTATATAGGTAAGAGTAATAAAGATGCAAGTTATTTTTTAATATCATACAGTCATCTATTTGATTATGCAATGGATAATTCTTGGGATATATTTAAGTTTCAAATAGATTTAGAATTTTACTTTTATATAATAAAAAATGTAACCATCTTAGCTTGCTATGCAAACTAGTTCATAAACCAGCATTATGCTCTGGAAAGAAACGAATCACTATTAAAAAACTTAAAATGCTTAAGACCAGATAAATAGAAAGCATTGCAAAATGCTTTTTCTTTTCTTTTTACATTTATGAAAGACTGGATTGCCATTAGCTATTTAATTTATAACCAGCTATAACCATTTACAATCTTTCAGACTACAGGCTATATCAAATATTGCTAGGAAAAAGAGTATTTGTTTTATACAAATATTTTATTTTTATTTTTTTATGAGATGTATTATCTACAATATACGTGAAAATGATAACAATATCAAACACTCCATACAGTAGTGTCATCAACAGGAAGGTTTGTGCATAAAATTCCTATTTGGTGCCTACTCATCAAACACCTCCCAATTAGTTTCTAGCTTGTGGTTTTCATCAGTGAGGAGACTTGAATTTGAGAGCCCTGTACCTAGATCTTAGGATCCAATACAACCTCCCAGAAACCTCCTTTCATGTATATAATTAACTATAAAGCTAGGAGAGCCTAAGATGAAAACACCTTAATGTTTCCAACTCAAGATCATTTGCTTGTTTAGTCATATATATCTGAACTCAGTTCACCATCTATATTGTCTTTGGTTTTTCAAAAATCACATTCACCATATCTTATGGTAAGAATAGATATAAAACCACTAAAACCTCACATAACCACCATTTTCTATGCTTACACAATCTATATAAGAGTAGCACACTCTCTATTCAGTAATGCCACTGGGAATATATGAAGAGTTTGATATTCTTATTAACAGCAAGTGTAGGCATATGCAGTGGTTATCATGTGATGTTTTGATGATTACATAAAAATGTTTGTATAAAATCTATAAAAACTTGAAAATTGTGACATAAATCATTTTTGTTTAGTTGATTGATTTTTTAAAATCAGTTATTATAATGTTATAAATTTGCTTCTTTTATTATTGCAGCCATTAGTTGGAATACATTTTATATTTACTTTACAAAATAGAAAAAAGGTCATTCAAAAAAGATGAACAAAATTACAGCCATTTACATTACAAGTAGAGTACAAGTGATATGATATATCACTCAGAAATGGGGGTGATAAAATTTGTACTACATAAGCTAAATTCAAACTAATTTGATTTTTACAAAATAGAGACATACTTAGAAAGATAGTGAAATAGACACCTAAAAGAATATTCAAATAAATAATTCATTTCTACAAGAGTGTTCAAATAAAGTAAGCTAAAACTTATCACAAAACTGATTGAAGAAATTAATTTATTATTATAAGGTAAAATACAACTAATACTTTATTAATCGATAATTAACAGTTAGGATATTTCAAATTTAAATGATGCCATATTTTTTATAAAAAATATTATCATGTTTTTATTACCAATGTTATTGTTTAAATTTTATATTAATATATTGAAATAATAAATACATTATGATAGTAAAACGACAATTGCTAGATATATTATTTAAGATAAAAAAAATTAGGCTGTCAAAACTGGAAAGAAAATTTAGGAAAAAAATAAATTGAATTTATTGGGGGGTAATGATAAAAAAGATGACATATATGTAAGTAAATATGTGTATGCACGAATATATTTAGAAATATTAATTAGTTGACAATTTAGATATTTGATAGATATACACATTTTTCTTATAATTAATTACCAAATTATATATATATACATACACATATATATATATTGTAACGATATATAAATATGTCGTTACATTAAAATAAAACAAAAGTTCAAATAAAAGGAAAAAACAAACTAAAATTAAAATGTTTTTAAACATATATATATTCACAATCTAAACTTTAAAAATATTTTTTCATAAACAAAAAAAAGTATTTGAACTATTTTTTTTAATAAAAAATACAAATTAAATATAAAAATATTTTAATAAAAAATAACTATAAAATAAAAACAGGTAGTAATTAATTCCTTAATTTAAATGGAAATGATTTGTATTAATTATCTAAAAGCTGTTTAATTAAAAGTCAGATGAAAGTTAGATAAGAAAGAAAAATTTTACTGACCAATGAACACTAATTGCTCACCCTAACAAAGTGATAGATTTTGAGTTTTGTTCATTGAATCTTTGTAGATAATATAAAAGGAAATACAGTTTTTACAGTTATTGTGTTTGAGAATGTGGTAGGGCACATACCACCTCTCTATAAAAAAATGAAAAGCTGTGATACCTTGAACCGCTAGCCATCTCCAGAACATTACCTTCCAGCGGCAGGAACTGAAGCGAGGACCTTAACCAAAGCTATAGAAATGAACAATGTTAAAACAACAAGAACTCATCAAGTTTACAAATTGATAAACAAGCCAACGAAATGTTAAACGACTCTACGACTTTGTAATTTTTAAATCAAATTAATAAGTTTAATTTATATGTTTCCGATGAAAACACATTTCCATTTTTTTCTTATTGTAAAGATTAGTTAAATGTATACAATTTGTTGTTTATAGACGCTTCATGGATTGTTTGGTTAATTATATTTTGGTTTTCATATTTGATCAAAATATATAGACACGATAAATAATGAACCTACGTGGTATCTAAAATGTATTTATTCGGATGTCTTTTAAGTTATTGGTGACAACGCAAGATCTTATGGTGAATACTATTGGGTTACTTATAAGTTTCCCTCGCGATGTCGGTATCAATATTTGTTTTTGATCGTTTTGTTTTTGAAAGTTTTTGACGTGGAACATGACGACTATACCCAACTTTTTAAACAAACTGTGCGAAGGTAACTTAAATGTTAAATTAGTCAGGCGTGAAGGCTATATAGTTTGTAAGTGTATTAAGGAGGGTATCTTGGTTATTCATTTCGTAGTTGAATTGGTTCAAAGGATTGGATATATTTGTGTAATTAGTAGATGTGTATGAGGCCGCTTGGGCGGTTATAGATATGCCACACCCCTCTGTTTGCCTATGGAGGGTTTGTAGTCGGCGAGCGTCCTTCCTAGGGTTTTTGTTTATTGATCTCTGCCCGTGCACATTCCTGTGGTGGGGCAGCTCATTCTCTTTGTTCAGATGTTTCCGCATTTTTTCGTTGGTATCTGCTCAGAACGCGTGGTTGGGGTTGCGATTTGTTGCCTAGGTTAAACAGGGATTTCCTTTCAAAGCCCTGGCCTTCAGACCCCTAAATAAAAGAAACCATTATTGCAACCTAAATTTGAATTAAAGATCAATATAAATTATAATTAAATTTTTCCTCAAAATTTATTTATTTTATAGGAAAAAAATTTTATGTGTTAATTTCTGGCGGGCTTTATTTTATATTTAAGATATAAATTAAATTTATTCGCGCTCCGCGGCGGCTGGCAGGCGAATTTAAAGAAAGGGATAAACGCGCCCTTAAAATTTCGGCCAACGGGCGCGTGGCCAATATATATATATTAACAAATTAATTATTTATAAATATTGTGAGAAGATTTTAAATATAATTCTTAAATTAAACAAAAAACAGCCATAGACTGAGATAAATGATAATTTTCAGAATTATGTTAGATTAATAATAATCTAATATTCAAGTTACTTACAACAACTGTATAATAATTTAAAATTAATTCATTAAAAGATCATTTTCAAAGCACTGGTTATATTTTATGATGCACCATAAAATTCCAGATTTGATAATATATATATATATATATATATATATATATATATATATATATATATATATATATATATATATATATATATATATATTATGTCAAAGATAACTTTTATTTTCACCTAATACTGGTAAAAGCATGGTTTTGGGGCACTAAATTCTAATAAAGAACTACCTTGTGAACTTGATGCTAATCTTTTTTTTCCTTAGTAATTCCTTTTTGTTATTGTTTGTAGGTTCTAACTAATGTGTAGATTTTGAGAAATAATGATCACACACTAACTATTCGTAACTAATTAACCATGACGATAAACACACACTCACATATATATCATTAAAAATCAACCAGCACTTAGACAATCTCAATCAGTTAACAATTTCAAACTGTTGTCAAGGCAACCCCTTTAACAATATATATATATATATATATATATATATATATATATATATATATATATGATTATAAGAATAAAATGAGAATAATCTGGGTTAGAAAATTAACAGCCTATAATAATAAAATAAATAAATTGTTACAACTACATCATGCCTTCACATGCATTTATTAAATAATTTGAATGTGTACATTTATCAGATATATATATTAATTTTCTAATTAAATAATTACTTTTATTTTTGGTTTATTTTTATTATAATATTCATGGAATTGCTATTTATTAAATTATAGACTGACAATAACATCGAATACTTTGGATTGATTCAGCTCTAATCTTAAATGTTAATATACATATATATAAATAAAGTAGTAATTGAGTTAAACTATGTGTTATTTTTGATTACATTTTTCTGCAACAGTATGCACCTTTGTCAAGGTTAACTTTTCAAAGAAAAACTGTTAGTTCTCAAATAGGAATGAGATTGAGTGTGAGGTAAAGAATGAGATTCAGCATGAAGTAGTTGAGCATTCAGAATATGTGAAGTAATAAAATGTTTATTTTCTTTAGTTTCACTATTTATTGATTTCACGTTTATATTAGAAGAAAGAGATAAAATAAGGGATCTCCATAAGTTTGAATATGTTGTGTTTCATCACCTCTATTTAAATCATTTGGTCTTTTTAATAGTTCACTCGCCTCTCTCATGATTCCCAAATTATACATTTCCAAATTAGCAAGTATTTTAGCATTATCAAAATCAGGTTTGTGACCAATTTTTAAAAAAGGGTGCAGTAAAAGCTGATGTATTTAATTTTGATTAAATGCATTTTTGTTCACTAATTCTGATATTCATCTATTAGATTGACCTACATAGATTTTGAGCTCTGTAAACATGGAATTTCTAAACACCATGGTATTTCTTCTAATATAAACTTGAAATCAATTAATGGTGAAACGGAAGAAAATAAACATGTTAATCCACATATTCTGAATTTTCAACTACTTCATGCTCAATCTCATTCTCTATCTCACATTCAATCTTTGAGATCTAATGGTTTTTTTTTGAAAAGTTAAACTTACCAATGGTGAATGCTATTTCATCAAAGCAGTGGGAAGTAATCAAAAATAACACTTGGTTTAACCCCAATACTATTTTATTTACATTATATAAACATGAAAACATGAAATATAATATATATATATATATATGATCAACAGATGGTGTTTTACCAAAAACACCGTCAAAGCGTGTTTGTTTACATAAACATCAGAGTAAGCATTCACTACCTCTTTCATTAGTTCCACCTTCAGATCATGATTTCAAGCTGATTTTGTCTATCATCAGTGAAGGACAGGAAATAAGAAACTAGATCTAAACATTAAACTCTGAGCATTTATGAAACAATTTCTATTCAGCTTGCAAGTGTGAATTTTTTAGACATGTAATGTCTTCAAAAACAGCATAGTGAGCCAGATAGCTATATGGGTCTGATATCAGTTCAGTATCTCCACATAGTAGAAGCTTCTGCAATATATATCATTGCAAGAAAAAACTTCAAAGGTACATTTATGAAAAACAAAAAAAGCAAGTTAACTTGGCCAATGCTTGTATTTATGATCAACAGATGCTGTTTTACCAAAAACACCGTCAAAGCGTGTTTGTTTACATAAACATCAGAGTAAGCATTCATTACCTCATTCATTAGTTCCACCTTCAGATCATGATTTCAAGCTGATTTTGCTATCATCAGTGAAGGACAGGAAATCAGAAACTAGATCTAAACACTAAACTCTGAGCGTTTATGAAACAATTTCTATTCAGCTTGCAAGCATGAATTTTTTAGACATGTAATGTCCTCTAAATCAGCATAGCAAGCCAGATAGCTATATAGGTCTGATATCAGTTCAGTATCTCCACATAGTAGAAGCCTCTGCAATATATATATATATATATATATCATTGCAAGAAAAAACTTCAAAGGTACATTTATAAAAAACAAAAAAAGCAAGTAACTCTTGCCAACGCTTGTATTTATGAAAACGCCATCTGTTGATCATAAATACAAGCGTTGGAAAGTTTAACTTGCTTTTTGTTTTTTATAAATGTACCTTTGAAGTTTTTTCTTGCAATGATATATATTGCAGAGGCTTCTACTATGTGGAGATACTGAACTGATATTAGACCCATATAGCTATCTGGCTTGCTATGCTGATTTTGAAGACATTACGTGTCTAAAAACTTCACGCTTGCAAGCTGAATAGAAATTATTTCATAACCGCTCAGAGTTTAGTGTTTAGATCTAGTTTCTTATTTCCTGTCCTTCACTGATGATAGAAAAATCAGCTTGAAATCATGATCTGAAGGTGGAACTAATGAAAGAGGTATAGAATGCTTACTCTGACATTTATGTAACCAAACACGCTTTGACGGTGTTTTAGGTAAAACATCATCTGTTGATCATAAATACAAGCATTGGAAAGTTTTAACTTGCTTTTTTGTTTTTCATTTATATATATAATTAATAAAACAAGTCATAAATTTAGTAACTTGCTTTAAGCTTGCATTTAAATGATCACTAGATGGAGTTTACCAATAGCTCTAATCAAGCTTTGTTTTATAAGTGCCAAAAGAAAAAGAATTCAAAATCTCTATTGTTAAGTCGCTATCTCCAGACCAATTGGTTTCAAGCTTATGGATGACCTCAGTGGAGCACTGGGATTCTAGAAATTAGATCTAAAATACTAACTCAAAAGTCATCACAATTCTATCAATTTGAAAGTGTGAACTTTTCAGACATGTAAATGTCTTCAAATCCAGCTTTACAAACCAGATAGCTATGTTGATCTGAATTCAGTTCAGTTTCACTATATAGTAATAGCCTCAGCAATATAGCATTGCAAAAGCCTTCAAAGGTATACTTATAATAATTAATAAAGCAAGTCATAAATTTCATAACATGCTTTTAAACTTGCATTTAAATCATTATTAGATGGAGCTTACCAAGAGGTCTAATCAAGCTTTATTTTATAAGTGCCAAAAAAGAAAGAATTCAAAATCTCTATAGTTAAGTCCCTATCTCCAGATCAATTGGTTTCGAGCTTATGGCTTACCTCAGTGGAGATCTGGGATTCTAGAAACTAGATCTAAAATACTAACTCAAAAATCAGCACTTATATAAGACATTTTTATCAATTTGAAAGCCTGAACTTTTCAGACACATAAATGTTGTCAAATCCAGCTTTACAAACCAGATAGCTATATGGGCCTGAATTCAGCTCAGTTTCACCATATAGTAAGAGCATCTGCAATATAGCATCGCAAAAGCCATATTGCATCGCAAAAGCCTTCAAAGGTACACTTATAATAATAAAACCAAGTCATAAATTTTGTAATTTGCTTTTAAGCTTGCATTTAAATGATCACTAGACAGAGCTTACCAATAGCTCTAATCAAACTTTATTTTATAAGTGCTGAAAAAGAAAAAAATTCAAAATCTTTATTGTTAAGTCCCTATCTTCAGACCAATTGGTTTTGAGCTTATGGCACATCTCAGTGGAGTGCTGGGATTCTAGAAACTATATCTAAAATACTAACTCAAAAGTCAGCACTTATAAAACATGTTTCTGTAAAACACGTTTCTATCAATTTGAAAGCCTGAACTTTTCAGATACATAAATGTCTGAAAATCCAGCTTTACAAACTAGATAGCTATACGGGTCTTAATTCAGCTCAGTTTCACCATATAGTAATAGCCTCTGCAATATAGCATCACAAAAGCCTTGAAAAATACACATAATAATTAATAAAACAAGCCATAAAATTCATAACTTGCTTTTAAGCTTGCATTTAAGTGATCACTGGATGGATCTTAGCAATAGCTCTAATCAAGATTTATTTTATATGTGGTGAAAGAGAAAAAATTGAAATTCTCTATTGTTAAGTCCATATCTCCAGACCAATTGGTTTTGAGCTTATGGCTCACCTCAGTGGAGCATTGACTTTTGAGTTAGTATTTTAGATCTAGTTTCTAGAGTCCCAGTGCTACACTGAGGTGAGATATAAGCTTGAAACCAATTGGTCTGGAGATAGGGACTTAATGATAGAGATTTTGAATTCTTTCTCTTATGGCACTTATAAAATAAAGCTTGATTAGAGCTAAACAGAGCAAAACTCTCCATACAGTATTGCCACCTGTGCTAAATAGAGTAATCAATGGATTCCAGAAGGCTTGTGCATAAAATCCCTATATAATACCTACTCATCCAATATCCCAAGACTAGTTACTGGCTTGTGGCCTTTGTCAGTGAGGAGCTTTGGATCTGAGAGCACTGCATCTAGATCTTAGGATCTAATGCAACCCTCTAGCAACCACCTTTTATCTCTACTTAACTACAAAACTATGAGATTGAAATTGAAAACATAAAAAATATTTTCAATCTAAGCTCAATAGCTTATCCAAAGCTTCTCACTGACGAAGGCCACAAGCCAGAAACTAGTCTGGGGATATTGGATGAGTAGGCATTAGATAGGGATTTTATGCACAAGCCTTCTGGTATCCATTGATTACTCTGTTTAGCACAGATGGCAATACTGTATGGAGAGTTTTGCTCTGTTTATAAACAATTAATGTGCTAGTATAGGAAATATGATCATGTGATGTTGATTAGAGCTATTGGTAAGCTCCATCTTGTGATCATTTAAATGCAGCTTAAAAAGTTACAAAATTTATGACTTGTAAGTGTACTTTTGCAGGGTTTTGTGATGATGTATTGCAGAGGCTATTACTATATGGTGAAACTGAGCTGAATTCAGACCCATATAGCTATATAGTTCGTAAAGCTGGATTTGAAGACATTTATGTGACCGAAATGTTCAGGTTTCAAATTGATAGAAAGAAACATGTTTTATAAGTGCTAACTTTTGAGTTAGTATTTTAGATCTAGTTTCTAGAGTCCCAGTGCTCTGCTGAGGTGAGCCATAAGCTCAAAATGAATTGATCTGGAGATAGGGACTTAATGATAGAGATTTTGGATTCTTTCTCTTTCGGCACTTATAAAATAAAGCTTGATTAGAGCTATTGGTAAGCTCCATCTAGTGATCATTGAAATGCAAATTAAAAGCAAGTTACAGAATTTTATGACTTGTTTTATTAATTATTATAAGTGTACCTTTGAAGGCTCTTGTGATGCTATGTTGCCAAGGCTATACTCTATGGTGATACTGAGCTGAATTCAGACCCATAGAGCTATCTGGTTTGTAAATCTGGATTTGAAGACATGGGTCTGAAAAGTTCAGGCTTTCAAATTGATAATATATATATATATATATATATATATATATATATATATATATATATATATATATATATATATATATATATATATTCTAACCATGCCATTAGTATATTCACTTCTGGGGCAATATAATATTAAATAAAATGGGTTAACTCAGTAAATGATTACATTTGGTTAAATGCAAATAATTAATAAATAAAATATTCTGCATTAGTATTAAATGTTCCACTAGCTCAAATAATGAAAAGGTTCAGTTTATAAAATAAATAAATAAATATTTATTATATCATGAGACTTGGAAGTGAAAATACAGATGACAAGAAAGATTACATTGAGCCAATATCATACAGGATACCACCTCAATGGCATAAGAACACTATCTCCCCTATTATTATCTCCAATAAATAAACTTATAGCATTCTTACGACTTTAATAAATCCTACTCATTAAGATTAAACTAATAATTACATCTTAATCTTTTATTTATAATCATTTAGCTCAATAAAATCTCAGGTTTATAAAATAAGTTAATTAAAATCACTGTAGTAAAACATAATAAGGGATTTTTATGTCATACTCTACTACACTTAACTAATAACAATAAATAATAATAATATTCTTCATTGTATGAACTAATTCTGTATATCTTTTTCTTCACTACAATTTTATTACTATAATAAAATAATAAAATACTATAATCTTTTATCTTCATATAATAATGTAATAAATATGTGGTAGCATTTGGTAATCTGAAAAATATATGTGTGGCGACAGATAGCATATAATTCGATGTTACTATTATGATAACTAATTTATGACCATAAGATAATGTAAAAAATGTGATTTTTTAAATAAATAAATTAGAAGAAAAATATTAGAATTCTTAAAATAATACTTCATTCAATTCTGTGCAAAAATATTATGTTTGATTCTATTATTCTAGGTGTATCATGCGTTTTAATGGAAAAGAAACAGTCTAAACACACTAATTTTGAAAAACAAATTTAACAAAGTTTTATTATAACAATAAAATAAAATAACAATTTATTTACAATATTTACACTGGATATCCTCAATTTGCACCGTTATACTTTTCTATTCAATTATAGTTATTAAAAACAATAGATAATTTATTTAAGTCTCCATTCTGACTTAAAATAATAATAATGAAACAATACAATTTTATTTATCTCTTTGTGATGAATCCTTATGATAAAATTACATTTCTTTATACTTATTTGAATATATCGTATCTTGAAATATTATTTCCCTATGCTTCCTTTTAAAACATCCATTGAAACATAGTACGAAAAACCCCAAATACTAATACTTATCGAAAGTATGGATCTTTTACTAAAACAATTTTCGTTTTGCAATGTTGAAAAATACTATATAAAATATCTACTGTTAATTTATTACTAGATTATATGGACATCGATGTTTACTATACTGTGATTATTAAATACAATATATCCTATTTAACATTACTCTAATACTGAATAGTTGTAACTATTGATGTATTCCTTATAATTTAAATAAATACAAAAATTGTACGTATACTTATTTTATATTATTTTGATTTATAACATTATATCTTAAAATATGCAATACTCATAAAAAATTACACAAAATATTTAAAAGTTATTTAATATTTCAAAGAGCAACTTTGCTTTATTTATTTTATTCTTAAATTTATTTTTATTCCCAAAATAATTTTAAAACATATTTTATGATTCTTTATTATTTTTTATATTAGGTCCGTTGGATTTTCAATACCAACTTGAACAAACTATACTCCTTCTTACAAGTAAATGAACTTATCTTATTCAGACAATAGCATATCTTAAACTCTATATCATTTATTATTTCTTTACAAAATATTCAATACTATGCGATGTAGTTTCTTTGGAAATCTGAGACAGCGAATAGATGTGTAGTCCTAGGGAAGAAAACTAGAGTCTAGCTCATAGTACATATTGAATAAAAATGCCATGGCACAGTGTATCTGTAAAAAATAAAGAGGCATGACCTATTCTGTCAAATGTCCTCCACTACTATCAATGATGTCAAAGCTATTCCTTCAGATTTATTGAAACATCAATACTTAAAGAAAATAGACAATGTCCATAAATAAATATACAACTGCAGGGTATTGTTAACTGTATTGTACACTTAAGATTATAAAAATACTATTCATATTCCCCTAAATACATCCTACCTTGATATCATCTCTTTGGCTTCATGTTCTCCATATTACTCCCAAGTCACTATCTTATCAACATTTCCTAATAGATTTATCAAATCTTACACTGACAAATGACTAAATCACATATTCAAAATAATAAACAAAATTCAATTGTAATTTAAATGATCTCACTAATCTACAAGAAAAGCCTCCTTTACTTTCTTATTAAATACATACAAACTAGTCATATAAATACTTTGAATATCCAATAATATTAAAGTTTTTAAAAGAATCATATAACTATTCATCATCATGTTGTGTTGTATTACTATTATGAAATTAAAGTATGCATATTCCTAGAAATAAATCCTAATCTCATAATTTAAAAGTGTTGTACAAATGTGTTTAAATATAATTCAACATTTACACTTCCATACATTATAATTCATTTGGCAATCTGCAAAAAAGAAAAACAAAAAAAATACATCATAAAATATATCAATAATCACAATAATTACCTAAGTGATATCAGCTTGTAATCACTTATGAAATCTTCATGTCCATCAATTATAATAAACATTGCATATATGATATTCATATTTCCATACTTAAAAATGTTAACTTATTTTAAAATATCAAACTATTTTACTGTAAAATTATTATATCATTAGTACTAATTAATGTTCATGTTCCTACTCTTCTAATTAAAAATAATATAACACTTTAAAAAAAATAATAAATAAAAATTAAGACTATAATTAGGTAAATCTTCAATTGAGACAAATTTTTCTTTATAAAGTTCCATTTTTTTTTATTTTCTCAAGAGTTCTTTTTTTTTAAATGTTCTCCTCAAGAGCAATTTTAAAAACTCCCCCATTGCTAAGCTTCTCTTGCTTGATGATGAACAAGACAAAACTGTTTCAGGTGGTGAGCAAGGTTTAAAATGAATAATAAAAAAATAATTAAATTATGATGTCTTAAAAATCTTGAAAAACTAATGAAATAATCATTGATCCATTCTGGAAAAGTTCATAGAATAATAGTTTATGGTTTCTATTGTCCAGAATGATGATTATTAAAATAATAATAAAATCATATTATTGAAAAATAATGACTCAAATCTTTTATTCCAGAATATTCTGTATTGGCTTGGTGATTTATCATGTTTCGGTAATATTAACTACGGGAAATTTGGATAAACTTCTTGCGCAATATAAAATGTTTCCATAAACTCCATATTTCTGTTTTACTCACATATTCCATTTCTTTATAGGTTTATTCTTTAGGATAATTTTACTGTTTATTATCCATTTATAACTGTTTCATTATGGTTTTAAAATTATCAGTTTGAAATAATTTTTATCAAAAATGCGTATAGCCCTATATAACTTAGGTTTTATTACATACGCTTTTCCAAAAATCCTTTCCATTAATTTTTTACTTATGATAGTTTTTTTTCTTGAAAATATTTATAATGTTTTCTTCAAAAAGGATAAAACATTCATTTCTATAGCATTTTTCCCCATAAATTAATACAAAAACTTGTCTTATTACTTATTGGACTTCAGCATGATAATCTTGCCATTATATAAAAAAAATGCGTATTTCATTTTTAATCTGCAAGTAGCCTTTCTGCTAAGCTTTCTGTACAATGTCCAAAACAGTACTTTACTTACTGGAATAGTTCTTTTGGTCAGTAATACCAACATTATATTCACAATTATTATACTTATTTTTAAAATATTATTAATTAAATACATTTTACTTATTGGCATTTCCATATTTTTACTGCTAAGTTATATTAAGCTTTGACGAGTAATCCTGGTAAAAGGGAACTTTAAATTAGCAATGCATATTTTTAATAAAGTTACTAAAATATATTTATTCTACACTCTTTTTGCAAATACTTTTAAATAAATATCCTATTAGTTTTGCAAATAAATTATATGAGAGCACTAAAAATTGACTAAAATAAAAAATTTTAAGATTACTTTTTACATCGATCACCAACAACTTTGATCACCCCTTGACACCAATCATGCAAGAGTATTTATACCCTCCAAAATACCTCATCCTATTGGTGGATTCTTACTTTTTATTTGATACTGAATTAGCATATTGTTACAATCTTACACAATTAAATTTAAAAAATAAAGGATGACACATTATAATTTCAAATATTATTTAAACATATTAATCTTAAATCGATTATTATACCTTACTAAAATTAATTAAACATTTAAAATGACTTTTAAAAACAATATTTTATAAATTTATCCCACCTTTAATATTTAATTTATCTATTTTATTTTAAAACAAAATATTTTATTTTTTATTAGCTGTACTCGTCTTATAATATTATTTAAAACATGTTATAATGACTGATTTAATATTTGCTTTTATGATAGGTAAATAAATGTATCCAATTCTATAATGCAATTTTTAAAATATTTGCAAGCATGTGTGTATAGCCATATATTATACAAGTCACATGACTAATAGCTGAGACAGATTGTATCCGATTTTCTGCTTGAAAATAAATAATAAATTGCAACACTTATATTAAATAAAATAATATAATAATACAAAATTTGGAAGAATAATTTGGAAAATATAGAATTAAATATAACTTTTACTACCATAAAACTTACTTTTAAAATATATGATATTAATTATAATTATTAAATATAATTTATAATTTTTAAATAAAGCATTTATTTAACTATAAGTTTAAACTATTAAAATTTAACTTTTAAACAGACTTTAAACATTTATGGCTGCGTTATTTATTATGGCCAGCTTTTCCAACCATATGTAATTAATATTTTTAGCTTTGTTTAAATGTTTTAAGGTTATTCATTATAATTTTATGCATTACGTAATTTTATTTAGCTTCAAATTGTACTTTTAAGATATTATCAACACAATATAACTATCACCAAAGAGAACACATTCTAAAATTTAAATTTTTTAATAATTTACTGTAATGAGCTGATTCTGACCTATAGAAAAGGGCACAATATATATATATATATATATATATATATATATATATATATATATATATATATATATATATATATATATATAATTCTTTAAAATGAAATATATTCAATTTATAGACAACAAAATACTTAAAATATATAAATCATAAATTTATTAATATCTAATCAATTTTCATTTAAAAATGACCTTATCAAGATAGGCTTACATTAAATGATAAAGATGCAATGGAGCAAAAATTGAAAATCCAAGATGAATACATTGAATATGGTTATAATAGTAAAATTGTAAGAAATATTTTAATAAATGAAAATAGGTATAAAAAAGTTAGCAATAAAAATGAAAGAAAAAATAAGAAATGGATTTCTATTCAATATTCTAAGGATGTATATGAAATTCTAAATGATAGAAAAGAAAACATAAATCTTAATATAGGTATTGGATGGAAAAATAGTAAATCTTAAAAAAAAACTAGGAAGTAATTCTAAAATAAAAAATTATAAGAATGATAGAATAGGAATAGTTTATAAAATTATTTGTAAAAGATGCAAGATGATATACATAGGTCAGTCAGAAAAAAATAAGATAGAAAGAGGTAAAGAGCATGACAAAGCTATAAATAGAAAAGATATTAAATCAGGTCTATTTTGCCATTTTTAGAAACAAGACACATTATGAATTGTGAAGAAAATATTGAAGTCATCAAATATTGTAAAAATTATAAAGAAAGAAAAGTATATGAAACATTGTATATACATGAAAATAAAGAAAAATGTATGAATTTAGTACAAGGATTGGTAAAGTTAGGTGGAAAATGGTCATTAAATAAAAATTGGAAAATATGAAAACATCTTTATTGTTAAGTTTGACCTGTAGATGATGTGTTAAGATGATATGTAAATCACATGAATTTTTTTCAATTGTTATAATATCTTGATAAGGTTCATTTTTGAACGAAAATCGATTAGATATTAATAAATTTATTATTTATATATTTTAAGTATTTTGTTGTCTATAAATTGAATATATTTCATTTTAAAGAATAGTATATTAGAAAGACAACATAATGGTTTTGTAATGCCATCATTGTGATATATATATATATATATATATCACAATGATGGCATATATATATATATACAAAGAGAAAAAAAAGATCTATATATTTTATCTTTATGCAAAGAATCTCTTTCTATTCTTGCAATATAAAAGAATACTCCAAACAAGGATTTTAATTTGTCTACAAAATATCAATTCCCCTATAATTTCACATATTGTTATATGCATCAAATCTAGAATTTTTTAAGTCGGAATTCATTAATTTTTTTAATGTTATTTTTCTTTATTAAGATAGTCTGTATATTTATGATTAAATATATATGAAGTTTTTCAAAATATGCAGACACATTTTTGTTTTACCACAAATACTGCTGCTAATGTACAATAGAGTTCATTTTACTAATAAAGTTCTTTTTAAAAACTTCTATGGATTATCTATAAATAAATATCTTTGAAGATTGGTATTATTAATCAGTTGTTTTTTATGTCTTAGTTAAAGGTTAATATCAGAGCATTGAGACATCATTTCTTTGCTACAGCAGCCAACAAGTTATTATTTACGGTTTTATTATAAGTCTGGGCAAGTTATCCATGTCTGTTACACACTAGGTGGTTCGAAATTGATGAGCTAATGCATATCTGGATTCCTTAGCTACTTATTTTGAGAAATCCATAGAATAAATATGATTAGTATTGTGATAAATGGGAAATGTAGTGAAAAGTACATTTTTCACACTGCCAACTGGTAGCTTTCTTCCTGATATTATAATGAAGAATAAAAAAAATTCCATTAATGAAATCAGGTTTTATTTTTAGATATTGGTATTGTCTATTTAATTCATCAAGTTTATTTTCTATAGAGAATTTTCATAACGGAATTGTCTTTGATGTGATGTCACTATCTGTAAAAGTTAAAAACTCTAAAATACATGTGTTGGAAATGCTTTTTAGAACCTTGGCATATTGTATCCATTTCCTTATCAAAAGTCACATTTTTCAAAAGCTATTTGTTCCATCTGATAGGGTGTTTTTCAACGACATCTTTGACGTTTTCACTTTCCGTTCCCTGCCCTTAATTACTTGTGAATTCTATGGAAAATAAATTGCTTAACAAATTATATCAGAGAAAATAAACTGCTTAACAAATGATATTTTTAAATATATGATTTAAATTTTTTTTTATCACAATTAATTTGTGTGTAAATTTTAATTTCATCATTAGTGAAATACTTGGCATTTAAATATTTACATAAGATTTCACAATCACGTTTATATAGAAGTTAAATATGAAAATTATTTAATTTCTCGCTCTGAATTATTCCCAAAGTCCTTACGAAACTCCTTTACTATTTTTTTTTATGGAGTCAAAATTTTAAATGTTCAAAATAATTAAATAATTAAGCAATGAAAATGTATCCCTTCCACAGATACACCTGCACGCATAAATATATATGTAATAGAATACTTTCTGTACCTTATATATATATATATATATATATAATTCAAGAATAAGACTCATATTATTGTACAATAAATATTTTAAAATACTAGTTAACCCAGCATAAGGCAATAATTAACAAGAATAGAGTAGCTATTTGTTCTCATCTCTCACTAATTAATATAGAGACTTACCTAAAACAATTTGGTTAAAGAATAAATATTTAAATCAATCATGCAATGTTTTAAATATCTTTCGATTTCTTTCAATAACTGACAAACCTGAGACTTTTCTCAATTTAAACATTGTCAATAATATTCAAGATTAAGACTCATATCGTTATACTATAAATATTTAGAAATATTCTCTAGTCTAGCATACGCCATTAATTAACAAGAATAGAATAAAATAGCTGTCTTTTCTCATGTATCATTTATTAATATAGAGGATTGCTTAAACCCTTTTGTTAGTCTGATGCTTATAAAAATCCAGAATACATTTGGTTTTATTCATAATCAAATTTCTAGGATAACATCATGATCAACATCAACATTAGCAGTAGCCAATCATAAATGAGTTTGGGCATTCCAACTATAACAAAAATGATGAAAAATCTACTCTAGCAGTGAGTTTTGTGATGATAATAGTAACAATCTGTGAACCATAAATACATCCGTATAATGAATATTCTCCATTATTCTGTTTACTTGATATTTTGACATATTATATTTTAATTTCACAGAACTCTTTCCTTTCTAAATTACTTGCAACATTATCTCTAATTATAGCTCTTTAATGTATTCTATCTTTGTCATATCTTTCCATTGGAAACAATCAACATGGCATTTTTTTGAATATCTTTGAGATAATTTTTATAATAAAAAAACTTCTTTCAAATTAGAAAGATATGGCTCAAGCATTTATGCTGAATCCCACATTTATTTGGAAATTCTATTTTTTGATTATAATTTAGAATTACTTGGAATGATTTTAATGGTAAGGCATTTTTCGAAAAAATTATATATATATATATATATATTATTTGACCATATATATATATATATATATTGTGCCCTTGTCTGTAGGTCATAGGTAGGGTAGAAAGGTCAATTATTAAAAAATTTTAAATTTTAAGTTATATTTGTAAGATATATAAATAATAATAAGAGAATGAGATTTTATAGTACCATTTAAAGCTAAAAATACCTGGTAGGTAACAGTGTAATAAATTATTTTAAAAGAAAACAATTAAATAAAGCTTAATCATATCATTGCTTATGGTTGTGAAAGCTGGCCATATAAAATAATACAGCTATAGATAGTTAAAGGTATATCAATTATTTAGTATAATATTTAAAAAACTAATAAATTAAATAAATGAAATGTAATGTTATAATTGTATTTAAAAAATCAAATTTAATAGAGTATAATTTATTAATAAACTGTGGGATGGTGAGAATTATATTTAGTTCTACATTTTAAAATTATTTTCTAAATTTTATATAAAATATATCAGTTTTGGTAATTTAAACCAAGACGTAAATAAAAAATCATTTTTATAAAGTTAGTAGACACGTGACCGTATATTATATGCCTTCACGCACACTCTTGTTAAAATAATAATAAACTGTGTGAATTTAAAACTAGATATAATTGCTATCGATCTTTAAAGTGAAAGTTAAAAAATATTAAATATTGTTTTAATAATTATTTTAAAACTTAGATGATTTTTTTTTATATAAAATATAATTGAATTTAAAAATATTGGTATAAATATTCCAGACATTACGTCATCAGTTCTTAACTTTAAATATCCATTCTGTTATCAAAATAAAATGAATAAATTGTTCGCGCTAAAATAAATATTAACCAATCAAAGGATGTAAAATTAAGAGACAAAAATCTAAGAATTATACAGAGCGGGAGAAGTAATGTGTAAGTGAAGGAAAAAAGTAACACATTTTGATAGCTGATAACATCGTAGCGAAAAAGTAATATAAATTTATAATTTCGTATTATTCTAAAAGTTATTCGGTAACATATAATATATTTTTGACTGCAAAGACATGAATTTCTAATTTTATAAGTGATCTTACCAGGAAATTTTATTCAAATTTAACCAGAAAGCCTACAGTAACATGGAAGTACAAGAAAAAATATTTAAAGTGATTGCTGAAAGAAAAATAATTGGAAATCATCTTAATGCCACATTATTTGTGAGCAACCAGAAACTTAATCTTATAACTGAAAGGAATACAATTGGGACGATATGTGAAAATCTGAAAAAGAAGCTGCTGTTCGTCAAGAACAATTTATGACGATAAATTTACAGAGCTATTTTAAAACTAAGTTATACTTCTCTATGAACAAAATTTTAATATGCGTTCTAGTACTAAGAAAATAATAATGAAGAAAAGTGTTTATGTTTAAAGGGAAACAGTATTAAGATATATTTCCAGAATTGTGAAATAAAGGAAAGTAAAAAGATTAAAGTGCTATAAATATTTTATGGCAAGGTGCCTAAAACTTTATCTTATGAGAAAAAATATTATAAAGTATTCAATGAAATAATGCTTGATCAAAGAAATATAAAATTAAATGACTAAATAAAAATGGATCCATGGAAACCAAAATTTTATTGAAGATTTTAAAAGTCCGTACAAGATGCATCGGGGGAAACCAGACGCGCGGGAAAAAGCTAGCAGACTATGTTGAAGGAGATATCAAAAGTTAATAATTGTATAAAATATTGAGAAAATTAAGGATCATCGTTTATGAAGATTATTAAACAGTTATTTTTTTTATAGAACATTAAGTGACTGAAAGAAAAAATAAAGTATATTTTTTTTTTTAGCTTTACAATGAACAATTTTCAAGCAAGTTCGACAAAGCAGTATCGTAAATATGATTTAAATATTTTATTTGATTGTATTAAAATATAAAAATTCTATATTAGCTTAGGGAAACATATAAACATGAATTTAAGAATAATGAGATTTTAAATATAATAGCTTAATAGAATGATAGAAATATTCTTATAAAATAAAATGTATGTATGGAAGTTTTAAATATCTACAAGAAGTAATGGAATGGTGAAGCCTTCAGAATACGATCAAGAAGATAGAGATCGTTTTGGGTAATTTTGATATTATTGACAATGTATAATGTATTTTTTTAGGTCATCTATTAATGAAGAATGATGTATGAAAGTTTTTAAATTATAAGTACACATTTTATCCAACATTAAAACATATATTTGAGATAGTAGTAATTTTAAATGTGCATGCAATAAGTTGTTTTAAAAATATAATTAATAATAAGTATCATAATAATTATGTGATTCTTTTGAACTTTTATGTTTGCAAAATCTTCAGATAATTTTAAAATAGTTGGTATATTATAAATATACGAGATAAGTAGTAAAAGATTTTCTTAAGAATAGCTGTATAGTTTGAACTAAAAATGAATTTTATTATTGTTAGAAATGTAGACAGAAAATTGTCGATGTACTGCATAGATAAATCTAGAGAAATAAAATCGGATAGTGACTTGGTAGTACTGGTGTAGAGGAAACCAAGATGATGTTTTTTGCCAAGAAATAAGAAAAATCAAATAATTGGATCATAGTATTTTGTGTGATTTCAGTATAGCTAACTAAGTCCTATCACTGAACACATATATTTTGGACAGTGTTTTTTACGTATCTTTGAAACTTTTTGATGTTATATAAAGCTGAAGGAATAGCTTTAGCATCACTCCTATAGTAGAGGTGGATAGACAGATAAAGGTCACTCCTCTATGGTGTTCTTTAAATTCACTGTGCCATCATTGTCAAGTTTTATGACGGATAATATTCTAGCTGTTTTGATCCTGCGCATCTATTTTCGCTATCCTTGTTTCATGAATATACATCGTCAGAAAGATATTTTTATAGAAATGATACATAAAATAGAAATGAGGCTAGGTTGTCGTTATGTAAGAATAGTTTATTTACTAGAATGATTTAGAATTGTTATTTTAAAAGTGAAAGTATAAATGTCATAAAGAGATGAAGAATCATATGATATAGTTTTAAAAAGTAATTCGGAAAAGAATATAAGATTTTTTTTAAGGGAAATCTAAAACAAAGTTTTAAGTGATAATAAAAATTTAATATTTTATATGATATTTAAAAATAGAGATTGCATGTTGGTTGAAAAATGATTCAATAATGTGTAACAGATATATGTATTTGTGCATGTTGTGTTAATGATTATAATTACCATACGAAGCAAAGGCTTGGATAAGTATTGGATTAATAATTATTGTATAGTCAATAATAAAACGGAACATCAAAATGTCAAGAAGGGTTTGAATCTTTGGGATTCCATACGAATAATAATATAAAATAGAATTTTATGATTTTGTATAATTTTTACTACGAAGGTAAAAAAAATTTTGTAAAAAAAAAAAAATAATTTTAAAATTAATAGAGATATAAAGTAGTAATGATAATTATTGATAGATACATTTTTGTAACAAGCTCAACTAAAATCAAATATCTAATAATAATAATACTGTATAAGAGTTAAAAATAAAATAAGTAGAAATTTAATGTTAAGAGATAAACTAGTAAAGTAATTTTTGTAACAGGAAAGTAGGGATATCCGATGTACATAATGTAAATATTGTTATTTGTATAATTATTAATAAACTATGTTGTAAATTTATTTGTAAGCTTCGTGTCTTAGTTATATTATTTCTCCACATAGAATGCATGATATCGCAATACACATTTATAATTGCAACAGACATATAATTTTGCACAAAGTAGATAAACATAAAAGTGTTATAATAATTTTTGAAAATTTATTTGTATGATAAAATTAAAGGATTATAATTATATCGTTTATTGGTCATAAGTTGGTTGCCACAATATTAAAATAAATTATATGCTAATATTACAACACGTATTTTGATTGTCAGATTATTAAATACTACCACGAACGTAATATTTATTTATTGATTTCATTTAAGAATAAATAGAATTACATTATACTATTATTATCATTATTTTTATTTATTATTGTTAGTTGTTACGTAGTGAATTTATGACATAAAATTCCCTTCTCATAGTTTACTACCGTAATTTAAATCAGTTTAAATGCAATTTATGAACCTGAGATTTATTTGATTTAATTTTATTTCATTTATTTTCTTAAATTATTTAATTGAGCTAGATTATTATTATAAAGAATAATAAGATATGATTATTATCTTAATCGTAATGCAAAGAGCTTGGAAAGTCATAAGAATACCATAAGTTGATTATTTAGTGTAGTGTTCTTATGCCATTGGGATAGTATCATGTGGATATATCTCAATGTAGTCTGTCTCGCTCCCCGTGTCGTCGCTCCATGTCTCATGAAAATAATAAAATTTTTAATAATATAACTGTATTTATATTTTAAAGTTTAGAGCTAGTAGTAATCATTTTTAATAAATAGAATTTCATTCATTTTGTTAGGACTGAGCTAGAGAGAGAACCCGGAATTTAAGTATAGATTATTTTTGGAGAGAGGCGACGGGGGAGGAGGGTACAATATAAATATAATTTGGCTTCAGGGTAATCTTCCCATTTCAAAATCAGATTTGCAGTTTTTTCATCAATTTTCTCATAATCTTTCATCTCTCAAAATTACTAGGATTTTAAAACAAACAAAAAAACTATTATTATTTTCTTATGTTTAACAACTTGTCCTGCTTTCTACCTGCTACTTTTACTGAAGTAGAGCTGTCAATAATTGATGAGATTTTCTTTTTACAATTGATTTCATGGTAGTGAGATTGACTTTTTGCATATCATAGCATTAATATAAGATTATTTTTCTTTCAGAGTAATTTGTTTAGGGCTTAAATACATTTTTTTCATGCTGAGTCTTCAAATAAATTTTTGATCACTGCAATGTGTTTAGTAATTTGGAAATCCATTCAATTGTTTTGTGGCAGCACCAATATATATAATTCAAACAAATTTATTTAACACAGTATTCAAAATTAAATAATATATTCTTTAATGGTTGATAAAGATTGTCAATGAAACAATCAAAAGTACTTCCAGTAAAGAATATATTCTTTAATTTTAATACTGTGTTAAATAAATTTGTTTGAATTATTATTATATGATTTAAAAATACAGACATTTAATGGTTATATATATATATCCATTTAATTAGGGAAGCTAACCTCAATATTCTTAGTATTTAGATTTTGTACAATGAGTATGCTGTTAGTAGTCTAAGTTTGGGTACTTGTTTTTGGGAAATGTGGTGTATGTGGATCTTCAAGTCTGCATTGATGTTTCATGAATCATTCCAATAACAATTCAGGATAAATTCTTTAAATTTTTGAAAATTGTTTGGTCTACTGAATAAGTTTAACCATGTCTGAAATGTCCCCTATGAGTGACTACATGCAACGATTAATTGCTTCAGTTATTATATTTAAAGTAAATCACTTTTTAAAGTTTTCTAGTTAATTCACTTGGTGGTGTAATTTACAAAAGACTTCATTTTTATGAACTAGTTATCAATGCTATCTCTGAATATGTTAGGGTTTGAACTTATTTTCCATTTTTCCTGTATATTATTTATTTTCATTTTAGAAAAAGTTGCAAATGGGATTCTCATATGTTAATTTTCTCTTTATGATTATTATTTTTTCAGTGTTCTTCCATAATTTTGTATATGAATTTTTACCCTCTTATTTTCATCTTGGCTTTTTTTTTTTGCTATCTTACATCCATTTGGAAGTTTTGCATTAGTTCTTTTTACTTTTTTTCTTATTTAATTTTTCCATCATCTCAAGCTACTGGATGATTTTATTACTTTTTTTGCACACTGATTCCATCCTTGACATTTTGATTGTTTTATGAATGTAATCATTTTTTTTATTTGTTATCTTTTGTCTGTTAAGTTATTTACTAGATTAGACACATCTTTTATGTTATTGTGTCTCAGTAAATATTTTTAATTCTTTGGATATATTATTAATTTGGCTTTTCATTTGGTTCTTGGTTTTCAGTTATGTTTATTGATTGGTTTTAGCTATTTTTATTTGTATGATCATGTTTTCCTATTTATTTTTCGTTGTTTTCTTTATACATTTGTTTATATATTTTTTCAAACTTTTTGATTATCACCATTGGCATTTATTCGTTCTTCTTTACTTCTGGAGATTCCTTGATCTCTAGAACATTATCATCTTTACTATTATTGATTCTGAATTTTTAAAATCTTTTTTGTCAGTTGTTCCACCTTATTTTCTATTTTATAAGCTTTCAGTTTGTTTTGCATTTAGTTGTTTACATTGTAATTTATTTATATTTTTGCTTATTTTCTATCATTTAATGGTATATCTTTCATCTTCTCTATTATAGAGTTGTTTTGTATAATATTGATAATTAAACAATATTTATCTAAATCGCATGTTGTTAAAATTGATAATAAATTGAAAGTATGCTAGCCTTTCACATGCGCAATTATAACTAAGACAGCCAATCAGATTTTAAACAGCTATCTAATAAACAATCAAGCTAAGACACGAGACAGAAATTTTGATAGAAAAGGTTGATACCAACCTTTTCTAAACTTAACTTTTATATATATAAGCCAGTCTTAAGCATCTTAGCATGAAAGCTTTAAATATATAAACATATACAATTATCATTCATTGTGTTATTAATATAATATATTATGGCACAAAATCTCAGATTTACTATACCGCGATTTTCATAGCAGCAACATATGTAAACAATATTTATCTAAATCGCATGTTGTTAAAATTGATAATAAATTGAAAGTATGCTAGCCTTTCTTAGCTTGATTGTTTATTAGATAGCTGTTTAAAATCTGATTGGCTGTCTCAGTTATAATTGCGCATGTGAAAGGCTAGCATACTTTCAATTTATTATCAATATTGATAATTGCTGTTTCTTTACTTATTATTAACTGTTATACTGTAATTTTATTTGAATTAATATGCTTATTTGCTAGATATTGTCCATTTAATTTCAAGATCTATATATAATTAACGTTCATGTATAAATACTTATTTTAATAAAGTAATAGGAGCTTCATTTTAGCAAAATTACATTGCATTAAAATTTGTATCAAGAAGTTGATAGCATATGCTGAAAAATATTCCTAAAAATCCATCAAGATATCATGCTCAGAAATCAAGTATAACAACAAATGATACTGGCAAGATATGATTACAAAATTAGCTAATATAAATAAATGCTATGGTACTCACAAAAAGTGCAGTCGGATGCTAACTTACAAATAGTAACTTTCAGAATTATATAATATTACAGAAATTAAATATTGCCTACTAATAATAACTACAAGAATGCTACAATATTTAGAGTTTTCATTACTAAACAGATACACACCTGGACATCAATGCAGCTTATCTCTGAATATAATTATCCTATCTTTTGTTACATCAGGCAACTGACTATAATTTAACACTCTATTTATTTTAGAAGTAACATATCTATAAATTATGGATCAATGTATTTCTGGTGGTTTTTAGATGATAATTTTGAGATAGCTATAAGCATCATCATTGTAAATGGACACATATTAAAAATGTTATTTCATATTGGTTGATTGATTCCTTATTTCAGAATAAAAGATAAGGATTATTGCTAATATTGCAGCAACATTTACAGTTAGAAAATTTCTGATGAATATGGCCAATATCCTCAAACTTGGACAAACTTTACTCTCTGCAAATTGAATTTCTCTCACATTGGTTGTATTCTGACATTGCAATCTATAGAATATCAAAATCTTCTTGACATACTTTTTACAAACTTTCTATAATTTCTGTCTATCTCTTTAACAAAAACATATTTTTTAGACCTAGTCATTCATGTTTGCATAACTTTCTCAAAAACAAATCAGAGTTTTTCACTTTGCTTTCTAAATTTTTAATTACTCATAACTTCAATGGAAAATAGATTATTTGGCAAATTGTAATTTTTAATATATATTTATAATTTTTACACATTAAAAAATATATAAATTCAAAATATTTTTATCAGTTATATTCTATGAAAATTTAGAGCAAATTGTGACAATTTTTTTTAAATGTCATAGCATCGGCCAGGATGCGAACCTGCAACCCAGGCAACTGCCTGCTAGTGCAAGGCAGTCATGCTGACCTCTCGACCACCAATGCAAGATTTTTGAATTTAAGAATATATAAAAAATAACGTTCTCAGTTAATGTTAAAAAGTTATCTTTTAATATATTATGTGCAGTTTAAATTATACTTTTAGATATTTTATTGAAAGTTCTGTTTTATTTTGATATAATTTGAAATAAACGTTATTAGTACAGAGAATTAGAGCAAGGTACCCAATTAGTATGTGATTCAAATAATGCTTCTTTCTTTTATTATTCCTTGTAATTTTTTTCAAATAACTATTTTTCCCTGCTTTTATTTAAAAGTGAAAATAGATGTAGTTTAGTAAAGTAAGAAAGCAATTCAATATAAAATATTTATTTTCAATTGGCTATATCATTATAACTCCTAAAGAAAAAAATGTAGTAATAATAATAATAATAATAATAATAATAATAATAATAATAATAATAATAATAACAACAACAACCTCAACAACAACAACAACAACAACAACAACAACAACAATAATAATAATAATAATAATAATAATAATAATAATAATAATAATAATAATAATAATAATAATAATAATAATAATAATAATAATAATAATAATAATAATAATAATAATAATAATAATAATAATAATAATAATAATAATAATAATAATAATAATAATAATAATAATAATAATAATAATAATAATAATAATAATAATAATAATAATAATAATAATAATAATAATAATAATAATAATAATAATAATAATAATAATAATAATAATAATAATAATAATAATAATAATAATAATAATAATAATAATAATAATAATAATAATAATAATAATAATAATAATAATAATAATATAGATGTATTAAACTTATGGTAATTTTTGGAATCTAGCCTGTAAACACTAATATATTCATATATAAAAAATGATGATTATTGTATGTATTTGATATTTTGTAATGATGTCATCTAATTTTTTCGTTATAAATATTTTTTCTGAAAGTCTTTAATGCTATATTGAATTGTAGTTGTTAAATGTGTTATACATTTTCCCATATCTTCCCAATTAAACCATTTAACGTTACTTACACTCTTTGAGATAATTTTTATAACATAAATCAGACTGCTCACTTCACAAAATTCAAACTCAAATTACCATAAAATAATTTTAGAAAGTGTTGTAATATTCATTTGTTTCATATAACTTATCAAATCAAAGTTTAATTTGAAATAGTGGATTCTATAATATCACACACCTAGAAAAACATATTGATTAGCTTTATGATTATGTCATTGTATTACTATATATGTTTAAATGAAATTTTTTTATGCCTTCATGTCACATTAATAGGAGATCCAAGACTCATTTCAGTATGATAAATTAAATAAGATGTGTTTTATGTGCCTTGTATGCAATGAATATAATTGTAGTATTTATTTCACTGTGATGAAATAACCAATATATTAATTTATAAAAGCATTAGAAGTAGCCCATTGGAGTCTGTGCTATAACTTCAACATCTCTATTCCCACTTTTAACTGTGAACTAGCATTGTAAAATATCACATTTTGTAACTTAGTAAAACAGCTTCAGCACATATATGTGTAAGTCTGTGCTGCATTGCAAGATATAGCCCCACCTTTCTACTTAGAAAGATTTAAAGATATTTAGCTTATTTTTCAAATTGGTAATCATTGAAATTGAAAATTGCTAAAGACTTTCTTCTATCACAGGTTGTTAAAGGTCTTTTATTTTTCAAAAAATAATAATTAGACCAAAATCTTTAGTGTTGTATTAAAAAAACATTATATTTTTTATGGATTATCTTTTGAATTTCAAAGAAAACCAGAAATCATCAGCATACTGCAAATCCAGACTATAAGAAGGTGAAGGTTATGTTTTTAATTAAATGAAATTAAACATTTCTTCATCAAATCTGTATTGCATCTTTTGGACTTTTTGCCCATTGCAATAACCTTTCATTTACTTCATAATTTAGAATCTGTATAATATATAAATAAACTTTGGTTGATAGACAATTATCTTCAAACCACATCATCAATTTTTTGTTTATACACTTTTTTATATTTGCCTGCGTTATGTTTACACACACACACACACACACACACACACACACACACACACACATATATATATATATATATATATATATATATATATATATATATATATATATATAATATAAACACAAACATGTGTAAATACTTTTCATACTATATTTATTAATGAAACATAAAAACAAATATACAATTGCATATTTACACTATATTTACAATGGTTGCACTGCACCTGCTACTATTGGTAAGGTAAAGCTTCTAGTTCTAGGGTAAATTACAGAATAAGAAACTGCACTTGTCCTTATAGGTATTCTCCATCTTCCAAGTATATTGTGACAGCATGAATAGGTTTGGTGAAACTTCTGGATACATTTGACAGCTTACTTTGTGGGTTTGTTTCCAGCAGCTTCTAATATTGAATATGGACTTATCTCATTGTGTCAACCATTTTCTTATAGTTATTTTATGGAGAATGTTGATTCTGCCTTCCACTTCTGAAACAGTAGTTTTCTGATCATGCCTTCCAAAAGTTTGACTGTTTCTTCCAGATTTCCATGTCTAATGGAAACATTAAGATTGATTGAGCCTTACTGCCTATTGACCCATTCTTTCCATTGGCTATGGATTATCTATTTGTTTGCACATTATCTAGAGATGATGGATGCTCAATCTGATCAAGATAAGATGGAAATTTGGACTTTTCAATTATTTGAAGGCAAGGTATGATATGTATAACATTTTCTTCTCCTGACTAAAATTACTCTCAGACAATATAGCCACACAGATGCAATTGTGAACATTTTTGCTTTATGGGCTCATCCAGCTTGATGATTTCTTCAGATCTACTGTCACTATTTGTCAATCTTGAAGGTACAGGGCTGGTAACCCATCACTGGTAGATTGTGTCACTTGTTTATTGTCTGGTCTACCTGATTTTTGATGTGCAGTTTAACTTTAGTTGATTTTGATGTCTACAATCTTGCTATACATCAGCTGTTTTAACCACTGCTGTTTATAGTCCTTTAACTTTGATCATAACTGCTAGAACTCTTTTGGTAGTTCCCTTTCACAGTTTCTATCCACTTTTTTTACACTTTTGTTTTATTTTAGCTTAAACCTGGATTAAGAACTATTTAGCTCTGGGGTCTGTATATGCACTTCTAGGTTTCCTATCACTTTTTTGACACCTGCCTTTTAAGTAGGTTTAGTGACACTGAGCTGTATTTGGAAGCTTGCCTCATCAGCATTTGGTTCTATAAGCATCTAATCCTGAAGGTGGACTTATCTCATTGCTTCAACCATTTTGCTTATAGCTATTGTCTGCAGAATGTAAATTTTGTCTTTCAGATACAAGATGGTAGTTCTCTTACTATCTTGGCAGATTTTTATTCCTAATGAAAACATTTAGATTCAGTGAGGATCATCATCGATTTTCCCATTCTTGCTGTTGGCTATGCATTACCTATTTGTATAAGCATTGTTTAGAGACAATGGGTGCCCAATCTAAACTAGATAAAATAGAAATTTGGATTGGTTGATTATTTGAAGGCAAAGTGAGTTATGATCACCTGATAGTAAAAACCATGTTTAAATATGTAACTGTTTGTTTGATAGTTAGTGATTATGATATTTTACTTGTAATTATGCGTTAAATATTTCTATAATGTAGAATTAATTAATAAATATTTTTTAAAAAATTCTTTATTTAAACTTTTCAAACACATTCAACTATTAGAGTAGTAAACAAATTTTTATGTAATACAATGTTTCAAGGGATATTATTTTCTCTTCTTCAGGTAATGTTAGACAGATTAGTGATAGTATTAATGTAGTATTGCCATACATCAATCTTCAGTTAAAAATGGAGGAATTATAAAAACCTTTATAGATAAGGATGTAAAATTTCTAATGACTTATCTTTAACCCAATAGCATCTTTAGTTAAAGTGGCACCCCTTAAAATCAGTATTTCTAAATATAAGATTTGATTCCCATGCTAGCATGGTTAAAAGAGATGACAAAAATATCTTTACAAAATGAAGAATAAAAATTGTGTATTATATTATTATTATTAGCAGTTGAACATATTTGAAAAGTTTAAAAAAGTTTAAATTTTTCTAAAGATGTTTACAGTTACTCTATTTATGTAATTTCCCTTCATTTTTAATTGTGTGTGTAATTTTAATGTTATTACAAATTTGATCAGAATGTAATGTATTTTATTTTTTTAAGTTTCCTATTTTAATTTAAAACCAATATATAATTAAATCTTGTTTATCACGACCATTTGTGCATTTGTATTTTATATATATTTATGTGTTTATATATCTTTTATTTTTAAACGAAACAGGTATAAGAAAGTAATATGCAACATGTTTTCTTCACATAAAATTTATTTACTGAATTTATTGCGGAAAAAAAACTTTTTTTAGCAAAGGGTTAAAAAAAGGTCTGAAGGTTTGTAATGATGTTATATTATAAGATGTAATATGTTGGACTATTTCCATCATTTATGAGTGAATGTTGAATGTACAGAAAATTTTAAAGTTCATTTAAACTTTCAAAACACAAACAACTTGTTAGTAATAACACACAAATAGACAATACAGGTTAGTAATTACACAACGTTTCGAGTAGTAGTATTCTCCACTCTTCTTCAGGTGTTGCTGGCCTATATGCACAGTGACAATATTCACTTTGAAGTTGAACTCGCACCTTTAGATTCTTGAATATCGAATTTTAAGGCAAACACTCTACCAACTGCCTTTGACAGAATAGCTCAGTTAGTAGAGCGCTTGCCTTAAAATTCGATATTCAAGAATCTAAAGGTGCGAGTTCAATGTCTAAGCGAATATTATCACTGTGCATATAGTCCAGAAACACTGGAAGAAGAGTGGAGAATAATACTCCTCAAAACATTGTGTAATTACTAACCTGTATTGTCTATTTGTGTGTTATTACGAATATTATCACTGTGCATATAGTCCAGAAACACCGGAAGAAGAGTGGAGAATAATACTCCTCAAAACATTGTGTAATTACTAACCTGTATTGTCTATTTGTGTGTTATTACTAACAAATTGTTTGTATTTGGAAAGTTTAAAAAAAGTTTAAAATTTTCTGTACATTCAACATTCACTCATAAATGATGGAAATAGTCCAACATATAATCTTAAAAAATGGATTTGTCCATTAATATTTTATGGCATTTAACAATGTTTTAATGATAATAAATCAACAGATTACTTTTGGATTTTGCTCTCTGCTGGCAAGCATAATCAAAGCATAGAAATATATTTGGATTCCTCAGAATTCATTGGTACACATCATTAAAAGCAAATTGATTTAATGTGATTAAATACTTTAATAAGCATTGTGCAAATGTTCCCCACTTGCATAGGACCATGTTGACTATATATTCAAATTTATGTTTGATGATAGAAAGATAGAAAGCATAATTTCTTGAAATTAGACAAAGTTTTCAATATACCTTAATACTGAAATTGCTTGAAATACTTGAGATATAGAATGATTGTCAGAAAATTTGATTAACATCAATATTTTATAAGATCAACCTTAGTGATAACAAATAAACTTAATTACCTGTCATATATAAAAAAAGATTATGGAAATTCGAAATGATTTTAGTGTTTATTACAAATATTATAAATATTAATAGTTCAATTGTTTTTGCATAAATTATATCGGCTTACAAACAGAATAGTCGTTTATTTCATTTATTTTACTTTATAGTCAGCTAGGCCTAGACCAAACAATCAATGGACTCTAGTTAATACATCCCAGATTAGATATTGGTCTTTGACAAATACAAATAATATTTTTATCTCTTCAGTATGTGTAATATTATTACAATTAAAAACTTAAAATTTGTAAATATTAAATGTTATTCTTTTTATTCTTATATTACTACTATTATTACTACTACAAATAATAAACTCAATTTATAAATATTATCATTGTTAAAAAGATTGATATATTATTTCAATTACTTTTTTTGTTAAAACAACTTAAATGTACATGAGCTAATATATATTTTAAATCAATTTCTTATTCATATTTTATCCTGAAATGTTTGAAAATCTTTAAAATTTCTTAAGGACAGAATTATCTGAATTTAAAATTTTAAATTTTTCCTGAGAATTTTTTTAAAAATAGAATTTATATAATAATAATAAAAGTATCAATTTGCAGATTATGTAGAATAATAGCCATTTTTAGTTTCAGTGCAGAAGCTTTTAATAAAACTAAAGTAAATATATATATATATATATATATATATATATATATATATATATATATATATATATATATATATATATATATATATATATATATATATATATATATATATATATTATAACCTACACTCCCAACACTGCTCATATACATTACATGAGCAAAATGCCCAGGCGCCAGTTCTATTAATGAATAGAACAATATAACAAGATATATAATACAAAACTATTATTGAGACTATATTTAAGTTTATGTTCAGCTCAGCTCAGTGGGAGGCTATAGGCAGTTCATAAGATATATGATGATAAATAAATGAAACAAGAAATATTACAAACACTAAATATAATGTAGATCCTTTTTATTAATTAATTGTATAATAAAGAATCATGTTTATTGGTACTGTCCATTAAAATATACTTTAAACTTAATTTCTTCCTTCATCCAAATATAACATATATCAGCTTGCTATAATTATAATGCTAAACAATTCTATGACTTGGCATATCACAATCTAAACATCTACTTTAATGCCAATCAAGAAATAAACAATAAGATCTCAGGGAATTTAACAAACACAGTTGAATTAAATAAACTACATTGGACCCATAAATTATAATTCTAAAGTGTGATAAAATGTAATGAAACAAATTGACTAAAATATTCTATTGTGTTTCAATAATAAGATAATGACAGAAATAGGGTATTTTAATTTCATATCATCATCTAACAAATATACTAACTTGGCAACCTTTTTAATACTTTTATCCAATGGCAAATGTTCCTTATAATGTTTGGATTAAGAGAAACAATATCGTCAGACATCAGCAGATTTAATATTATAACTCTAAAATAATATATCTATTTTATGATAGATATATGAAATGTGGAGATGTGGGAATTGAAAACACGAATGTATACAATAATAACTCCAGACACAGTTTTAAGATTTTAAACAAATAAAATAAATCATTTATTACAATAAAATAAATTTAGTTTAACATGATATTTACAATTGGACTACTTGTCTTACAGATTTTTTAATTATCAAATAAACTTTAAGCATCAGTTTGGGATTATCCCTATTATCAAAGGAAATTAACAACAAAACTTAAATATTCTGACTGTGAACACATGCTTTGCCTACATGTTTCATCTACATGACACTAAATAAAAAACATGTTATATTATTAACACAAAAAAATACTTTTGAGAGGATATTACCATTGATTAATAAAATAAATCAAATTAATTATATTTTGCTCTCAACCAAGCAACTTTCTCTAATTGACTAAATAATCACTTTCAATTACGAATACCTTTCATGCATAGCAACAAAATCATATTCATTCTGATGATTTGATGATTTATAAGCTTTATTTAAATAAATACACTGTAGTTTAAAATATTTATTTCCCATTTTAATCTCAATAACTTTATACTTCTATTTAAATGAATGTAAGGTATTTCAAAACATTTATTTCTCATTTTAATTTCCATAACTCTATATTTTATATATGCAATATTATTTATATTATGTGTGTGTGTGCGTGTGTCAAGCAACAATGATAGAAAATAATCTTTTCCACAAATTCTCCATTCATTAAGAAAATATCATACAATTAATTTATTTCGGACAATGTTGTAATTCATCAATAAAATAAGACACTAATATTACATCAAGAATTACTTTAACAATTTATCTGGCCACATATTAATTAACACAGAGCTATATTTTCATGATTATACAGACTATACGTTATAAGGGAAATCTACATGAGGAGCAGATAAACTCTTACTGAACACTTCTACAATAATTCATCTGATTCTAAATACACTGTTGGTGGGGAACCTTTTCCTCATCACCAAAAATATGAGAAAAATGTCACATCACTTCCTAAACATCATTTAATCATACTTCAAAAATAATTCATCTAATTCTAAATACACTATTGGTAGGAACTTCTTCCTCATCACCAGGGCTCTAAGAAAACATCATTTAACTTCAAAAAATATCATTTAATCATACGCATATAATATAAACTAGGCTCTACTCATGGAAAAAAACATATACTAAATAAGCAAAATGTTTTATCCCTACAAGCATTATAATGCAATCAGATTTCTTTCCATTCTCAAAGTTATTTTAAATATCAAACATTATAAATACACGCTGGCAGATAAATACATACAGATAACATACTAATCCATTCCACTCAATAGAATATGACAGCATCTGAAATTTATACATAAAAATATTCACAAACTGAACTTTATCAAACAAATGTCATAATTGTGCAAAACAGACACATATCTGTGAATAAAAGTATATATAAAATTAACTCTAAATTACACACTATGCAGGAAACATGGTAATTAAATATTGCATCAAGGTATAACTTTTAATTCAGAATAAACTTTAGGTTACTTTTTAAAATTTAATGGTTATAATTATTACAAACGAACTTTCTTTCATATCTAGCAAACTATTTCTATTATACATTCGTTGATTTAAAAAAAGAACAAAATTCTCACTTTGAGATAACAAAGTATACAAAATAAATATAAACCTCTCTAATAATATATTTTAAAAAAATATTTTTTTTTTTTACCTTTGTAAAAGAACAATAAGACCTATTTGTACACAATCAATTTTTACCAACGTATTCCTCATTTGGATACGCTTCAGAGAAGGTCTTGAAGGTCAAAATAACCCAAATTATCAATAAAACATAATAATAAGCAAGCCTATTATCAATAATATACATTAATAATGACAAGCAATAAAAAAAATAAAGAAAGAAAAGTTATTTGTTTTGTAACTTAAAATGAAAGTTCACTTGCAAAGCTCTGCTCCACATTTATGAAACAATATGGGACACATTCCAAACTGAATTTAAATAAAACAAACTTCTGCAGGATAACTTAAAAATATAATCATAACTTAAATCTGACCCAGCACCTCCAGTGTTCATAGCATATCTATTTGAGGTACCAAATCACACACACAAGCAATTAATTTCTCCTTTATTATACTGAAAATATAAGACATTCTTCGTTGTAGTGCTAAATTAAATACGCAAATATTCTTAGTAGTTTTCTTGAATAGCATTTAACACTTTATAGTCTATTATACACATGGTTTATTCTTAAATATTGTCAATTAAGATACCATGGTTCCTTAGTAATTCCACAATTAATAATACTTTGTTTTATATTCCATCTTTATCGAAGAGAATAAAAATTACCCGCATTTCTATTCTTCCATTCGATTTAAGCAATACTTAATTTGAAGTAACTCATATTTTATTTCCTTCATTTAAAATACGTATTATTTCCAGAAATACCAGATAAATAAATACTGTTATCTCATTATGATGAATTTGAACATGGCATGATTTATCAAAATATGTGTATTCTTAATTCTATGTTTAATCCTCACAAAAACACAACACAGAAAATAGTGAAGAATTAAAATATATTCTGTAAAATAGTTCTGCATGTGTTTCCCAGATATATTAAAATACACATGTTGGTTAGTGATACAACAATAATATTCATGCAATTTATTCTTATTTAAAATGATAATTAAATGAAGTAATGTAGACTGGATGTTATCAACATACATTTTTAAAAGAGCAATAGTTATGAAGGGGTTAATTCAAAATGTTTAAATCGAGGAGAGCAAAGTAAACTGTGTACCTTTTTAAAATTTAGAATTCCATTCTAGTTAACTTTTCCCATAATGAATTTCTTAAGATCCTTTCGAAGTTTTACTCCAAAATCTTTTTTAAAATCAATTTGACTTCAGCAACTGGTTTTTAATTTTCACAATAATGAGCCACTGTTTACTGGCTACAATTACATTACATAATATGCCAATTTTTTACTGGAGATCTTTGTTAAATAGCTCTTTAGCAAAAAGGTAATTTCCCTTCACAAGGTTACTCCCATGCTTCTTTTCTATCTAAGCTAATTACATATTCAAAAAAAAATATTTTCAAAAAAAAAACATTTTGATTTTAGAATTAAATCAAGACAAAAAATAATAATAAAATAAATAGCTTTTACAAACTTGAAAGAAAAATGAATATTAATTAACTATTAAACAAAAATGATTAATAATTTATTTAATTTGTAAAATAATTCATTAATTCAACTATCTATTAATCATTGGAAAGAAATATATATTTGTTAAATTATTTAAGATAATTACTGTAATTTAAATGTTTTTATTGTACACGTACTATTGTTTGCTGTTATTAAAAGATGAAAATGAAATGAAACATAATACAGACATATATGGATGCACATGTACTGCAACCTAAATATTAAACTACCCTAACTAAATATAATTGAAATGACTATTAATTGTCAAGAAAAAGATAAGTATTAATGAATAAAGGCATTTGAAACCATTCAACCAAATATTACACTAATATAAAATAACTTTGCATTTTCCTGCCCAAACATACCAATTCCTATAATAACAACCCCCTCTCTCACATTAAATATTTCATTAACCACAATAATAATAATGACTACTTATAAAGTAGTCAATCAACTGCATAAGCAATCCATATCTAAGCTTCAAACCATCTCCAGCAAAAAATTTTAAAATTCTAAGGCTATTTCATTATTTTAAATATAATTATTCAATGCAGATACAAAGCATCTCAATTCCTTGTGCCCATTCAGATGGTCACTATATATATATATATATATATATATATATATATATATATATATATATATATTGAAGCAGTCGGATCTGAGTTCGATCCTAGCTTCATGACATCTAGCCATGAGCCCACTTCAAACCCTAGTACTAACCTTAAATTTCCGATGCAATGGGGCTTTATACATTCAATCCACACTAATTTCCATAAAGAATAACTTATTTCATAAATGCATACTAAAATTAATTAGTTTCAGATTTAAATTGATCAATTCTATTAATAAATTCATGATAGAATTATTCATGAATTTATATATTATAACTGCGTGGATTGTGCATATATATTTGTAAATATTTAAATATATATAATTGTTTAAAAGTTTCATTGCGTCGGGAATGTTTGATTTTATTTTTAAATAATTTGCTAAAGTTTTATTGATTAAAAGCTACATTCTTTCGATAAGCTTTCAGATTTTCCCTTTCCAAAAACAACAGTTAAAGTTTTATTAATTAGAAAAAAAGATAAGGATTTCCTAATTAAAATCATTTTCTGATTTTAAGAATTCATTTTCTAATTAGAAAATGAATTCAAGTTAATGAGTTTGAAAGCCTTATCGAGGGAATGTATCTAAAAACAACCAGTAAATCTAAAAACATTGATAATGAAAGAAGCGCTAGCCTGAAGGCATCAGAGGACAGATATATAGCTCTGAAAAGTTAGAAAAACTCTTTGAGAGAAGTGCAAAGTCCATCTTTGTTGTAGAGAAGTGCAGTAAACTCTGTGCATTTTAAAATTACAAATTAAATAAGTGTTTCTATCATGGTGAAGAGCTAAAATGTCAGGAATCTGGCTATGGTTCCTGAAGTCCCCTAACAATCTTCAATGAGGCTGCTGAATCTTTTCCGGACCAATCATGCTGCTAAAATTGTGAAAATTCATTAAAATACTGTTCAAGTAATCGACCAAATGTGTGCCTACATTTTTTTACCAACTCGGACGTGTAACCTAAGAACCAGCCCCGGAAGAAATGGGTAATATGTTTTCATAATGAACCTTAAACTTTCTGGCCAGTTTCGAACTTTACTTTACACTCCCTTTAAGAGCTCTTTTCATTTTTAATGTAATAATCCTTTGTAAAACCTTTTATTCATGCTATTTTAAATTTATATCATAGTTCTCTCAACCTCTAGTCTTTAAACTTTCTCTTTTCTCACTTGGCGGTTCATTTACTATATTATATATATATATATATTTATCGTGTGATTTATTAATGTTATTTATTTTTAATTATATGCCAATAATCTTTCGACTCGATGATCTCCTTTGTTTTCTTTGCCTTGTGCAAATAATAATATATTAATTCTAATAGTAATTCTCACCCATTAGAACTAGATTTACCATTCTATCAATTATTGAGTCGAAAGAAATTATTAAATGTGTGTTATTTTTATAATTGGCTAATAATAAATTATTAGCTCCATTTTTAATCTATGCCACCGCTATTTTCTCGTTTCACTAATATTTATTTCTTTCTTCATATAAAATCTTAAAATGTTTTTTTTTTTGAAAAAGGGCTGATAAAGGAATCAAATAAATATATTCTAATTCAACTTTGTTATTTTCTATTAAGATTCAGGAAGGGCACGGTGATTGGGGCATAATTAATATGATTTGCAAATACTTTAAAATAGTTTTCATTAAAAGCTCATTTGACTTTAATTAATTGATCAAGTCATCATTTAGAGCATTCTATAGGGGTTTTAGTATTCAATAGATGACTATCAAGTCATCATCTTCGAACATTGCTGACGTAGGGCAATCTTCCGCTCCATTAGGCTGGTCGGTGATCATATTTCTGTTATTTTAAATTATCGAGGAAGAAAGCACTTCCTCTCCTGTTCATATTAGTCAAAGGGCATAAGACTTGTCAGATGCAAGCCGCCATAGGACTTCGATTATCGACTAGCTATCGTCTTTCAATTTCACTTTATAGCTCATAATTCGTCAGCACCGTTGCCTCTCTGTTCCGGTAAAGCCCGCTCTGATGCTCGTAATTCATGATGAAGTGATTTAAATTAAAGTCCAACAAATTCTCCAGTACTCAATAAGTTTTCCAATAAAGATTAAAGTTATGCCCTAAAATACGTATCTTGCTCTTCATGAATGGATTTGCGAATGTGAAAATAAATATCACATTCTTCTATATAAAATAAGTAATCTTAATTTCCTTTACTAATGAATACCTTTATCTGCCTTTTATTTTCTTGTTGGGGGCATAGACATAGACTTTCAAATATTGCGTAATATTCATTGGCATATAATAAGGACCGCCACTCTTATTATAATTATAAACTTTGTTTAAGGACTAGAATTAATTAATATAATCATTATTTAAAATTCAAACAAAACAAATTATTATTATTAAATATTTTCTAAACATACTTGTTTTCTTAGTGCTTAATTCTTTCATAATTATTTTAATGTTAATACTCGCTGTCTGTGTTGGCAACTCAAACATATACATATGATTCGATTTAAAATTATTTTAGTCATTTATTATCAGATATTAATGTCAGTTCAGGGGTCTCTGATCCTCACCAACCATTGAGCTAGTTTCTTGGTACATAGCAGTGTGCCGTCGATTTAGATTTCTACTAATCTGAGCTGTTGAGTTGGGTTTGAAATTCAGTTTGGTTCAGCTGAATTTGGATCCGACTTGCAGTTTAGATGTTGGGTTTTTTGACTGGTACATGGTTATGTTTTTGGCGCCCAAGGAACCCAAACCCAGAGACTGTAAAGCATCATACAGCAATAGACCCTTACAAGGCTCCAAGAAGAGATGAAGATGATCAGACCACACCAAAATAAGTTGTGGATAGTAAAGATGAGTCAAATCAAGAAATGGTTGCAGAAACTGATTTAAATACAGACAGGGAAAAAAAGATGTTCAGACCACTAGTAAAATAAAATCAAAAGTGGAAATGGAACAGACAATAAACTCCAAAATGAGTCTAAGGAACTTGCTGAGACCACCCTTACTTAGAAATATTCATCAAATCTTTGGGCACTATGGACCAAGAAAGACAGAAGAGGTAGTGCATCACCAGTTCTACTGGCCAGGAATGTACAATCAGATTCTCACCACTATTAGACAAATGTGATGTCTGTGCTGCCAATAAGTTTCCAAATAAATCCTATGCAGGAGGTATGAAACCAGTGATGGCCACAAGACCAAATGAAATCCTCGCTATAGATCATTATGGGCCTTTTCCCAAATTTAGGACCTTTCAATACTTGCTTGTCATGTATGATATTTTTTCGAAGTATGTTCAAATTTACCCAGTTCGAACCACCAATTCATGAAATGCCATCTGGGTCCTTCAGGATAAGCAATTTTCTGAGGTAGGTAAGCCTGAGACCATATTATCAGATCATGGCTCAGCATTCACCTCAAAAGAGTGGAAGAATTGGATAAAAAAACAAAAGGTAAATCATCGTCTGACATCAATTAGAAACCCGCAGTCCAACCCATGTGAAAGAGTTATGAGAGAAATTAGTCAACTCTTTCATGTGTGCATACCTACAGATCATCGGAGGTGGGTGGATAAAGTTCCATATGTAATGGACTGCATTAATAATACAATGAATGAGTCAATGGGTTTCACACCTACACGTCTTCACTATGGGCAGCCATGTCAGGCCATTTTTTCTTCACTATTACCAAAAGATGAAATATGTATTAATCCAATAACTGACCAAGATATGGCCAGAAAGTGGCTAGCACAGATGGCTCAGAGTTGAATAAAAAGAAGTAGGGTGCAACATTACTATTTTAAAGTTGGGGATCAAGTTTGGTTAAGATCACCAAGAACTAGTAATGCCCCCAAGAAAGAATTCAAAAAATTCTTCCCATTATACAGTGGGCCATATGAAATAATAAAGGATTGCCATGACAATGCATTTTTGCTAAAGGGAAAGGGACTCCAGGGGGTTTACAATGCCAGACAGTTAAAACCATATGTGCCACCTGATCCAGGGAAACAATAGTATAAACATTAAATGAAGAGACAGATACATATATACAGATGACCGACTGACACGACCATAGGAAAAATGAGACTTGATTAACGGACCTATTTATAAGCTAGATAATATTTAAAAAAATGATCGCAATGAGACATGTATAATTTTTGTAGTTTGTACAGATGATATTATTCACGCTAATGCTGTTCTCCCAGAGTCTACCAATTAGTCGAGTACACTTATGTGAATGTATCACGCATAAGTAAAGAGATTTTTTTTTCATTGTTTTTTTTTTTTGAAGTGAAAAGAAATGAAGCAGTCGGATCTGAGTTCGATCCTAGCTTCATGACATCTAGCCATAAGCCCACTTCAAACCCTAGTACTAACCTTAAATTTCCGATGCAATGGGGCTTTATACGTTCAATCCATGCTAATTTCCATAAAGAATAACTTATTTCATAAATGCGTATTAAAATTAATTAGTTTCAGATTTAAATTGATCAATTCTATTAATAAATTCATGATAGAATTATTCATGAATTTATATATTATAACTGCATGGATTGTGCGTATATATTTGTAAATATTTAAATATATATAATTGTTTAAAAGTTTCATTGCATCGGGAATGTTTGATTTTATTTTTAAATAATTTGTTAAAGTTTTATTGATTAAAAGCTACATTCTTTCGATAAGCTTTCAGATTTTCCCTTTCCAAAAACAACAGTTAAAGTTTTATTAATTAGAAAAAAAGATAAGGATTTCCTAATTAAAATCATTTTCTGATTTTAAGAATTCATTTTCTAATTAGAAAATGAATTCAAGTTAATGAGTTTGAAAGCCTTATCGAAGGAATGTATCTAAAAACAACCAGTAAATCTAAAAACATTGATAATGAAAGAAGCGCTAGCCTGAAGGCATCAGAGGACAGATATATAGCTCTGAAAAGTTTGGAAAAGAAAAGCCATCTTTGTTGTAGAGAAGTGCAGTCAACTCTGTGCATTTTTAAATTATAAAATTAAATAGTGTTTCGATCATGGTGAAGGGCTAAAACATCAGGAATCTGGCTATGGTTCCTGAAGTCCCCTAACAATCTTCAATGAGGCTGCTGAATCTTTTCCGGACCAATCATGCTGCTAAAATTGTGAAAATTCATTAAAATACTGTTCAAGTAATCGACCAAATGTGTGCCTATGTTTTTTTACCAACTCGGACGTGTAAACTAAGAACCAGCCCCGGAAGAAATGGGTAATATGTTTCCATAATGAACCTTAAACTTTCTGGCCAGTTTCGAACTTTACTTTACACTCCCTTTTAGAGCTCTTTTATTCTTTAATGTAACAATCTTTATAAAACCTTTTATTCATGCTACTGTAAATTTATATCGTAGTTCTCTCAACCTCTAGTCTTTAAACTTTCTCTTTTCTTACTTGGCGGTTCATTTACTATATTATATATATATATATATTTATCGTGTGATTTATTAATGTCATTTATTTTTAATTATATGCCAATAATCTTTCAACTAAATGATCTCCTTTGTTTCCTTTGCCTTGTGCAAATACTAATATATTAATCCTAATAGTAATTCTCACCCATTAGAACTAGATTTACCGTTCTATCAATTATCGAGTCGAAAGAAATTATTAAATGTGTCTTATTTTTATAATTGGCTAATAATAAATTATTAGCTCCATTTTTAATCTATGCCACTGCTATTTTCTTGTTTCACAAATTTTATTTTTTTTTTCATATAAAATCTTAAAATGTTTTTTTTTTTGAAAAAGGGCCGATAAAGGAATCCAATAAATATATTCTAATTCAACTTTGTTATTTTCTATTAAGATTCAGGAAGGGCACGATGATTGGGGCATAATTAATATGATTTGCAAATACTTTAAAATAGTTTTCATTAAAAGCTCGTTTGACTTTAATTAATTGATCAAGTCATCATGTAGAGCATTCTATATGGGTTTTAGTATTCAAACGATGACTATCAAGTCATCATCTTCGAACGTTGCTGATGTAGGGCAATCTTCCGCTCCGTTAGGCTGGTCGGTGATCATATTTCTGTTATTTTAAATTATCGAGGAAGAAAGCACTTCCTCTCCTGTTCATATTAGTCAAAGGGCATAAGACTTGTCAGATGCAAGCCGCCATAGGACTTCGATTATCGACTAGCTATCGTCTTTCAATTTCACTTTATAGCTCATAATTCGTCAGCACCGTTACCTCTCTGTTCCAGTAAAGCCCGCTCTGATGCTCGTAATTCATGATGAAGTGATTTAAATTAAAGTCCAACAAATTCTCAGTTATTTCTTAAATAAGTTTTCCAATAAAGATTAAAGTTATGCCCTAAAATACGTATCTTGCTCTTCATGAATGGATTTGCGAATGTGAAAATAAATATCACATTCTTCTATATAAAATTAGTAATCATAATTTCCTTTACTAATGAATACCTTTATCTGCCTTTATTTTCTTGTTGGGGGCATAGACATAGACTTTCAAATATTGCGTAATATTCATTGGCATATAATAAGGACCGCCACTCGTATTATAATTATAAACTTTGTTTAAGGACTAGAATTAATTAATTTAATCTTTATTTAAAATTCAAACCAAACAAATTATTATTATTAAATATTTTCTAAACACACTTGGTTTCTTAGTGCTTAATTCTTTCATAATTATTTTAATGTTAATACTCGCTGTCTGTGTTGGCAACCCGAACATATACATATGATTCGATTTAAAATTATTTTAGTCAGTTTATTATCAGATATTAATGTCAGTTCAGGGGTCTCTGATCCTCACCAACCATTGAGCTAGTTTCTTGGCGCATAGCACTGTGCCGTCGATTTAGATTTCTACTAATCTGAGCTGTTGAGTTGGGTTTGAAATTCACTTTGATTCAGCTGAGTTTTGATCTGACTTGCAGTTTAGATGGTGGGTTTTTCGACTGGTACAATATATATATATATATTCCAATGGCAAAAAAATGTGTCTAATTATAATAATACTAATACTACTACTACTACTACTACTACTACTACTACTACTACTACTACTACTACTACTACTACTACTACTACTACTACTACTACTACTACTACTACTACTACTACTACTACTACTACTACTACTACTACTACTACTACTACTACTACTACTACTACTACTACTACTACTACTACTACTACTACTACTACTACTACTACTACTACTACTACTACTACTACTACTACTACTACTACTACTACTACTACTACTACTACTGCTACTACTACTACTACTACTACTACTACTACTACTGCTACTACTACTACTACTACTACTACTACTACTACTACTACTACTACTACTACTACTACTACTACTACTACTACTACTAATAATAATAATAATAATAATAATTCTTCAATTCAATTTATTTACCATACAAAACTACAGCAATAAACCAATTTCAGAATTGCACTATAATAACTATACAATAATATACATAAATAATATACATAAATGAGTAAAAATGATGAAAATAATACAATTAATGCCATACTTTTTTATAAGATAAGCAACAAATTTTTTAAAGTCTAAAGAAAAAATATTTTTATTAGTAAAATCATGATCATAGGTATTAGGCAAATGAAACAAAGGTGAAAATTTTAATATCTTAGAGTGACAAACCTTAGTATAAAATAAAGTAACTGTACTTGTTTTATGTAAAGAATTATTAAAAGTAATATTTGAAATTTTGTTAGTTAATATCATTTTTTGATTCACAAGTTTATATAAAATTTTAAGGTCTTTCATTTTTCTTCTAATAGATTGGGATAGATAATGGTCTTTTAACTTAATGTACTTAGAAAATTTGTCATAAACCAATTGGATTTTTAATAATATCTCGTTTGGAACTGGGATTCCAAACAACAGATCCATATTCTAAAATTGGCAAAACCAAAGAAAGAAATAATTTATATTTTGTAAAACTACTAAATTGTCTACCACGCCTTACAATTGCACCCATATTTTTAAAAGCCTTACTTACTCCATTTTTAATATGATGTTGAAATGATCCATTGCTTGCAAAAATAATTCCAAGGTCTTTCTGAATATCAACAAATTTTATATTATGATCTTCAATATAATAAGGACAAATTATCATTTCAGATTTTTGGAATAAGAAACTGTTGAACACTTATCCATATTAATATCTATTTTATTATCTCTACACCAATTCACAAAATTATTAATATATTTTTGTAATAATATGCAATCATTAATTGAGTTTATATTTCTAAAAAATGTACAATCATCTGCACAACATAAAATATGCAAAAATTCTAAACTTTCTCCCAAATCATCAATATAAATGTTAAACAATAATCATGCAAGGATACTGCCCTGAGGTACTCCTATATTACAATAATATGGATTAGAAGAATTATTCTTAAACTTTACATAAGCTGTTCTCTTCTTAATAAAAGATTCAAACCATGCAACCAAATTATAGGAAAAACTTAATTTATACATTTTGAAAAGCAACCTGGAATGATCCACTTTATCAAATGCCTTGGATAAATCAAAATAAACAACCTCTAAATGACATTGATTCTCAAAGGCATTAGCAATGTGATCAGATATTGTTAAAAATTAGTTTCAGTTGATCTTCCAGGTAAAAAACCATGTTGCACAGGAACCAAAATCTTATTTATGTCATTTAACAATTTTTTTATAAACATATCTTTCAAATATGTGTGCAACTGTATGAAGCACAGAAATTGGTCTATAATTATTAACAGTATCTTTTGAACCATTTTAAAAAATAGGTATAACCTTGGCAAGTTTTAGAGAGTTAGAAAAAATACAATTTTTAATGGAACAATTAAGAATATAACATAAAGGAGCAGCAATATATTCTACACAACCTTTATTAATGAAAAAAGGTATATTGTCATAACATACTTGAATGTCTTTTGAGTTCTTTGACAGCTGATATAATATCACTATTGTTGAAACAATTGATAAAAATGCTATCATTAAAACATCCCTTGGTCAAATTAAACCCAGACAGTTGAGAATTTTCAAATAATTCAGAAAAGTGAACCTAAAAGTCATCATCACATAAAGATGACTTATAATCCATTTGAGATTTCCTTTTGGTAATGCCAGAAGTTTTAATAGAAGACCAAAATTCTTTAGGATTATCTGACAAATTGAGCTCCATATTTTTAATATAGTTTTGATAATCAATTTTCTGAACAGCTTTAACTAATCTTCTATAATTAAAAAAAATATTGTAAAAAAGTATATTTCATGTTTTAATGTACTTCTTATGATGATACAATTTCCTTCTAATAATTTTTTTTAAGTTTATTTGAGAACCAAAAAGAGAAATAATAATTGTGAGGGTCACGTTTTTTTGGTATATAAAAATCAATCAGATCATTAAATACTTCATTAAAAAAGTCCATATTATAATTAGCATCTTTTGAATAATAATAATAATAATAATCATCCCACAGAATAATAATAATAATAATAATAATAATAATAATAATAATAATAATAATAATAATATTAATAATAATAATAATAATAATAATAATAATAATAATAATAATAATAATAATAATAATAATAATAATAATAATAATAATAATAATAATAATAATAATAATAATAATAATAATAATAATAATAATAATAATAATAATAATAATAATAATAATAATAATAATAATAATAATAATAATAATAATAATAATAATAATAATAATAATAATAATAATAATAATAATAATAATAATAATAATAATAATAATAATCATCCTCCTCAGAAAATCCTAATATTGCCAGTAAGTAATATTAAAGTAGTTGGGTTTCAAACCCCCCAAAAAACTAATAATAACGCCACAATATAAAATCAAACCAATATATATAATTTCACAAAATAAAAATAAATCTTTTTGAAACTATAATTAATGAAAATCATAAACTAGCTCAAGAATATCAAAAAAAAAAAAAACTCTTACGTTAACAAAAATTTCTTTGTTTTTATAAAAAAAAATGGAGACCACACCTACGCATGATCAAGTAGTTGGTGTCAATATGGCCACTGAAGTGTGTAAACATTTAGACACCATCAAATCTTATGTCATGGTCACAAAAACTAACATGCAAGCAACAAGTTCAAAGAATTTTGTGACTACAATAAATAATAAAATAGTTCCGAGATTTAGAAAAACAAATCCGAATGACGTAAAACAGTTAGATTTAAAGATGCAGGTAAACCAAGACCCTCCCCTTGCACACTGGACCGATAATATGCTAGAAAGAATTGATGAACACTTTAACAACATGATTCCATGGGGACTCTATACTTCATTCAAAAATTTTTTTTCACCAAACTCAATAGTAATATCTGCCACAGACGCAAATATATCACTATATCAGTTTCCACGCACGTTATTATATCAAGCAATAACTGAAAACGAACTGTGGGAAATGATCGTAAGAATTGCAGATCATCCAAATCCCAGATACCTCGCAATCAAATTTCTTGGCATTAGTCAAAAGAACCAATTCTGAACAAAATTAAAACAGACAATTACATGATTGTTATAGTTGACCAAGATTGACAGAACCAAATTACTGGAATAATAAAAAATGCATATCTTGGATACACAAAACAAGACTTTCAAAAAATGATGGATCCATTTGGCAAGGTTATAGCATTTCAACCAATATACCTCAAAGACACACCAATACCAATATACAGCAATAGCTATGATTTTAAGTTAAAATTACACAAAGACATTGACCCAAAATCTATACCAACACAAATTGCAGCTCAGGAAGCTATGCTTTGCCTATATATGAGAGGTTAAAAACCACAATGCTATGCCTGTGGCAAGCATGGTCACCTAGCCACACAGTGCATGGATGCCAACTCATACAGGGCCAGACACCAAATAATCAGCACACCCAATCCCAACATGAAGAGAGCAGCAATACACAAAATAACACTAGAAACTCAAACAATCAATATGAAAATAATCACAGGACAAATGAAGCTACTAAAAACAAACATGCAGAAGAAAAGACAAATATACTTGAAACTACAACAGATAGCTTGAATAAATTAAATAAAAGCACTGATCAAAAAGATCAAAATCAAGCACAAATCATACCTGAAGTATCACAAATACCAGCCATATCAATCAATAAAACGTCAGACTCAAATCCAGACATATCTAATAATACATACAACTCCCCAAAAACAAGCATGCCACATATAATTATAAATAAAACATCTACAGATATTCTAGAGTCACTAACCCCATGCCTCTCTCCCGTAGAAACAACACCAACAGAAGTAACAAAAATCTGGTTGGCCAAGGAGAAATAAATCATAAAGAGCCAAACCAGATGAAAACAATACTCGAACAGAAATGATTGAACACTTGGCAGAGAACTTATTACCTATGGAGCTGGATAGTAATCAATCCACTAATAACTGCTCACAAAACACTAGAGAATATGCAAAGACTTCACGCAAACTTCAACACATTGTGAACCAACTCAAAGCCAATCACAATAATGAAGCTAAAAATATCAGCATATAATGTCAGAGGGCTCAAGTCAGTCAACAAAATACATCAGCTACAACAATGGATAAAGATTACACAACCTCATATACTAGGATTTCTAGAAACTAAAATATATAGTGGCTCACAAATTGATCCCTCAGTACAGCTAAGTAGAGAAGGCTACTGTGCATGCTCTAGAGACACATCATCTCCCTCAGGGGGTACTGGACTGCTCATAACACAAAGTTGTCCTTTTGACTCATTCAAAATTATATATATATATATATATATATATATATATATATATGCAAATTTACTAATAGTAACTTTTAGTCATCAAATCATCACACTAAACATTATATTTGTGTATATTCCACTGAGTCCTACAATTGTCTCAAATATTATATTAAACATAAACTCCTTACTTGGCTCTAATTCATATCCACCCATACTATTTGGGAATTTCAACATAAAATATCAAGAGTTCATTTCAAAGTGGCTGCATCAAATATCAATTCCACTTATGAGTGCAGAGGGTTTTCTGTCAAATGAAGCAGTCACCTTTCACAATGGACGTCATACATCAAGAATTGATCTGTGCTTTTATTCACCTATGTTACACCATCAAATCAGCCTAAACATCAACCCATCTCCCTTCTTTGATCACTCTGCACAAACCATATTAATTAATCTGACAGAAATCCAAACAACTGCACTTACACATGGTAAAACAATCAGAATTCTACTTCCAACTTCTACCCCAGAAATTATTTTTTCAGAAACATATATAATGCTTCACAAAATCAAAAATATGCAACTTAACCCCATTCAAATATACTTAGCTTTCATAAGCATTTTATCATTTAATATAGATCACATTACACACAAATTGCCCACACCCTCAAGACATCTAGCACTGGCTGATGAAATACATAAATGGATTACAATGATAAACCCAACACACACCAGTCAACAACATATACATAGGCTTACACAAACATACAATAACATCTGTAACCACCTGAAAAACTACCTAGCAATAAAAAAAGGTAAAGTCTGCCTCAGCCAACAACACACATGGACAAGAAATAACATTCACTGGGCCTTGGCCTACCCATCCACTGTCAGAGTGCCAATGGCACTCACAGAGCAGGGGCTCACATATGCAGGAAATAATATGTTAAAACCGATCTATCAGCATTTCAAACAAAAGCTGCAAGCATACCACCTGGTCAAATATAATTCTAAGGTCTTTGGAAAACCAGAAACAAATACCCCATATAAAATCACAGAATTTGCTTCTAAACTGGCAACAGTACCTAATGCATGTCACCCAGGAGCACATGGAATCCCCAAATTTGTCCTTGCACATCTCAGTCAGTTCACTAGCCAATATTTATGTGACCTTGCAAATCATCTATCATAGAAGCTGCATGACAACCAAGGTTTATATCCAATAGCAATAGTCCCCTTCAACAAGAAAAAAGTACAAGTATCAACACTATCCAACCTATGACCAATCTCTATGGGCCACTTACGATTAAAATAATTGAAAAAGTACTCAAAGACAGCCTAGAGCCACATATTTTACCACTAATTTCACACAGCCAGTTCACAAGGAAGCAATCATCAACTGCACAGGCTGCAATGATATTTAAAACAGTTATAAACTCAGTATGGGACAGAAAGAAGAATGCACCAATTGCAGTTCAAATTGATATAGAAGCGGTTTTTGACTCGGTCAACATCAATACATTAAT